>OZ005740.1:286361365-286871054 GCA_963930735.1 Dioctria linearis
CGGTGACATCCAGTCCGTTTGTTTTTAATTTGACATCCAGTCACTTTGGTTTAAATGAGACATCAAGTCCTGGCATAATTTTTTCTTTTTGACTTTCGTAAAATTAGTGGGTATAATTGTCATCATCACAAGTGTGGTCTATACCATATACGATTTTAAATTTAAAATCGAGTTCATTTCGCATAAGGCTCGATGCTACAAGGCTGACAATCGACACGTTTCTTATACATATGCAAGTAAATAAAAGTCTTAACGCCATAGCTTGAAATAAGGAAGGCAGTAAACCTGTATTAGCGTTAAAAATACTCGTGGAACACTCCTAGTGTATTTATTTTAGCCTTGTGTTAAAATAATATTATAAAATGAAGAACACATCAGTCTGAAAATTAAACATAGTGCCTCCGCTGTAAATCCAGCTGATAAATGAAAAAATGCATTTTTCAGGTACCACAGAAATTACTTCAATTTAAATTTTCCTATGACTGTTTCAATTAATCTATTGAGTGTACAAAAAAAAAATATAGAACCATAATTGTAGCAATTTTTATTTT
The DNA here is from genome assembly GCA_963930735.1 of Dioctria linearis. NCBI lineage: Eukaryota > Metazoa > Arthropoda > Insecta > Diptera > Asilidae > Dioctria > Dioctria linearis. The sequence continues at coordinate 286,361,917 of OZ005740.1, forward strand.
CATTTTTGTGCTAAAATGCATGTAAGCCGCGATATTTTTGAAAAACTGAAATATCCTGACTGAATGCAAAATAAAATTTTTCATTGCCTGGACTAAAATAGAATAATTGATATCTTTCCGAATCTCTGGGGTTAACCTATTTTTAGGCAAAAAGGGCAAAATATGACATTAAAGCTGACCACTTTATTTTTGTATATTTTAGCCGTATGTCCATCGATCAATTTGAGAAGCTTGAAAGAACATGTTTGCTTTGGTAAAATTTGCTACATATTTGAACTGAGCTGTTTAGTTAGACCTGGTTAGACTATGTATGTATGTATCTATATTAAATTTTTTATAGGGAGATACACATAATGAGATGAGATTTCATATTTGGTACCCACTTTTTATGTAATTCTTCAAAAAACGAACTATGTAAAGCAGAAGTGGCGTAAGTCAGTCAAATATAATTTAGAGAAAAAAACTCCTAGGGCCATATTCGTCAAACCATTTATGTAATAGAAATTTAATTTACTTTGTGTTTTAGTATTCCCGTTAGAGAGGGTTTGGTCCCACTTGAATTAAAATTAAAGCTATATATGCGTTATTATAACATGAAATAACACAAATTTAATTTTAATTTAATTTTAAGTTTGCCCTAACCCTCTCTTAAAATATAAAAATATAAATTAAATTGAATTTCAATGAAATGCCTTGGTAAATTTGGGCCTTAGTATATCCGTTACTCTACTGTTTTACATTTTACTGAAATATTTTCTTTCAGTTCTAGCATACATTTTTGTATAGGGTTTAATTTATTTCATTGCGCTCTACTGGCGAATAATATTCCTCTGAAATATTTCGTATGTGCTTTTTTTTCACTTTCACCACTTTTGCTTTGACCATCGTTTATTTAGGTTAATGTCATATGACTTATTTTATAATTTATTCAAATAATGTTCTCTTGGCGAACTTACAGTAAACAGAACAAATCAACATAAAAATATATTTATTTCTTCTAATACAAATTCAATAGAAAAATAACCGGCCAAGTGCGAGTCGGACTCTCGCACGAAGGGTTCCGTACCTTCGTACAAAATTTAGCATTATGTACTTTTTATTAATTTTTTCAAATGACAGTAGGCGTCATGTGAAAAAATAATGCTGTCATTTGAAAAGTAAAAAAATAAAAAAAAATGTCTACTTATGATAATAATAATGAATGAGAATAAAACGAGGAAGAAAACGCCGAAAAAATCACATTTCTTGTATGGGGACCCCTTTAATTTAATTTTATTTTATTATTTGTTGTTATAGCGGCAATAGAAAATTTCAACTTTCTACCTATTACGGTTCATGAGATCAACCAGGTGACGGAGGGACGGACAGCGAAGGCTTAGCAATAGGGTTCCCGTTGTTACCATTGGGTACGGAACCCTAAAAAGCAAACAAAAATTACATTTGTATACGAGTGGATTCAATAACATAATATTCTCTAATCAGCAATGATCTGATACTGTTTTAAGTGTATTAAAAAAAGTATGATAGCAGTGCAGGATGCAGCTAACTAATGGGAAAACCACCATTGTATTGTTGTTGTAGTGAGTTATAAATTTAAAGCAAGAGGTTTATTTTGGGAATAATTTTTGTATTATTGTATCTTAAAATGTGCAATTGTTTTACTAGAATACAGGTCACAACAACAGCAAAATTTCTCCTGGTTTAACGATAAGTTCAACCAAGTAATAAAAGCAAAATAGTTTCCTTTTCGTTTGCATGGAACTATTGCAAGTCTATAATTCGGAGAGATAAAATTATTTTTGACCAGAATTTTAGAAAAAAACCCTTAGAAATATAACAAATGCTACTGTTTTCTGGTCAAAACCATGAGGAACAACTTCAGAAATTGCTCTATATCTTCACTACTTAACAGTGGTGACGTGCATGTTGACTCTGTGGATAAAGCTAATATCTTAGCTGGTAGATTCGCTTCAAATTCTCTATACAAGAGCCAACACACATCTGTTTGAGAGATGTGTTCAAGTGCCTTAAGGGGATCAAATTCTCTAAAGGCCTAGGTCCTGACGTTTTTTCACCTCTGTTAATTAAAGGCTGTGGCTCATTCTTGGCTAAACCACTGAGCAAACTAGTCTACTTGTCATTCGACGGGAAAATCTCCAATTGGTTTCAAATTAGCCTCACGTTCAGCCAATTTCCAAGAAAGGAGAGGGTAGCGATCCCTCTATTATCTACCAACTGAAATCGCTTCGATTCTTGCAATTTTCAATCGATTATTAACTCTAAATTAATGAAATATTTAGAAAGCAAGCCACTCCAATAAGGTTTCCAGGCTAGCTGCTCATCTGCAGACTTGTTGAATTTTCTTACGGAGCTTTGGAACCGTAGTATTCACAATTTTGGTGAGTTCAGAATCGTTGCCTTAGATATTTCAAAGGTCTTTGGTAGATTCTGGCATCCAGCGCTTTTATTTAAACTTAAAGCACTTGGTCCCTCCCTCCTCTTTTATTATATGAAAGTTTTTGATGTGGTTGCCTAATACCGATTATACTAGATGGCGTTTCACCAGAACCTCACCCTTTATATGCCGATGCACCCCAGGGCTCTCTTATCTCTCCATCTCTTCTTAATTTTCATTAATGATCTGCTTTCCCTTAATTTTAATCCCATCCATAGTTGTGCCTATCACAGTACCCTTAACTTCGCTTACTCCTGTGACACTCTTAGGGACTCCAGAGGGAATGCTACTTCTATCAAACGAGATTGCATGTTTAGATCATTGACGCGTTCATGATAACATCCTCTCTTGTGGTACCTATAGCAAATCGCGTGATATTTAGGGAATCTAGTCCCAAAGCTGTTCTATCTCTTTGAATCATCACTTCATACTCCCATTTATTTTGATGAAGTACTGATTTACGGTACACCGTTTATATGCAATCTTGGCATTAATATTTCCTGTAATTTAAGTTGAACAGATCACATCTTCTCTGTTGCCAAAGAAGCATCGAAATGTCTTGGATTTCAGAGCTGAATATCAGAAATATTTCATTCCATCGAATCTAGCGTTCCTCTACAAGTCCTATATCAGACCGAGAATGACATGCAATTCCCATATCTGGGCGGTGTTGGTCGCACAGCCTTAGCTTCATTGAATATGGTCCAAAATAGGGCATGCGAGCTCATTGGAGATAGGACAATAACTTGTAATATCGACTCACTCCAACATCACCGGAATTATGGATGCCTATCTCTCCTTTATCGCTATATGCAATGTTCGATGTAATATCTAGTCTGATCCCTTGTAAAATAATTCCCGCACGTAATACTCGCGCTACAAACTGCCTACATTCTTTTACCCTTCAAATTATTTTCGGCCATCCAGCTTTCTTATGTACTGCATCTGTTCTATGACTGCTATTTTGAGTAGACGGAAAGTACGTTACGTTAATTCGCGAATTTGAGCAAAATATTTTCCCTATTTTTACTAACTAAAATGAATGATTTGGCAGGTTTACACTTTCACCATATACAACCCAAAATAAAGTAAATAATTTAACATCTCGTTTGATTTTCGCAAATAGCAAAAGTTCTTCATTGCCAGTGGTAGCTACTCGCTGCTTAACTGTTCGACCCGAATCTTTTAAATGATATATTTTGTGCATTTGATATTTGCCAGTTGTGGCGACTATGTTTTCGAACTTTTGATCTGTTTTCACCTTATACCGTTTTTAAACCTTAGTTGTGCCCCCCCCCCCCCACATGAATCCTGGATCCGCCCCTGTATGATACACTTGGGGAATGTATAGCAAAAGGTTCATTATGTCTGATGTTACTGTACATGATGAAAGTAGAACTTCTTCTTCGCCATTTTATTAGATTTTAGACTTAATCTAGAGAATTCGACATCTTCATTAAAAGTTTCCTTATAAAAAAATAGTGTAGGGAGAATTGATTTGAAACCGTATCCATTTTATTCTAAACTAGTTTTTAGTGCATCTTCTGATCGGTCCTTCTAGTTGTACTGTCTGCTTAAATATCTTGATTCATTTATGTATATAGAAGTTTTTTTTTGTCTTGAGTTTTCAATAATTTTGAACCAATTTTAGCATTGTTGGAGTGTTTTTTAATATGTTCAATCTCAGCATCGTTAGGCATAAATGAGTGACAAGACTCTAAAAATTGGGTGACCGATAATATTAATACTATTTTTTGGGTCGTCTGCAATATTCATACAAGTGAAACAAATTTTCAAGTTACGATTTTAGTCAGTACATGAACCGCTAAAGGCGATGATATGCTTTAGCATTTTGCTCTAGCTGAAGTTCTAAATAGGAGGAAGTTTCTTGCAATCCACGGGAGCCTTGAGTTTCAACAGATACACATGTAAGTAATTTCTCTTGTAATATGTCACGGATGTGCTTATAACAGTAAACAGTAACGCTTTTTGAAAATCAAAAGAAAACGAATAACGATTTTCGTTAAATATGACAAATTGGGCAACTCCTTTGTAGGGTTGCCATACAAAAATTTCTTTTTTCACTTGTATTTGGGCACCGCTTAAGATAACGTGTTTTCATAGCAATAGTAAATAAAATTTTAAAAATGGATTAAATCGGACAACCACGTCTTGCTATTGCGCAGAAAATTTTGTTTTTTTCTTTCTATATATTTGGAAACTGCAGCAGAATGCATCATCGTAGAAAGCTCAAATTTTGTTTTCATAAAAATTGCAAATATTCAAAATTGAATCAAATCTGACAACCCTTTCTTGGTGTTCCCATACAAAAAGTTTGTTTTTGTTATTTGGACATTGCCTAGGAACGCGTCGATGTACAGAGCTGAAATTTTGTACACGCATTTTAATCAAAATAGTGAAAAAATTTCAAAAATAAACTAAATGGTGTAATCCATTTTTGGTGATGCCATACAAAACTTTTGGTTTTCACTTTATTCAACTTTTATTTTCATCAAGGGTATAATATTATTGGTCTAAGACCAATTATAACTTTTTCTCTTGTCTGAGATGAGTTTCGTGCTCAGTTTTCAAATTGTCTTTTATTTTATAATACGTTCTTCAACTGCATCGACTTTGAAAGCAAAAAAGGGACATATCAACATTAACCTTTTAGAGGTTTATAAAAATTAAGATTTTCATCTGAAAACACTTTTCTGTGAATTACTTATTTCACCCGAGTTATAGCTTTTTCTAAACAATATTCCATGTAAAGTCTGTATATCAATTTTACATTTAGTGTAAGATTGTAAAATTGATTGGCATCTGGTTACGTGTATAATAACTCTGATATTAAGAGGGGGGGGGGGGGGTATTTTCAGTGAAAAAAGGCATATTTTTGAGGATTTTTTGAGGCGAAATAAATAGCGATAATTTATCAAATCTTTTTCTACATAATAGTGGTATATTTCAAGAATATTATGTTAATTTTTTATGAAAAAAAAATTAATAAACAAGTGATTGGCAGGGAATCTCCGGAGGCGTCTCGGAAAAAAGTTGATTTGCCGTGCACACGATTTCTCGAAGTAGGATTATCTGAAAGCAAAAATTCAAACGGCATTCATGTTTGTCGAGGTAACGCCGGGGGTATTTTTTTTTATTTTTAAGTTTTTGGCGTCACTTTGAAGTCAAAAATGCGATTTTCGCTGAAAAAATCAACCTATTTGTTATTGTAAAATTGATAATTTTCAAAAAAACGAAAAAAGCTCCCAGCGTTACCTGATGAATTATATGAAGAAGCACTGCGCAAAATTTCTGAACGATCGGACAATTAGTTTTTGAGTACTCGTGTGCACCGGCTTTGAAAATGATGTTTTTCAGGAGAACGCTTTAAAGTTTTGCACAGTAGATAATGCGGAATAAAATACTATAATTCTTTTATGCTCACACTGAATCATCTATCCCAGGTCCATAAAGCAAATCGCTTCCATCTAGATGCACCGAATATGCAGGACGCTACCTGAATGTATACTTTTATAGCAGGGAAAATTTGGGCTATAAATACAATACAGGAGACTGGCAGGAGGGAATGCGGGCAGCTGTGCTTCAGCTGCGCGGCAGGTACAAAGTTGGCCGGTGCAACGGATACGCTAACGCTCATAACTTCGTCAATTTTGCTCCGATTTACTTGAAATTTGGACACGATATTCTCGAAATGTTATAAATTCATTAAAAAAAATAAAATAAATGAAAAAAAGTGAACCTAATCTTTAATCTTAAAAGCAAATTTTCGGAATCAGGCATTTATCGCGAACAATGTCGATACTGTGATTACATATATATCGGTCAAACTTCACGTACTTTTCACAAAAGAGCGACAGAACACAAAAAAGCGATCATAAACAATAGTATCAGTGATTCAAGTGTAGCTCTGCATATGGATATCACCGGTCACAAACTCTCGCCAGATCCCGAGATCGTTAAAATAGTACCTCAAAAATTCAAATTGGACGCTTACGAATCTTTGTTTATAGCCACTGCTGACAAACCACTAATGAACACAGAAGAAGCCGTAATAAAATCAAGTTTATTTAGTCGCTCTTTGCTAAACCCTCACTAAATTTGTAGCTGAATGTATGGTGTAATGTTTCTCATTTACTTTGTATCGTTCATATCTGTTAGTATATGTTTGTTCATATTATATCTGTATGTGAAGCATTATGTATTTTTTAATGTGTAACATTTACCTCCAGACTTAAGTATTTTTAGTTTAGTTGCTAATAAAACCTGAAGATGGACGTATTGTCCGAAACCACGGTCGTTGTTTAAATTATTTATATTTCATAGTAATTAATGTTAAAGTTGATTCGATGAAATAAATTTTTTTTGTGGATTTAAAAAGGTGTTTTGCAACTCTTTTGTGATATTCTAGGAAACATGTCTGCAATATTGAAGCCGAAGAGTATAGTGTTGTTGTTGTTTGTGTTCGGAAATTAATTGCGTGAATTTTAATATTGCTCTCCATATATATATGCACCATTCCCTGTCTTTACATAAATCACAGTTCAAACAATTTGGATTAAATTATGAGCTATTCCACACGAGAACGATCAACCTGGAATACGACCATCTCCGATTTGGATGAAACTTTCACATTTTGTAGGGAATACCAAAATAGTTAACCCACCCATATTCTTTTGATTCCCCTGCCTACCCCGAAAACTCTATGGGGTCAGAAATTTCGTGATGTTACGATGAAAAGTCATTTTCAAAAAAATCATATCTCGAGATCTAGAACGGAGCAACCGAATTTTCTGATGCAAATGCCCAATGAAGCTCAATGCTTTCTATTTTTTATAACAAAAAATACATACAACAGCACCGAAGGAAACATTTTTTGCTAATAATAGTATGTTTTTCAAAAAAATTATATTATTTACTATTGAGGACTTATGGAACTTCATTTTTTCAATTTTTATTTTGAAGCTAGAAACCTTATCTATCTATGTACAACAAATTGCGATGGCGTGCGGCTTCATTGCGATCGAATTGTCGATGAATGCAGTTTTTTACTCTTTTATGGATACATGCATTAGTAGATTATCTATACGAAATTTCAGGAAAATCAGATGTCATTTACTTATGTAAAGAATAAAAACTATAAAAATATTGCATTCCTACTGTTCTCCATTTTCGGATTTCTGAAAACCAATGGCACTTACAGACTCAATAATTCACATATTTTCTCTGTCATTGTCATGCAGGACTCAAAAAATTAACTACCTTTTTTTCCATCCCACTTTTCGGCCAATTTGGCGATATAAACCGTTATTTATTGTTAAGCGATGCCAGCTCTATGGACTTTCTTGAACCATTTCTAATACAACATGTTATTATATACATATTAATCCTTGATTTGTCTGCTATTTCAAAATAATATACAAATAGTAAAGTGCTAAAAGTCCCCAATAGAAAAAAAAATACAAAAACAATATATTCTCCTCAGTGCAGTGCTTCCATTCAGGCTACTTTGGATGTACGGTGACTTTAAATAAATAGATAAGATTTCTAGCTTCAGAATCAAAATTGACAAAAAAAGTGCTGGAAGTGCTCAATAGTATATTTTGAAAAAAATACTATTATTAACAAAAACGACTTTCGCTCGGTGCTGTTATATTTTTTTGTAAAACTTGTAAATCATTAAGCTTTATGTGGCATTTGAATGAGCAACATCAGTTGCTCCGTTGTCGAGATATAATTTTTTGAAAAGATTTCATCGTAAACTAACGAAAACTCTAACCCCCTAGCGGGGGTGTGCAGCGTGATAGGTGAAAATAAAAAAAAATATGAGTAAGCTATTGTGGTATTCCCTTAGAAACTGTGAAAGTTTCATTGAAATCAGAGATGGTCGAATCCACAACAAACCGTTTTTTGTCGTTTTCGTGTAGAATGGCTGTATTTCCTAGAAACAAAAGTTGTTCCCATGCTAATCAAATTAGCAATATCAACCAATAATAAAGTACTAATCAATATTATGCACAATATCTATACAGAATATTCCAAATTGATAACTTTAATAAATTTGTTTGCCGAATACACCCAGACCGAAAAAACAGAGTATTTGCATGGATTACAAAACAAAGTCTCAATGTCAAACAAATATGCAATAAAAAGGTGAAAGGACAAAATAAATTACATAAACGAAAAATATTAAGAAACATTTCCCTTTCCTCTGCCCAATCCATTCCAACAACATTGCCAGTAAAAAAAAAATTAATTTTGATATATTTGAATTAAAATGGTATTTTTTTGTAATTTTAATAAATATTTATGACTACATAATATTTTCTTTTCTTTCCATGTTGCAAAAAAAAAAAAATTTATACATAAATGTCATCACAAAACTTCTATAAGTAATTTGTAATTGTAATACTTTACGACCAGAATGAATATAAATTATTTTGATGAGGCAACATGAAGAACTTCAATATGGGTTTTGGGTTGTGTCTGAAATACAAGTACGTATTGAATGAGAGTTAAAATATCTTAAATGGATAGTGCCTTTCACTTTATTGAACGGCTTTAATCTTCAAATGAAAATTTTTATAAATATTTATATTTATTAAATACTTCTATTATTTATGGAGTTTCTTAAAGACCTAGAGAGATATTTTATAGGAAAATCTTTATGATTTTCTCAAAAACAAATTTTTAATCAATAAGCTTCATCAATAAAACCCCAAGAGGTTTTAGCATACAATTGAACATAAAGATCAATCAGGGATTTTTTGAAATCAAAGACCAAAACCTTGAAATATCTGTAGCATATTTCCAGATGTACAGTAAGAATATCGGTATATAACTGATTAGAATAAGATAATTTATTTGTAAATAAACTCTCAAACTTAAGCAACAGACGTAAAACATATTTGGGGTATGAAATTTATCTAACCTTGTAGAAAATTAAAAAAATAACTTAAATGAAATCGAAAAATTAGAAAATTTTGCTCGGGCGAAGATCAGTAAAGCGGCAACCCCAAACTGAAATTTCCCTGACCTTGATAGCTAATTTTTCATGGCGCGGGTCGTGGACTATGGCAGCAGACGGGCTGTGTACATTTGTATAAGAAAGATACTCATTTTTAGAGACACATAAGAAAAATATGTTTGAGACTTTGTATTGGAGCCTGTCGCCACCTCGGAAAGGTTTTGAGAATTGAAATGAGTAAGAACCAATTTCATTATTCACATTTTATCAAGATTGAGGTTTACAAATTTATTTTTATAATATAAACTACTTTCGGAATTTTTCCAGTTTTTGGGCTACTGAATAAAATAAAATTTTAGTCAAGTTACAGGGGTCTGAATTTTAAGGCTATGAAAGTAATTATAACATGAAAAATATTAACAAATTTGGAAAAACAACTCTGGTAGCATTTACAAATATGTTTGGAAAACGTATGTATGAAAAATAATAAAAATTGGTGTATACATGGAAAAGTTTTTAGGACCGGGAGGAAAATAGCACGTTTTTTAAGTTTTTGATTAATTAAAAAAACCCAACTTCTTTTTCAAAAATCCGTGCCCGCTAACATTGGAACTGAAATTTCAGCCTTAAGAAGCGCTGTAGCAATATGCTAAATTGTTTTGGACGTAGCGTGCTGCATACAGCAGCATGCTGCATCTACGCCGCTTATGGATGTAGCTGCACTCTTAGTGTGTCACACGGCGAATGCGCTGCCACTGGTGATACGACCAAACTACTAAACCCTAGCTGGGACATTGCACCGCACGAAGATTTGAGCAGATTTGAATTTTCTGGTAAGTGACACTTCCTGAAGAGAGGACGATAAGTTCTTGTGAATAAGCCGAGTTTGCTTGTGCAAGATTTCTATCCATAAAAAGGTAATCACCCAAGAAAACATTAAAACAAGACTCGGGGAGAGGATAGTTTCCTCCATTCTTGAATCTGTGCGTCAGCAGTTGAGAATCCTCTACGGATTGCAAAGAATTTTTGCAGTGTTCGGACGGGTAAGATTCGCCGAATATATGTAATTACGCCACACAGCACAGGAAAATTCAAGGACCGTAGGCTACGGCATTTTTCTAAAAGAACCCGAAAACGTATTGGACGGTGCAACTTGGACAAAATCCCAGGAAATTCATTTGTGTGAACGGGTGCAGTGCTTAGCATACTTATCTGAACTGGATTACAAGAGCATTTTTGCACTATATGCGCTGGCACCGTCCCCAAGCAATCTCCACTACCTCTGTCCAATCATGTGTTGAAACGCTCATCCTAAATTTAATCGATATCCACCGGAACATTGCTGCCGTGCTGTATTCTTTCCGGACTTGCTTAAGAATAATAGTTGCTCTACCCTAAACAGAACAGCAGAACTAGTGACCATAGCATATTGTTAGTAGGCTAGAAAAATTGGCATTTGTCTAAACAAACAGATTTTTCTGTTCATGGTATGTGGCTCATCCAGTGGGCATGTAGAATTTTCTTTATTACTATTTGAATAGTGGCGCCTCTGCCTGGGACCACATAACAAGCCAAATGCAACGGGCCGTTTTTCTTTAAATACACAAATTTTTTTGTCATATTACTTACATTCACATAAGTAAGAATTTATCGCTCGTTCGTAGGCGACATGGATTCCTTAGTTAGAACATGTACTGAGTTATTTTGCTTTTATAACTAATTATGAAATTAGTAGTATCCAGACATTATTTATAGTACGTCATTGAATTTATTTCAAGTTTAATTGGGAAATTTTTCTTGGCTCATATACTTGCGACATGGATTCCGTAATGAAGACTTACGTCAAATTCCACTACTCTTATTGTGCAAAAGTTATAGCACCTTAAGTGACTATTAAGATTAGTATGTTTTTTATGTTATCAGTCGATGTATGGAATCGACGATCGCACCTAGGTAGGCTAATGATAAGTGCAAGACCTTCTTGAGTTATACGTCTCTTATGGTAGGCGGTAGCAAAGTTGCGTTAATCAATTCATTTTGGTCCTGAGCGTTTTGTAAAACTATGTAATTGATACTCGCCAGTTGGTGTAATACCAAGCTTTGTAACGCAATGAGGCTGTAAAGATTCTTTCTCCTTCACTCTTCCGGAACCCATCTCCGTGAAAATGGTCGAATAGGTCGGCTCCTTCACTCATTTATAGGTTTTCTTAGGAGCATTGCAAAGTATTGCCCCCAATGTCGATCGGGTGGATGGGGTAATGGCAAGAAGACATGTCCTATACCTCTTCAGTAAGTAAAGGTAATGTAAGGTTCCTTTCTGGACGAGGTGTGGTGCTGCGTGTTTTTTTTTTTTAATATCGGCAGTGACAGCTGCAGGATTTGGGTAACCCACCCCATGAACTCTCCCGCAATAGCCGACGTGCTAACGTGCCATCCTGTGTCATCGCTATTCACTGGGTGAGCTGTCAGCTCATGCTGACTGAAGGCACTTCACGTCCATGTATACTCACTCATATGCTTCCATAACAAAAGTATGAGAGAAAAAGTTTTTGAATGTGTCCGTTCAAAATCTTTAATAAGCTTTTTGAATAATTAGATCATTTTAAGTTTTAGCTTACAATAAGATTTTTACGTTTCGTAATAAACTGAATTCAGATGCATGGTACAAGACAAAATTGTTTGTTTTATCTTAATGAAACCCAAATTTAAATGAAATATTTATATTAAGTAAATCATTTTTTATACCTAGAAATTAATCAGAACAAATCTCAAAAAGAAGTTCTGGTTCTGTTTCCGGTAAATCTTCCGATTCAGATCTACCACGTTTATCTTGCACTACATTTATCACTGGTATAAATTAATATGTGCTCTTTATACGTATTTGCAATCCAACTGCGGCTGTACTCGGTGGAAGTCTAAAACGAATAGGAAAAAGAGCAAATAGATAAGCATTTTCCGAAAAAGCCGAATTAGTTTTGAATTCTGCCAATTTAGCCATAGTTTTCCCAACATGTTTTAAAAGTAATCTAGCTGGCCAGAATTAGTAGTAGTCCACAAGATTGGCGTCAAGTGAATTGGGTGAATACAATAATCGTCTTATTTAGGCAATGTGCAAATGCAGCCCTTGAGACAAAATTTTCAAAATCCGTTAAAGAGAAAGGCTTGTACACAGTCAACTTTAATTTTATTTTTTGCTGATTGTATCTTTCACATACAATTAAATTAATTGAATTAAGTTCAACTTAAGAATCATAAAACAAAATAGGATCAACAAGCATTTAGAGTCCAGCGTAACTAAATAATATCAAGATGACATTCCTGCTTTTCTGTTTCCTGCTTTTGTGTTTCCGGCTTTTCTGCTTCCGATCGTCATCTAAAGAAAGTTACGGAAAGTTTCGGCGTAAGATTAAAGGAGCTCTAAGCATTTTTTTCGGATACGGTTAATATGAAGTTATTTGCTCCTGCACAAGTACAGAAAATCTAGCAGGAACGTTTATTGAAAATATTATGTAGCCCATAATTAAATCATGTAACATTTTTAAAAAACACCGACCTCTGGGAGACTCTGCATCTATAAACATATATTCCATTTCAAACCATGTCTCCTGATAATTTAAAAGTCGACACGCACTTGTGTATCAAGAATTTCCGTTAAATATATTTCTTTAGGATTTAGCATGCCATTCGCATGCATACGAGCATATGTATATCGACTTTATTCATGCACTGCCAATGCCAAAAATAAATAGCATGCTCTGTTGGCATCTGAAAAGTACTTATTCCTTAAAATGGTTGCATACTCAACTTAGTAACGATATTGTTATATACATATATGCCAATGAGAAATGCACGTTTTTCAATATTCACTCGGACTTACATTATATATAATAGCTTATGAAATGTCATTTACATTCGGGTATATTTGCGTGTTCCTTTATTTACATTTAAGTACATGTGGACAAGTGACCATAAGTTTCCCTAGTAGTTCCAAACAAATTTCGTTTTATGATTGTAGAAAATTTAGAATCGTCATAAATATTTTATAGATCCTTCATGGAATTCACTACAGCAAGTCCGTGTACTTTAATGGAGAAATAATAATTTGTCGCAGGCTGAATGTCAGTTTGACTTATTTATTTGTTTGACGCCAGTATAGACAATGCTTGGTTTTTTTCAGGTTATACTTAGCGCAAGGGAAATGCAACCAGACAAACTCACATTGGTTTTCGTGTCTATAATTGAATAATCGACACATTCGTCATGGGGGCGTTCAAGTTTGTCATGTAACAAAAATTAAACCCAATTTGGTACAATTTCCGGCAAGAATTGAAACAAGCAAGAGGAATCAAAATAAACACTAATTAATGCGACTAGTTTTTTTTTATAATTAGAGCAATTTATTAAGGATGTATTTCAGAATGACAAAGGAATTAGCCATATTTTCGATCCAAAACTTATAATAATTGTAAATATGCATTGTAGCTGATAAAATATTACTGAAGCAATTATCGCCCTGCTAGGTACTGATTCTAATCTTTTCTCGATGTTTTTCTCACTTAATTTAACAATACACCATAATTATGTCATACTTCAGGGACTAGTTCACGAAAGACGACGTCGAACGAAAACGACACTTAACTTGTCATTTTTGATTCATGCATCTCGAAGTTAGATTATTTGGAGGGAAATCAGTTATTGTTTAATATTCAATCTCTGTTGAGTAACAATCCTGAAAAATAAAAACCTTTGGAACATCGAAAATAAAGTGTTTCATACTTCGCTGCGTAAGTACCTGTTATGCGGCATATTCAGGTCAATTCTATACCTTCTGGTAATCATCTGAAAGAAAAACAAATGCATAAATTAGTTAACAAAGGCAAACAATTGGTAAACTGACAACTACGGCATTTACCAATTTACACGCAAAACTGCCAAGATACGAATTTCTCAATATGGGAAAAGGTAAACAATAGAATTTTAACGTGACATTCATACATACATATACCCTACACAATAAACACTGGCGAAACTGGCAGAAGTATTTAAATCTGGAAAATATATATGAATTTTCAGCATACACATTCACTTTTTATACCCTAGATGAAATCTGTGGGGTATACTAAATATATAGTAAAAATACGTAATAATGATGGTAGAGCAAAATGGATTGAACACCCATGCATAATATTAAAAGTTATTTTGAATTTTGCATGTCCGTCTGTCCGTCATACAGCGGGTGCCAATCGTAGCGACCCCCCCCCCCCCCCCCCGGGCTCTAATAAAATTGAAATTTAGACATAATCAAATGCAATAGAAAATATAAAATTAATAATTTTAACAAGACTGCTTATAAATGCGCACGGAAAATTTAAAATAATTTCTCCCTTGACTTAATGGGTACAATCACAAAAGTTCTTATAGTTACCCTTCATTTTGTATTTAATTAAATATTGAAATTATTGCAGCAGATGAAATTGTAACCTACAGTACAAAAATTGAAATTTGGAGCTTCTAATATTTATCAAAACATTTAATTAAATTACTTTATTTTAAATTTGCTTTCTTTGCGTACCTTGAAAATTGTATACACAAATGTAATATAGTTTCAATATCTCATTCAATGTCCAATATCTAGGGTTTCCCTAGAGAACTTTTAAGGTGTAGGTACTCACTAAGTGAAGGGTGTAATTATTTTCTATTTTTTTGTACGAATTTTGTAGCAACGTTTTTTTTTAAAGTAATTTTTATATTTTTTTTATTAATCCTTTTTCAGTCTTAAATTATTCCGAAAATATATAAAATTATATCATTAAGAAATTGTCAATAGAAGAAAAATGTTTGCATTTTTTTGTGATCGAAAGATTACATCATGGTTAAAGGTGATTTTGGGAAAATCGTCGTAGCCGGGGTAATTAATATCAGATTCACTTTTCCTGCAAATATTTAATTTAAAGCAAACAGGGCTATACAGGGTAATTCCCACTAGGAGGTCAATAGAGCGGGAGGTGATAGTACTATTATATACCTAAAATAAATAACCATTTCATATAAACCTGAAAAAGGGCAAAACATAAAAATTATATTCAATAAATTTTCACATAAGCTAATCATGCTTAAAACATGGTTAGCTTATCTCTTAAATGGGTGAAGAAAATTGTATCAGCAATTTTCCTCACATACCATACATTTTTCCCATAAAACGACTTGGGAAAAACAAAAGTTTCAGTTTACAATCCAAGTCGTTTTACTTAAAAATTTCGTCACTCAACAATTTAATTACAAAACAAATCAAAAGGCAAATCGTACCTTCAGTACGATTTCCCGCGAAAAATACAATATGTATGTACATATTTTACATATTTACATTTTTCACGATAAGAAACGCGCACCGCATAAATGCATTGTATGTATATGCGCGCCGCGATTTCAAACGACGGGACGGTGGCTGATGTTTTTAAAAGTGTAAGATTACATTTTTGGAGGCATCGTCCAACGCGAATAATTCTGGACAAGATTGAACAAGTCCAAAATTGATCGTAAAATTTTCTCAGGGTATCAACAGGGGAACAACGGCTCTTGACGACTATGAGGGTGATCAAGAGTTGAGTTGGTTTTTTGATTTCGGCACGGTCACCCCGGAAGAAAAATTGTAGTCAGAGTTCGGTTGTTTTTTGTGTTCCTTATAAAAGAATCGATTTGAAAAAAAACTTGGTGGCGGCGCGGTTTCGGTCGTTTGTAATAAAAGAAAAGTTGTAATTAAAGAAGATTTCTAATAAAAGAAAAGTTGTAACTAAGGAACAGTAGTAATAAAAAATAAGTTGTAATCAAAGAAAAGTCGTCAACCAAAAAAAAAAGAGTGTTGTTAAATACAAAGAAAATGTGCGAACCAGGAGCCCCCTTAGTAGCAAAAAATATTCCAGAAGGGAATACTCCAAGAAGGCTGGAAGCCCCCTTTTGGACCACGCGGGACGCACATGTCAGAATGAAACTCGACACCGGCACCTGAGACAGGCATGAGATTAGACTCCATACCTTCATCTGACGCGGATAAATCCCCAGGTGAAAATCTTCATCACATCCGGGAAGGTATAGGCAAGACCGCAAAGGTCGGCCAAACACAATCTGGTAGCCAGCACAACTCACCTTTACCCCAGCAGCAAGGAACAACAGGAGTTCGCCTTCGAAGTGGTACCATTTTAACTGGTCCTACCGTAGCAAATAAAGTAAGTCTAGATAATTTTTTAGATAAGTTGTTAGAAAAGGCACGTGAATCCGATAAGCTTACTGTCACGCACTGCGACGCACTTGACCACAAATTAAGTCAAGGCAGAGAGCAGACGCTGACACAAATCGAAAAATTAAAAAAGATACAGAGCGATTCAAACAGTAGCTTATCGAATTCGCCGGGTTTTCACGTTCATTAGGTATAGATAAGTCCACAGCCAGTGTACTTGTAAGTGCTGGAGGAGAAGAAAGTTTCAGTGATATTAGTGGTGACGCCTCTGACCAAACAACCGCCGAAAACCTGCTTAGTGGCTGGCTAGAAGCATCCTTCACGGATTCTAATCCAGAAACCAGCCCTAAAACTCAACAAGGCACAAGCAGACTACCCTACAAGCCTACAAATAAAAAATAATCACAATGGTAGATTATGCAAAGGTGGCCAAGCTCACGGGATAACTAGTTCATCTGTTTTCGGGTGAAAATGCCACACAGTTAGGTCGTGAGATGCAAAAATTTATTGGCTGTTGCAAACTGGCCCTACACTATTTAAGTGAGCAAGAAAAAGCAGCCCTCTTACACATTTTGCCAACAAGACTTCGTGGCGATGCCTATCAGCTGTTTGCTTCGGACGTTCCAACTACTTTTAGTGAGGTGGAGGAACGTCTGAACAGAACCTCTCTACCACGAGGGTTATATCAAGAATTGGTCAACAAATTGATCACAATGAGGCAAAACCCGTTGGAAACTCTCACTGCCTTCACAACAAGAGTGAAGTAGTTGTTGATGCTTTGCAACGACGCAGCGGTACTGAAGTACGGCGCAACGGCAGCCCCAGCTGTGAAGACACAGTTGGCGGACTTCACCAAGAATGCCCTCAAAAGTGGAGTGAACAACGCCCACCTATGCCAGTACCTCCTCACTCTAGTAGAAAATGATCTAAAGCAGCTGATACAAAAGGCTTTAGATATGGAAAAGCTACAAGCAGGCACAGTTTTCGTCCAAAGGCCATTAATACAACAGAAATATCCAATGGCACCAATAGACTAGGGTCTTCGAGTTCGAGCTCTTAGCCGAACTCCTTACAATCAAGCACCACAGCCACCGATGTATGCACCACCACGAGCACAAGGGCCCAGGCAGTTTAATAATCCCCCTTATGTACATGCTCAACCACTACGCCCGCCATTTCCACGAAGGGATGTTAGACAACCGGATACACAAAATCTGGTACAATACATCACTTGTAATTTCTGCCAGAAGCGGGGACACACCTACACGGTGTGTCTGAAACGCAAGAACACCCCGTTCTGCACTAACTGCAGGAGTTACGGGCATGACATTCGTGACTGTCGAAATACCCAACCACAGTCTGCAACTCGTTTTACACGAGGACCGCCTAACAGTCCGCCACGGACAGACACGAACAATACCAAAGGTCCTAGAGTCTTTAATATAAGACAAAAATGTGATTTTTGTGGACGCCGCGGACACAAGATCGACGAATGTCGACAAAAACAAAAATGGGAGTATAAAAAACAGGAAAACGACAAAGAGGTGACCCAGAACTCCCCGGCTCGACTATAAACCCTACCAGCAACAAACAAGGGTCTTCTCAGCTGCCCGACTTCAGTGTGCTCACCGCCAGACTTCCTCTAGACATAGGTCTAAATGGTCAGGTCCAGCTAATACTGGACACCGGCGCAGAGATCAGTATATACAGTTGTCATCTACTTTGTCACAGTGTATGTTTTAAGTTAAACGAATTAAAAGAATTTATTTGTGTTATTTTTATAAATTTTGAGAAGGAATTTGTTTCTATATATCAATAAGGAACATTTGTTGCGTTTGCAAGTTCCGTACATATAATACGTATGTACACAAAGACATGGAATGTGACAGAAATATGTTCGATGAGTTTCACCGTTCCACTGCCGGAAAAGTAGACCACTGCCAGAAAAAGTGCAACACTGATTCGGTCCCATTTAAATTCACATAAATATAGGGGAGATCTAGACAAAGTGGAGTACTGCAGTTGTAACGTCGGGTGTTAGTATGCGGGCAGTCAGGAGTGTGAGATCTAGTATCGGACGAGGGAGGGAGTGCCGGTTTGTAAAGAACAACTCAGTCGTTTAAAAAATCAAAATATTAAATTTAATTCAACACAAATGTTTGAACCTATATCACAATACAAACTCAATTAAAATTTAAAATTACTTATACAAGAATTCAATATGGAAAAAAAAACTTCAATCAAATTGAGATGAAACTTCAAATTAAAATCCAGGTGAATCCTGCTCCAGGTTGTGATTAATATATTCGTTCTGAAAAAAAGAGCGAAGACCAGAATTGATTATCTGTCATCAGATTGAAAGAAAAGGAAACAATTGATGCTGCTAGTGCATGAGGGCACAAGGACAGCAAAATGCTTCTATAGAAAAACTAATTCAGGTTAGTCTCTGAATATTAATTTATTGTACCCAAGGTGGTATCAATATGTTTTTAAAAAGTAAGACCCTTGTTATGGTGCGTGACGGCACAAGGGCAGCAAAATACCTTTGCTCGTACGTGATGGCACATGGGTAGCAAAGTGCTGTAGACGGTAAAATGAGTCAGATTAGTCTTTTACAGTATTCTGCGCGTGCACAGAAATGTAGCAATATGCTAATATAAAGAAGAAGGGCAGATTAGTCATTGCATCAGAATTATTCTTCTGTAAATGTGGGCAGGAGATGTTGCAGATTAATGTCTGCGCAGAATTATTCTTCTGCTTAGGTGTAGGAAATGATAGGATTTTTCAGATTAGTCGATGAAATATAGAATCAATCTTCTATGTTAATGGTTGGGAATATTCTTGTTCTTAGATTAGTCTCTAAACCAGATGAACGCTGGACCAAGAATGATTTTCTCGTCGGCTTTATATAGCCGCCGTATCCAGTTATGAGCTCTCGACTCTCGGTTTTGTCCTACCGACGTTTGTTGAATTTGATAACTGAGGAGAAATCAATCAAATCACTATGTGACATTCCGAAATGTAAATATACGAGAGGGATGTATACTTTTGAGGTAAGTTAATGATATTTCTATAGAATTTTGTTACAAATAATAATAATTTTATATGTTTTAGGTGTAAAATCTATTTGTTGGAGTATTTGGACATCGCTGGACCAAACAAAGTAAGTTCTTCGTTCAGATAAATGGTTTTCTTTTGATTTATTTTAGAATCGAATTCTTTGTGGGGTACCGCAATTTGCCCCAAAGCTACCTCTGTTCATGTGCTATAGTTGCAAAACAAAGATAATTAAAAATCTGTTGAAACGTGGATGTCGTTGATATTTTTCCTTACACGAAGAGATTTGTTAGTCTTTCGCATTGAATATTTTAAAGTCTCTATTGCAGCAGCGGTCCTATGTCAATAATAATCTACGACCAATAGTTAATCAATATCCATTTTCGTTTACGAATTTCTATAAGTTCTTTTTAAAGCACGCGTTCCGAAGTAGCATGTGAATTTGAAATATAATTTGAAATTTTAGCTTTTTCATTATAAAAAACAAAAAATCCTTTGTCTTAGCAAAGCAAACATTTACTGAACCATATAATTTTGTTCAGTACTCCTAAGCAATTTTGGGATCCCTCAACATACTTTTGTAACACGGTTAATGGGCTCACACATTTTACGTAATTATTGCTGACAACTGGCAATCGATTTTCTACATTCTGCCTCGCTTTCACAGTCTTGTGGAGATTTCCACTTGACTGCCGAAGAAAAAAAAGCGAGCTTCGTAAATTGACCAGGATAAGAGAGCTTCAAGTGTAAAGCAAATATCTCCTGGTTACTTTGGTTGTGGTACCCAAATTGAGATAAATAGACTAAATGAATGCTAAATGACTTCCAAGAGATCTATTTATTTCACCGTATTTCCATCGCCCCTCAAGAAGAAAACAGTCAAGAAACTTGCGGATGCTAATAAATCAAAATAAAAGTAGATTCGGATTTCCAGCGTTGTGCATTAAGGTGACGAGCGTTAATATATCTTTTGTCCAATTTGCAATTATTGCTATGTGGGAATAAGATAGGGATGAGTTCATCTATATTTATAATTTTATAGATAGCATTATAGAAGTATAATAAAAAATATGGCGCTGTTACTTTTACTATCGTTTTATAGGTATGGGCAAGAGCATGGGTAATATGTATCATGTCGAATGGAAGTTCGTGTAGAACTTTGGTAGGAACTAGAATAAAAGCTATAATTAATTTAAATACCATCAGCATCCTAACTGAACAGCGCGTTGATTAATTAGAATTGTTTTATTTAAAACGACTTTTGCGGGACATTTTGTAAGGAAGCTCCCGTTCCCCTAAAGTGAGTCGTCTGGGGGTTAAAGATTTTCATTCAATATTTTATGATGATGATTTGAAATTGGTAGGATAGACAATCGGAGCTATCCAGCGGCCCATGCTTTTGTCTAAAGCCTATTTAGCAAATTTGGCCTAAATGCTTAATTACAAAAGAAAGGGCAATTACTGAAATTCTCCGCTGGACAAATTGCATAAAACTATAGACTGGCTGTAGCTTTGAGTATAAAGTACATTCCTTTAAAGTCAGACCTTTTGCTTCTGAAATTTGATATTTTTTGAAAGAGATAAAATATGTTAAAATTTCCAACTATTAAACTTGTTCAGTCATAGCTGCAAAACAGAAAGAAAGGGCAGAAAAAGTCATAGATCATTGTAATGCTTCAACAATTTCCTATCCAAATTTAAAAAAATATTATATGCGATGTGTAAATTGTGAGTGTGCTTCAAAAGTCGTAGAGTGATTCATAAAATACGAAGAAAATTTTTTCAATCCATTCCACCACACAAACGATGCGTTTTAGAGGGAGGAGTCTCTCACTTAAACTATTCTATTCACACAGTCTATTATTATTTTAAATAAATAGTGGGGGTTTTAAGAAGGATCCATATGAGGGCAGTAAGTCATGAAAGTGTAATTTTTTATTGCGACTATATTTTTCAGCAATCAGCTATGAACAGCTTTAACAAACCATATGCAGTTTTCGCAGAGATACAATCATTCACAAAATTATCTGTGCGCAGTAGTTTCGAGACTGTTGCTGCACAGATAGACGTAGTTTTTAACAGATATTTGTTTCCCAAAAAATAGAACAAAATTGATCCATATTAGTAAAGCTTTTATTTATATGCTTCAGTATAAAAAATAAACAAAATGTAGACATTCTTTAACAAATAAATTGTATTTCTCAGAAAATTATTTCTGCCTACAATTTGTTATTTGTGAACACATAAATAATTATTTACACAGCTTTATAAGTATGTTGAAATTATACAGGCAGTCCAATATGTGGTGTTACACCTGGAGGCAAAAAATTGTATACGTGGGAGGAGGGAAAGCCTAACCGATTCTGTGATAACGGGACTTAATTATATTTGGCAATGTTTTTCTTAGATTACCCTGTAACTTCTGAATGTTACACCCTATGATAATGATTTAAAATTTGTTAGATTGATAAGCGTTGAATCTCTCTAATAGTCAACAAATTTTTAACCTCTTCCTCTCTGTTTTGAAGTTATGACTCAAAAATTTTTAACTTTTGGAATTTTAATTCAGTTTTTCCTTATTTAACTACTATTATTATCAAAAAGTATGTCATCAACCCAAATTTTTCATATTGAATTTAAGAAACCCAAAAATTTTGCTTAACAATGATTTGGGTGCAGACCCATAATGTAGCCCTTTCTGCGCTTTTTGTACTTTTTTTTTAACATATCTATCGAAAATGGTTTGAAAAGCTTATTCCCAAAAGATAATTGACTAATTTCTGGCATTCCTCGAACTTTAGCCCTGGATAAGGTAAAGAAATAATGTAAAAAGCGCAGAAAAGGTTGCATTTTGGGTACAGAGTAGGTCATTTTAAAGCCACGCTTTTGGGCTTCTTAAATCCAATATGAAAAATTGGGGCTGATGAAGTCTTTTTTGATAATAATAGAAGTTAAAGAAAACAAAACCGAATGAGAATTCCGAAGTTTCAATATTCTGGAAAATCTCCACCCCCGTTGGATAAGCCCTTATAAAGAAACAACAGAAGTATTACTTAAAATTACTGCAGTTTCACGCAATCTTTTATAATCTCTGCTAGAAAGTTAAGATCTTTATAATCTTTTTTATAATAATTATGAGTATGTTTCTTGAATTTATTTAATATCATGGTACAGCATAATGACAGATTTGTACGAAGAATATGTTCAGCACATACATATATAAACTCTCTTCTTCTTTGTTTTAATTAATTGATATGCTAATGTACAGAATTATAAGGAATTGCATTGATCCTTAAATAGGTTTTGAGACTACGAAAAGTGGAAAATGAATGCCCATTCAGAGTTGTGGTCACAGGTGGTATAATTTGCAAAAGGACATCTAGGAATGCATCCTTGATGCTGATATTAAGAGCCTCCAGAGAATTGTTAAATGTTTTATCTTCAATTCGACGCCGCCAGATCTTGACTTAATTGATCCATACTTCTGATGAATTGCCCTGTAAAGGTGAAGTTTCGAAGAAGTGTGCACACGCTGCATCATCTAAAATTTTCATTTGGTCCGGGAAAAGCTTAGAATATAGAGAATACAGGAAGTATTAATACCTACAAAATTCGTGTGCATGAGCGTGGCTTTTTTTTCACAGGTTTATGAAGTAGGAAGAATATATTCAAGAAAGAGATAGGTATTTTCAGCTGTTATTTAAAAAGTGAAAGAAAATTTTTTTTACATACATATTTATATTGAATTAAATTGAAAATAAATAAAACAAAACGATAAAATATTGAAAAATCCTTTGGCTTATTCCGCTTATTTCCGTTTACGTTTGTGACACCTGAGAAATTTCTTAGGCTCTTGGCGTAAGTGATTGTCACTAAGAGTATTTTCGGTGGGATCAAGCGAAATTTTTCAACCATATACCTTGTTGTCGCGCTCTCGATATGGATTCTAGTATACGCCTGTGCTAAGCTTTCACTACAGAAGCAACAGATACGAACACAGTCAGAATTTCACTACGCTAAATTTGGCTTTACTTCCTGTATTCTCTATATTCTAAGAGAAAAAAGCCATGAGAAGTTTGACGAAACGCTGCGACGTTTCAAAAAACGGCTTATATTTCACACTGTAATTATATTGCTTAATTATTCTTTATACGCACACTCCTCCCATTCTTCTCACATCACTCGACAATATAAATTATTACGTTAACATTGCGTTACGATGTGGAATACTTTTCAGAATAGTTTTTCGTATGGTTTTTGAAAATTATGATTATTATTGTTACATTTATTAAAATATAAAACAGTTCAATAAGATTAAATAATAAAAGTTAAATAAAAATTAAATAAATCAAATAAAAATTAAATTACTAAAAATTGTTTGCAATCGAGAATCGAGATACAGTTTACAATGTGGTGTCTTTGGAAAACCATCTTGGCACGTTTTAGATCAATACACGATAATTATGTTCAATTATGTCAATTATTGTATTGCACTGTTTGGTTTAATGACATGCATGCCTGGCTTGGTAACTAGTTTACATTTTTTCAAAAATCGTATAAAACCCTCTGTCGCTTTCATTCCTCTATTTTCAAGTTTGTCTTTTGTGGCATCTGCCAGTGCGATAGCTTCTGTTGAGTCTTGACTTTTTACTTCCAAACCTCAACTCAAAGATAAAGCGTGTAAAGAGTGTACTGAACAAAGATCCAGAATCAATACTTGCAAATAACGGTTTTGATGACCGAAAGCAATTGAAAAGCAGCAGTTAACGTCGCAGCATTCTTCAATATCGCAATAATTTCAGAGCATCAAGGAGGGTCATGTTGCACAAAACGTTTTTATCATTTTTGTTCTTCCTTCTTCTTCACAAAGTTCAAAATGTCAATTACGATTGGCGCGTTAAATAACGCACTTTTACCTAGAAATACCAGATAAAATTTCGTCATCATTTACAAATTCAAAATTAAGTTTAAAAAAAATTTAGTCTCAATTTTCACTTTTTTTGGTATGTTTGATTACAATTATAACATAATTTTTATTTTCATGGTTACTTTCCAATCGCGGGCTTTTACAGAAAAGTCGACTGATAAGCACCAACAAGAAGTGTCCTAAGATTTCAAATAGAGTTGGTACAATGTAACATGAAACGCACTATACTGATTCAACGTTGTTTACATTGTCCGTCGAAAAGTTTCTAGTTTATCTAAATTAAAGTGCGTTTACTTGGAAATAATTTGCGACAGCCGCTGCGTAAATACTTCAGACGTAATATGTTTCCGTGTATCTCGCTGCGATTTAATGCGCCCAAATTGATTCCTGTTGAAATTGTATAGTGCCGAAATTAATACGAAGAATTTTTTTTTCGATCTATGGGAGGGGTTTCCACCTCACTCCCCCCTGCGTGCGCGGAGCCTCATTGACATATTATAGGAATGAACTGAGCCATCCTGTCTAATTCTTATACTCAAAAATGGCACAAATTTTGGTTAAAATCTGTTTGTCCCTTTCAAGATCAAAATGCACACTGAACTGTAACCAATTTGGGAAACAGTACGGCTGTATTAAATAGAATACATTACAATTGACATAAAAATTCAGACAAATATATTGTTTATAATAATATTTAGCACAAATCTGCAAATATTTCAGTAACATTAAAAATTAAATTTTGTGTTTAAAACACGTTCAACTTCATAACCAACATATATAATGCAATACTAAGTATTTTACAACACCTTTAGTATTTCTAATCGACAAATTATAATAAATTATGAATCGGTGGACAGTTGTATGAAATAAAGGGTTTTCACAGCCTGTTCAAAATTTGTGTCATTTTTGAAGCAAAAACGATAAGTCGATTCTTATTATATGTCAGTGGTCCCTTTATAAAATTGTTTTTTTTCACATTGTTCACCATCTCTTCGCTTTTTACTAACGATTTCATACTCAAAATATTCGATAGTTTTTACTTTGCTTTGCTTTATACTTTAATTTAATATTTAATATTCGTCGTTGTCGGCTGAACACAAACTGATATTCTGAATTAGATTGTAGCGGAAATTGTTCGAAAAATATATTTTAGTAACGGTTTCTGTCATTGATAAAACAACAGTAAAAATCAAAACGATGTGTTATTCAAACTATTTTGGATTTCTTTTGAAATATGAAATAAAGCCAAAAAATTGTACAATTTTCGGGTGCTTTTTCGTGCAACGATCTTGGGCTATATGTCATTTGCTTTCCCTCATTCTGAATTTAGGCCTTGGGTTTACTATTTTTTTCCCTTTGGATTTTAATTCATATTTATTTTCGGGCCTTATTTCATTAGGCTAGATTCCTCCCCAACTTTTCGGGTTTTATTTCATTTTTATGGCTCGGCCGTTAAGTTCTCTAACATAAACAACACCGCCGGACTCCCTCGTTCTCAGCAGCAGGTGTGGAAATCACTCAAACCACAATTTAATCAAATGTCTTAATTACGCTTTATTGGCAGTTAGACACAAATTATTGCTAGTGGACAAAAAACTCTAGTCCACTTATAGCAAGATAAGCTATTCGTCCATCGCGCTAGTTAAGTAGAATTATAACTTAACAAAAAAATATAACAATAATGAATAAAACATAATAACTTGAAAAAGGATTTAAATTTTTATTTAATAATTATACCGTAAACGAATGAAATCAGACTACGACTGAATCTCTGTACAAATTTCTACGAACATTCTTGAAACTGGTCACGGAACATTCAACGTGACATGGTATTCATATTACAGATTGGCGAACGTAAATATGCTCATGAAAACAAAGGACTATCAAGCTTTTATGAAAAAAAAATACATAAATATGTTTTATGGGAAAGGATTTTCATGTGAAAATGTTGTCGACGCTACCGGATGTGGTGGGTCTTGTCCACATAAATCGCGCATAGTATTTTAGCAAGAGCGAAAAAGAAAACTCCAACGAATAACAAAAAATTATTAAATTAAATTTTTACTGATGCAAACTACCGGCGTTTCGCAGGAACCACACGAGAGAATCACTCATCAATCGAGTGCTTGCTACAACTCGCAATCGGTATACAGAGTAACAAGTCTGCATATTAATTATTTTGACACTTGAGCAGTGTCTTCACGGTATCAAAAGTTATATGAAATATTCAGGAAAATTATTAAAATAAATAACTTAGTAACATTCTTCAAAAAATAAAAGAATAATATTATAGTAAATAAAAATTACAATATTTAAAATAAAATCATAAATACCTGGAAGATTAATAAAGAAAAGTAATACTACAATAGTACAATTTTGTGATGCCATGACGTTCAAATTGGCCGCTGCGACTCATTGTCTCGCATCCGATCGCGAATCAACGATGGCATAATGGAAGCGTTGCTATCGGATAAAATATGTTGTCGCCAGTGTTGGGCAAAATACAATCTGATTGATGATCAATGATTACGATTACAATCTGTAATCATGATTACAGATTGATAACATTAATCAGAAAAGTAATTCTTTTTGGCGATTAATGATTGATCAATCGTAGCAATAATCATGATTACATGTAGTTAAAAGAAAATAAACATTGTTGTATATTTCTATTCCGAAATTGGTAGTGGCACATAAACTAACATTTGTAGGCAGATATCTGTAGTTGGATGGTAATTGAATATCTGATATCTGTGTTATTAGCAATTAAGAAAGAGAAAATTTTATATACAGTTTCGTTATTATCGTTAGAATCTTCTTTTTGATATCAAAAAGAATAATGTACCGTTTTCTTAGGTAGTTGTTAGTAAATCTAATCTTTCATCCTCACTCTTACTGTCATGTCAGTAAAATTTACCCTTTGCTGTGCTTCCAGCATGCTTCTAACTGGTGTAGGTATATATGCTACATATCAGAATAACTTACATTGCCTTATTCTACAAAAGTTGCATTCTGCCCCTGAATTCATTCGAACTAGCATATTATAATGTGGAGCAATATGAAAAGTGTGGCAAAATCAAAGCGTTAAAAGGCATTATTCAATCTTCCGTGCTCAACAAGTTTCTTATACGCCCCAGAAATGTAATCTTTTCGCTATCTTTGTTCACACATAGTTAAGATCCTTGAATTTAAGTTGATGATCAGATATGTGCGAGTCTTTATCAATCGAAGCACTTACATTCCTTATACTGTATCCAATTAATACAATATTTAATTCAGTATCTTGGAGTTTTCTACAATAAAAATTCTTACGATCACAGATTGTTTGTTTTCTTAGAACTACATTTTAAAATCTCTTAAAAAGCTTCATTTGTAATAAAAAATGTAATCAAATCATGATTACGGTTAAATTTTCCTAAGATTCCTAAGATTACTCGATGTAATCATGATTAATGTCTAATCATGATTGATGTGTAATCATGATTGATGTGTAATCATGATTGATGTAATCATGTTTGATTTAATCATGATTATTAATCTGATTACAAATGTAGTTAATTACCCTCAACAGTGGTGGTCACCTGGTGGCTTGACTTTATGCGTTCTTTATGTTGCAGGCATTGACGTATTTAACCTGGATCGCTGACACCACTAAAATTGCTTACATTATCATGGGATCACACTTCTATAGTTGTCTCGTTTTGGTTTAAAGTTCAGCGGACTAAATATTCCGCTGAACTTTTAATAAAAACTTTTATATAAAATCCATTATAGGCCAGTTTCAGTGCAGTGGATTCTCCAAATGAATAAATAGAAGATAAATAGACATTCGTAATCTTTTCTTTGTCCACCATAGCTACTTTTAGGGATAACCAATCAAAAATTGCTTAATTTTGTTATCTTAAAAATCGATTTTAAGGAATATTTGATGTTATAGCAGATAAAATTCCAATGGAAGCAATAATTTCGAATATATCTGGAATTTGTTGAGCTTGAAATGCGAATTTTAAAGCGAAAATGATTCTTGAAATTCGGGTATTGGTCACATCCCTGCTAAAAAAAGTTGACTCAAATGAAATAGAAAATCAAGCAGTCTTTGTTATACATGTCAGTCGTTGCGGGGGCTCACCACCTTTTTCTTTTGTTGTTTTAGAATTTACGGATTTTTCTCTGGGTTTAAGTTATCTTGTTTTTAAGATCTACTGATTTTTGTTTTCTAGTTGCATATTCTTGTTTGTTTTGTCAGCGTTTCGGCTTAGGCATGGGCTAGGAAAAATAGTAAGGGGATACTTTCTGAAATATTTGTAGATTTTTCTCCCTTTTCAGCTGCCGCCAAGAAAGTTAATTATTGTCTTTATATATATATATATATTATAAATAAATATGTCCACATAAATGGGGAAATTATGGGGGTTTCTCTACAGGTAAAGAAGAGGCAAGAATTGGAAAAAATAAGAGGGGAAAGGGGGGAAAACTGATAGAGGTTTGCCAATTTACGCAATTGAAAATTTACAGCTGATTCCAGAAATGCAGGAAAAACAGTAGCGTATGGGAGGGAGGGGGAAATACACTAAATTCTACTCCTATCGAATCTTTCCTTTTATATCTTTGATCCTTTTCAATATGTATTAACAATTCCAGTCGGGTTTCCTTGAAGTTTTCCAGTTTTGGCCTATTTCGGTTAATGTTCAAGCTTAAACTCGTGTCAGCTTCCCTTTACAGTCGAATCCAAATAGTAACTCGGATGGAGTTCTTTTTGTAACACTATGTACGGTTCCTGCTATTTTAAAATGCCCGCTTTTGCATAGAAATTTCTTTTGTTAAATATTTTTCGATTGCAAGAGTTTCTTTTCACTCAATTGTCAAGCTGCTGATATGGCAGCAAACTCACTCAATTCGATACTGACTAAATTCGCTATGAATTTATTTCATGGCAAAACTCTCTATGAAATGCTAGTCCCACATAGGACAAATCTTGCTAAGTACTCAAGTAACTACATAGTATTTCGTCTCGTATATAAAACACACTTATATTATTTTAAGTACATATATAAGGTCAGCTTGGCTGTGGCGTATACGGCAGGCAGGAACCAAGCCGTACTGATGAGTAAGACGGTTGCTGCTATTACGAAACGCCCGCTTTCCATAGAATATTTTTTTTTTAATTATTCGATTGCAAGAGGTTTATTTTCACTATGTATAGTGTTATTTATAGTGATTTTGACTCTATCGATCTCAGGGTCCCAATGGCGGTATCTGTTTGATGTCGCAGCTAAAATCGTTGAGTTGAAGCGTTCTACTTATTCGTTTGCTCTCGGTGTAGTTACATCTGCCTGCATGCGCTGTATTGCTTTTATATCACTGTACTTGGTGAACGCCTTCGAGGTGTAGCTGGATTCTTTGTTCGTTGTGATTCGATTTGGAATCCCAAATATCTTAACCATTTTACCAAGCATCCTTAGTATCCATATTGTACTATAGTGACTCACAGCACTTAGCGATACATACATACTTCTTCAAGCTTTTTACGACAATATTTAGTATCGCTTGCTTCGAACAAAAGGTTCCAAGTGATATACGTGCACTACTTGAAGAGGAGAAAGATCGCCTTTCAATTTATCTTTAGGTATTTTATTACAAATGCAAGATACGCAATTTTTGATATACCCGTGTACATATCCTCGCATTTTCGGGAACCAAAAATTTTCACAAACCTTATTCAAAGTCTTTTCCAATTGAAAATGTCAAAACTCGTTACATGCCGATCTCACTATTTCAAGTCGCATTCCTTTGGAACATATCCATTTGATAACTTCCTGGGTTATCTTATATATTATTTCTTCTTCAAGGCAGTATGCTTGATGTATGGTTTTCTCGTAATCACTTTCAGGCTTATTCAAAAGTATACTTTTCCATCCGTTAATTAATGGAAGAAAAATCGACCATTTTCAGTACACAAAAGACATATAACTCTAGTTTTAATAACATACACAATTTCAAAACTGGTCGACTATCATTTAAAAGGTTGAACCTGATTTTCCCTTTTATACCCTAGATGAAATCTAAGGGGTCTACTAAGTTTGTTATTCCGTTTGTTACACCTAGAATTAATGCTAGTAGAGAAAAATGGATTGGACACACAGTAAAAAATTCGGTGTTCCATGAACACCAAAAAGGTGTTCAATGAGGTCCGTACATTTTCGGAGTACATTGTCCCTTTAAACCGGTGGAACTATTATTTCTCATAAATATAATTTTACCAAATTCCGGCATAGGATAATCATTACTATATACGGTGAATATACTGAACTTCTTCAGAAGTATGAAATATGCCCGATCGGAAATGCATTCGAAACCCCTATCTTGTGTAAAGAATTGTGTACAAATCTGATTTTAATGTTACCTTCGAAAAGCAATTGCCCAGTAGGTATGCGTTATTGAAAAATAAAAATATACCGATTTTCGATAATATCCAAAGGGGCCGTTCAAATATTACGTAAGCAGATTTATTATAATTATTTACCCCCCCCCCCGCCTTGTCAGCAAAAGTAAGCAAAGCTCTTACCCCCTCCCGCCATGCTTACGTAAACATTTTTCAATTATAAATGTATTTTATTTTATATTATAATTATAATGTTATAATTATAATTTTAAAAATAAGAAAATAGATTTAGGATAGAGATTAGATTTTACTGATACAGTATTCAACATAGAGTAAGGGACAAAAATATTATAATCTTACGAACATAACAAACTTATTTTAAATTTTTGGTACACATATTAAATTCAAATTAACAGTCTTCAGTCCATGAAACCCGATTCCATGATTCTAAGTTTTTGATGACATTGCTTGGATTGCTGCTCAGTGTAGTGAGTCTGCTCACTTTCACTCGCTTTTGGAATGTCTACGTCGTTCTCCTCGAGCCATTCAACATCAGGGTGCTCTAAATTTTGAATAATGCACATCAGTTCATTAGCACGACGAGCAGCGACTGTTACAGGTCTAACTTTCCTATCAGTGTGCGTGTTTACTTTTTTATGTATCTTCTCGATGTGACGATTTAGTGACTTGACGGAAGCATGATAAAGACCACACGTTTTGCATGTTCGACTTGATAGCCTCAACTTTACCGTCGGACAAAAATAATCGTAGGGCGTTTGCGGGAAATCTTTGAGTGAAGCACTTAAGCGTAGAGCTAAATTGACTGGAAGATCAACAAATTTCCCTCCTTCATCCAAAACCAAGTCATCAACTGTTTGTTTTACTTTTACAGGAAGAAACCTGTTGTCTAGTAATCTGAATAGGCCACTTCTTGGACGACAGCATGTATTTCTACATTTTACAATTTGAAGCAAGTATTGGCTTTCACGCAAATATTCTGAATACCATTTGATGTCTGGAAAATCAGGAAAATCTTGTTCACTAGCCCCAACATATTTTGCAGTAACATTATAGCCATCAATTTCCATTGAACTCCATACTTCAGCTAATACATTTCCTGCAAATTCGAAATTAGATCTTTCTAAATGTTCATCAATTGTAACGCCACGTTCATCCAAATGAGACCCAAAATGGTCATGAGGCAATATTAAACCAGCCAGTTCCCGACTAAGAAGAGCCATTCTACGCTCTACTGTGTTATACGCACTTCTTCCAGGAGCATTGGTAGCTAAAAAAAATGCATCGAGATCATGTCGCTTAAAGTGTTGTATAGCAAACCCTATGACTTTTTGATAATGCGAATTTTCATCTGGCCCTCCATCAACCGTCATGATTACCACTGGTTTTACTAGTCCATGGTCAGTTTTAGCTAATGGTCGAAAGTTTTCAAGTTGGAGAAGCGTCTCGAAATCCTGAGCATGAGTATTAGCAGTAGATGAACTATGCTTTCCACTTCGAATAGCGATGTATGTTGGTCCAGAATATCCAACGGCTTGCGGTTGTCCTAGCATACTGGAAGTGATTTTGATACCAGCATAAACAGATGGTATTAATTTATGACGCTCAGCGATTACCCAATCGTAGTCAGGCAATTTGCCGCAGTTACGCAAATAGGGACTAAAGCTCTATCATCTTTAGATATGAAAAATACTTGGTCTGGTCCAATTATGGATGCTATGTTCTCTAAATAATGGATTGATGTTTCAGCGAACTTGCTATCTAAGTGGCTCTTGTGGTGATCAGTTTGAGCCCGAATGAGCTTAACAAGGACTGTCGATACATGTCTTCATCCCTCTGCAGAATTAGATTTTCTGGGAATCGAACGAAGATATGTCCCACTGCGACTAATGTCAAATCCTATTTTACGTAATTCTTGTGTAAGTTCATCAAGAGTTTTTACGCTGCGAATAGATTCCGTTCGTCTTCTATCATCTGTTCCCAAATAAAGCTATATCCGCAATTGTTTTCATTAGTGATGGTTGATTGCTTTCAAGATTAGGACGTCCCACTGAATCCCTCAGAGATAGTCTTTTTTTTTTATTTCTGGATTTTCATGACAAATATCCTCTAACTTTCTTTTCATACCATCCCTGTGTTTCTTCTGGGCAACTGCGTTTTGAATCTTCCTGTTTAAAGACTGTTTTGCTGTTTTTATTTCCTCGCGCAACTTAATGATCTGTTTATCAACTTCAGCACGGCTTGGCATAGTATCTCTGGCAGAATACAAAGCTTTCAGATTTTTTTCGAGTAGAGCAATCTTATTTTTCATAGCTTCCTGAGAAGGTTTTGCTCTCTGTTTATCTGCATTATCATTATTTTCGCAATGCTGTTGTGGTTCATTACCGGGTTTTATTTTATCTCCTTCCTGTTTTCTAATATTTGAAGCTGGCTGTATAATTTATGTTTTTTCTGCAGGTTTACAGGTAGTCGTTGCGTAAAAATAAAAACTTTCTATGGGTTCTGCTAAAGATTCTCTTATTAAGCTACATAAATACAAAGTAATGCGATAAAAAACTGCATTTAAAGGTTATTTAAAGCCCTATGGCTTTAAATAATCTTTAAAGCCGGGAATCGAACCCATCACATACAGAAAACTAACACCCTGTATTTTGTGACCAATTGAAGGATATCTTAAGAAATAAATCCATATAATGAATATTACCTCTATACTTTGAAATAGGCCAAAATATTTTGTAATCATAAAACGTCTAAGTTATTGTTACAAAATGTAAAGAGAAACTTTTTGGCGATTTCTAATATTTCTAGTACTCATAGGTACCTAAAATGATTTCGTCACTCACCTTGGAAAAAAATTGTAGTAGATTGGATTTATTCTTAGTGGCCGCTTGCAATTCTTCTTCAATTCTCTTAGATACAATAATATCTAGATCCTTGTCGGACTTTGCTTGTAATTTATAATTTCGCCATACTTCGTTAACTAACTTTTGTACATTTTGTACTTACGTACCAATTTTTGGTATAACTTGAATTTGTCTATTTGAAACGACATCTTATTTAAACGTTAAACTTTGGCTAATGGAATCAACGGTAACACAAATGTTAACTTGCTTTGCTATGCTTACAATACGTCTACTCGCTATAGTATCCAAACGAAACAACACACTGACAGAAGAAATTTAGACAAGTGAATAGCGCGCGGTAATTCCCCTAATCGGTTCTAAAGCGAGTGCCTAAACGTATGCATTATTTGCGGGAATCCCCGAAAATGGGTTTCGTTTTCAACTATAGACAATGTAAGGGTTGCCATTCGTGTAAAAAGTAAATTAAAAAAGTAAATAACTACCGATGACGTAATCATCATCTAGACTCCCCTACCCCCATGTCATCCATAATTAGCAAAACAAAGACCCCCCCTCCCCCCTAGGGTAGGTATAATAGTTTTGGTCTTAGACCAATTAAAACTTTTTCTCTTGTTATAATTTATATCAAAGCACAACTCTTATGTACTAGAGTAGATCTGTATATCATTAAGCCGGACAGCACAATGGGCAGCGTTAGGCTTTGTGTGTCTGCTGAAACTATGAGTTCATAAATAAGCAATAATCTTTTCCCACAAGAATGTACGGAAAGCTACTGACTAAAATAGTTAGACGCTAGTAGATTAGTAAAGATCCTTTGTCCCAACGTATGTAGAAATCGACTATATTCTTCGAGCTTGTTATATTCCCCAGAAACTAACAGAGAGTTTTTACATTAATATAATTTATATTTATTTGAAATTATTCTGCAGGCTAATCAGCATTATTGAAGTGCTTCCATACATAGAAAGAGACAAATTGTAACTATTATCGTTATATCATCCAGTCTCAGAGCAATAAAAGCTTTTTCTTATTTGCAGCCAGTTATCTTAAGCTGCCGTATTACTCCCGAAGTCACGGGACGAAATAAGACTGAGCGTGCATACATATATTTTAATACCCTAAAAACGCTTGTTGTTATTTTTACCACACTTGTTTTGTTAAAGGGTAAAAGGTGGCAGTAAATTTGCCACCTCCGCCATGTTTTACATAATTACACGTTCCGTAAGCACAAATGAGCGAAAGACAAGCACATTAGAGAGCTCCAGGACGTGAACCGGAATTATTTACCGTTGTAATAAGGATAGTGCCATGTTGAAGCTTAATAACATCTGTAAAGCACATTAAACTGAATTTTTCCCATTTAACCTGCAAATGTCGCACTTTTTAGGACCGATTGAGGGGGTGGGGTGTAGTAGATGGTAAATGGGAGCAAAGACGAATTTTTGCTATAGATGAAGAAAGCAAGATTCCAAATAGGGTTCATTCTCTGTTGTCTTCTGTATGATTCAACTGCTCCCAACTGGCACATTATGGGTCCCCATTGTAGGGTGATTCCATTTCACTCAGGTAGGGTGGATAAGAAGTAGAAGAAACAGGGAGTTCCTTAAGGATGTCTGAGCGAGTTTTGCTAATAGATTCAAACACATTAATTATTTAAGTTGGTCAATTCATGTCCACCCTTAACTCTGTGGGCCTTTTGATAAGCATCTCTATTCTATTTGCGAATCCCAGAAACGCTTCTTTTATTCTGGCCACAGCTATTGAGCTATTGCAAGGGAGGGTGTATAGGTGGATATCAATTTTTCCGTATGGACGTGTCTCATTAA
This sequence comes from Dioctria linearis, assembly GCA_963930735.1. Lineage (NCBI taxonomy): Eukaryota > Metazoa > Arthropoda > Insecta > Diptera > Asilidae > Dioctria > Dioctria linearis. The sequence continues at coordinate 286,397,665 of OZ005740.1, forward strand.
AGTTAGATTGGTTTCCCTTTTATCTATGCCAAAATGTTTTTTTATTCTTTATTTCATGCCCCATTGGGGCAGATCAATCCAACCGCCGCACCCATTGTAGACTTTTGCTGATTTTGCACACGTGTGGGCTTTGATTGGTTATGGAAGCCTGAATTCAAATTAAAGCAATTTACAATGATTTAAACTGGACAAGGGAATCATTTTCAACCATGGAAGTATAAATAAATGCTGAAATTGCCATTTCTGTAAACAAATTTAAAGCAATTACACGGTTCAATTTACATACATACATGCATTAACTGATTAAATTTGAAGCCTATACTTTTAGGGGAGCATGTAAACCAATCTTTTAGGTTTGCGTTTTTTTTTTTGCATTACATGCCTCATTTCCGCACATTTTAAGTTAAGTTAAGTTCACTGGTGTTGGTATCAAAACGCTTAAGTTCCGCAATTGTAGGAGATCTATACCTGGATATAAGTCTAATAACTAGTTATGTACTTAGTAAAAGATGTTGTTGGGAGATAATACATACAGAACGGTGGTTTCTAAGATGGTATACTCTGTTAATTTTGCCACCTTCTTAAATCAAACTAGGAAAAAATTACAATTAGACTAGAACCAATTTTCTAAACAATATAGCTTTATAATAATACAGGGTGTCCCGGAAGTCGTTTGAAGCCCGAAGGCTGTTGACAAGTTTTACTTAGATGAGAACAAAATTGTATGGGTGGAGGGGGGAGATCCTAACGGTTTCCGAGATAACGGGACTTAAAGAAATTTGATAACCCTATTACTTCTGAATGTCACATTCTGTGATGATGATTTAAACTTGGAATATGGTTAAGGAAAAGTGTGAAAACGCTGAAAGGGTTACACTTTGGATACAGAGCATCATAGGTCATTTTAAAGGAATTTTCGGGGTTTTAAATTCATTATGAAATATTGGTGCTGATGACGTATTTTTTGATAAAAATTGTAGATAAAAAAAAAACTAGTCTGAAATTTTAATTTTGTTGAGCGATAACTTCAAAACGGAGAGGAGCAGTTGAAAAGGTGGAAAGGTTCAACGATTATCTATATATCAAAGTTTAAACCATATTTACAGGATGTAAAGTTCAGAAGTAACCATACATTTTTTGCTCGTCTAACTATGACTAATCCATAGCCTTCCGGTTTTTTGATCGTCTAAGTATGACTTATCGATAGCCATTGGGTTTCGCCATGTATAAATTTTACAAAAACGTCAATAAACAATTTACCGAAGAAAAAAAAACAATAAATGAAAAGAGTAGGTACATATCAGGGTGAAAAGAAATTCATTCATTCTTTAAAAGAATATTCTTAGGAGAATTTTATCTTTGGTTCTCTCGCGGCGAATGAATGAAATTATTCATTCCAAAGTTTTTTGCATTCGCGGATGATAAAAAGTGAAAAAGAATATTTTTTTCATTTTTTATGCCACAGGCCGATTTATATAGTGTTGGTTTTATGCTTTCACTTAGTGTATTTAAAGTGTGTAATAAAATTTAGTTTTCATTTAAATTGTGTCATTATTTTCGAAACTTATTAAATCTAACAGGCTGTGATTTAGTTATTTAGTAGCACTTCCACGGCTGTTTACAGATAAACAGCGTTTGTTCACGATGTTGTTGACGATGTTTCTGTGTGATTTATATTTTTACTTTCAAAATTATGGTTGTGCACAGTTATTTATATACTGTCTTTTGATATTTCCGAACAAAATTCCCTTTAAAAGGCTTTCACATAACAAACACTTTGAAGAATCAATGTTCTTATCATTCCAGCTGGAAAATAGTCGTGGATGAAATTAGGTATACAGGAATTCGTCGAGGAAATCATTATCACTGAAAAATATGTGTACATTTGCTGCAGAAAGGAGCGAAACCGGACTTTGATGCCTGTATTACACGATATTCATACCCTAGATGAAATGTATATGGTATACTAAGTTTGTCATTCAGTTTGCAATAACTCAAAATAATGATGGTAGAGCAAAATGGATTGGACGCCTACGAAAAATATTAAAAGTTATTTTGATTTTTGAATGTCCGTCCATCTGTCCGTCTGTGAACACGATAACACGAAAACGCGTACACTTAGAGAGATCAAATTTTGCACACGGACTTTAAAAAAAAGTAAAATTAAGTTCGAAAATGAGACACATCGGGCAACTCCTTCGGGCGTTGCCATACAAAGATTTCATTTTCCACTATATATTTGGACACTGCCTGAGAAGGCGTCAACGTAGACAGCTGAAATTTTGTACGTGGTGTTTTCATTGTACTAGCAAATAAAATTTCAAAATAGAATAAATCGGGCAACTCCTTCTTGGTGTTGCCATATAAAAATTTAGGTTTTTTACATATACTGTGAAAACGATCAGTCCAAGACATTTTTAATATACTAAAAATTTCATCAGAATACGAAATCCTATAAAATTGGTTATAATTATTTTTTCTGTCCGACAAACCGTTTTAGAAATATATGCGAAAAACAACTTCAAAACTCACACATGCACAGAGGGGAGTGACCGCACGAAGCATTCATCTAGGGTATCATAATAGTTGGTCATACTAGCTTTTTTACTTGTTTTTACTGGTTTGTATTTGATATTTCTTTGGTGAGTTATCTGCGTGATGCAGGTAAGAATTTCAGGTGTTTAGTTCAAGTTGGCTTGAATTCGAGTAAAAATTAAACAATGCGTGTGATAAAAAAGTGATTTTCTTTAGTAATAGGAATATTCGGTTACTGGTTCGTGTGCATTGCTCTTACGCTGTTTGTTTTTGCATTATTTGGAAGATATTTTGATATTTTTTCCAAATTTCCAAATACTATTTTCCTGGTATAGCAATATCTGATTAAAAATCCTTTTCTATCCAAAATCCATTTCTTTCTGCTGTGGCGCAAAAATATACACAAGCAGGAGGACAGGTATAAAGTGACCAATTCTAAGTTCCATGGACCTACTTTAGTAATATTGTACCTAATTTAGACAAACAATTTTGCTTAAAGGCAAGTTAACTTTGTAGTTTTAATTAAGGTTAATATATACCAATTTGCGTCCCAAGAAGCGACTAGAAGTATCCCTTACTACTAAAACGATTAAGTTTCCTTTACTATGTGCCACAGAATTTTCAGGTCAAATATTATGCCATACATGACCTAATATTTAACACCAACGCTTATTAAAATTTACCTAAACTGTCAAGTCGAAGAGCTTACCAATTTCTGAATAATAATGAAATGACGACATAGTTAGGGCCAAATTATCTCACACTACTTTCCTCTATTAAGTTTTATTTTGGCTATGTAGTCTATCTAAATGACTAAAGTTAAGTATAAAACCGATGATTGCAGCTATATATTATGGGCAAAGCAAGCCACCACTACATTCATACTATATAGATTTTGTTCAAGAACTAAATGATATCATAAAATATGGTGTGTATATCAACCGACAAAAGATTAAAATTGGCAGAATATGCCTCGTTTATGAAGAAGTCAAGAAGTTTCATTAAAGGTTTGTCTATACATTCAACTTTTCCAAATATATTATTTCATTTGTACATAATTTTTTAAAACACATACATAGGAACACGTGGATGAATTACAGAGAACGGAAACTGCATCAAGTGTACTGTTATAGGAGAATGGGATAAAAAAGGTCCAAGAACTCACTGTTCACGAAGAACAGATCAGACCTTTCGCCAAAAACTGAAAGAAGATCATCATAAAGAAGACACCCCACTTACAAAATTACCAATTGATATGGTTGAGACCTTCATTGTTGCAGACTCACTGTATTTATTTGACTTAGGTAAATATTCGTTTTCTTCTTCAATAACTGTAAATAATGCGTAGATGTTTACTTGGCTGGCGCGAAGCAAGCTATAATTTCCGAACAAAATTCTCAAAATATGACGCTGATCAAGCCTCAGAAATGCTAGAAAACTGCAACAGTACAAAACCTTTGGCAATTCAACGCGCGATTAGAGGTTTAAAATTCTTAAAACTCTGGAAAAGAACTGAGTACAGGACTTTTTCGCTCTACCTCGGTCTTGTTGTTTTGAAATATTTTTTTACCACCGGATACATACGATCCGCAGTTACCATAATAATAATAATATATATTTCTGGACAGAGTACAACAAGATAATACAATCTTTTCAATATGTACTTAAGCTATAATGCTAATAGGTTTAATGAGTAATTAAACGTAAGCAATTCCTTTGGCATATTTCAGTATTAAAAATAGAGAAAAAGATAGAAGATGGTTAGACAGAAAAGAAAAAGATAAACAAAAATACAATGTAAATTTAAGTAAGAAAAAAAGATAATAAAAACATATTAGTTATGGATGATTATTAAAATAGTAAAAAAGTTTCCTCTTGAATATCCCAGTAGTGTTCAACCTTTGAATATCATATGGTTAATTATTCCATGTGCGAACAACGTGGGCGAAGAAGGAACGATGTCCTAATGCAGTGTTAGTGCTCGGCAGCAATATTTTGTAATGACGAGGCGAGCTAAGGAAATTTAAATTTTCATACAAATAACTGGGATCATTTGAGTATACCATTTTGTGTAACAATGTTAGTGCTCTTTGGAGCAAATAGGAATCTATTGAACAATCCAGGAGATAGTAACGATGTGGGGACACATGGTCAAACCTGGTGCAATCATTGAAAGCAATATTCAGTCTATTCAAACATATAGAATCCAAGGAAGAGTATATAATACTATCATAAGTAAAGTGCTTCTTAGGTGCAGACTTCCTTCGTCGCTATGGGTTAATTGTGGACGTCAAGATGAAAACCTTGATCGACCCTATCACCAAGATGAAGTCAATTGCACAACATGCGAAGTGGCAACAATCAAGCCTTTCGGTCCTCATCAATTCCGAATTAACCTCAAAATTCAAAAATTACTGCGTGAGTATCAGTCAATTACGGTGAAAACCGCCTTTATCAAACCAGTAGTTTATACAGTTACTCACCAGATAACTATAAAAGGTCCTCCCATTTCATCAAAAGTTCGATGCCTGTTTCCTGAGAAGTTATCCGACGCTAGAAAGGGATTCGAATTCTTGCTAAGGCAAGGTATCTGTAGACCTTCTGACAGTGCTTGGTCCTCACCATTGCATCTAGTTAGAAAGAAAAATGGTGAGTGGAGACCATGTGGGGATTACAGGCGCTTAAATGCATGTACAATTCCTGACAATTATCCAATCCCGTTAATACGCGACTTCATTTCCAACTTACAGAATTGTAGCTATTTTTCCACTTTAGATTTGAAAAAAGCTTATCACCAAATTCCAGTAGATAATAAAGACATCTCAAAAACGGCTATTTGCACGTGCGTCGTTTGGCTTTTTTGAAATTTAGCGAATGACTTTTGGACTTTGTAATGCAGCTCAGACATTCCAAAGGCTTATTGATACGGTTCTACGGGGATTGCCTTTCAGTTTTGTATATCTAGACGACATTTTGATTGCCTCAAAATCAGAAAGCGAGCATGTCAGTCACCTAGAACTAGTTTTTGGGAAACTCCAGGAATTTGGTCTAATCATCATCGAGAAATGCGTGTTTATGTGAAAAGATTTTTACGACGATTTTTAGGTATGGTACATTTCTATCGTAGATTTTTACCTCACGCGGCAGAAGTTGAGATTTTGCATAACCAATATCTGACTGGGTCCAAAAAAGACGGTACAAGATGAGTGGCGTGGTCAGACGAAGCTAAAACGTCCTTCGACTTTGTAAAAAACCAATTGGCAGAAACTGCCCTTCTGGCTTTCCCTATTCTTTCGGCCGATTTATCTTTATGGGTGGACGCATAAGATTCCGCCATTGGAGCAACAGTTTAACAGCGAGTTGATGAAGTTGGCAGCCGCTGGGCTTTTATTCAGTTAAACTGAATAATGCTCAACGGAACTGTAGTACTTACGACAGAGAACTTCTTGCTGCATACAACGGCAAATTTGGATTTTTAATCAGGGCCAGGAATTGGATAACATAGGTAAAAATCACATCTACCCCACCTTCTGTAGGGCAAAGGTCTAATTTAGTCAGTATTGACTGGCCTATCAATATGTTTTCTGTTTATATTTTCTATATATATATATTAGTAGCCTTCTTTAAGCCAGTAATTTACAGTTATACATTCCGTTTTGTTAATAATGATAATATTTGTAGTTTTTCATAATTCCATTCCTCAATCAGCAGTGAACAGTATTTGATTCGAACATATATGGTATCGTACAGTTCAATCCAGCTCCCACTAAACATAAATAAACATATATATATATATATATATATAACAAAACAGTAAAAATAATAATAATCTTCTTAACAGAATAAAACTGACCGACCTTTTATGGATACGCTGGAATTGGTCCCATAAACTCCTCCAAAATAATGAACACGTTACAAAACAATACCAATATGAACGGATGTTAAGAGTTTCGATAAGAAACTTCTATAGCGAAATTGTGTCCGAAATTGTGGAACAAAAAAAAACGGACGGGAGATAGTGCTTCCGGTGGCAAGTCAAAGTAGTCAGTCTGTGACGAGAGCTAAAAAGGAAAAGTGCAAAATTTGCGAAGAAAAAATAATTGGGAAAAAAAGAAAAAGAAGGTTTACCAAAAAAAGTAATAATTGAAGGTAAAAAAAAAATCAACCAATTTAAAAAAAAAACTCGTGGGCTCTGGATCAAGTACTTGGTGTAGTTAAAAAAAAAAATTTGGAGAAGATGAATTAATTAAGGCAGGCCAAGTGGTGATGAATGATGCAAGTAAGTGATATTAAAGTCGTATTTTCACCTTATATTTTGTACATGCAAGTTTCGTTTTAGTTTTCTTACTTAAGCTATTATAAATTAGAATGCCCACAAAAAAAAAGCTTGTTGGATTACGCTTTAGAATTTCTTTTTTATACTTGCTGAACCCAAGCTGAATTAATAAAATTGAATTGTTATTTGTATACTGTGCGGGAATTAATTTATTCGTGTAGTGCTGAAGTCAAAAGTGGGAGCTTCCGTGGTTTCCCCACAAAAAGAAAAGGAAAATTACATGGCACCCAACAACGATTTTGTGCTAGTTTTATATTCCATTTTGCATTAAGAGTCCCGATATCTCTCTATCCACATAGAGGAATCCATACCCAATCCTCCAGGAGCTAGCTGCGCTTGCGCAACATTAACGTGCATGACAAGGAGACAGTTGAAAAAATATAGAATGTAGAAGAAACACCACAAAAGTAGGAAGAAAGTAACCAAAGGACATTTGGCAATAATCGACGATAAGAATCGCATCACATATAAAAAAAAAATATTAAGTGTAACAAAAATAATAATGTTGCAAAATCTATATAAATAAAAAAGAAAAGCTGTTCGTTGGTAACTTGAGAACGGCTGGATCGATTTGGTTAATGTTTTTTTTTAATGTTCGTAATAGTTCGAAAAGGATCTTAGGGAAGAAAAAATCAAACCCTACTTGGAGTGGCTATAAAAAACTTATATTTTTTTACTATATATTTGAAACTACCTGAGAACGCGACAACGTGAAGATCTCAAATTTTGTACACGGCGTTTTTGTAAAAAATTGCAAAAACAAATTTAAAAACGAGACTAAATCGGGCTACTCCTTCTTGGTGTTGTCATACAAAACTTTGAGTTTTTCACTATATCCGTAATTTGTTTTTTGTTATGTGCTTTATGGTTTTGGAAAAGTTTGTAGGAAAAAAGATTGCCAGTGATTCCAAGGTTAACGCCAGCCGATAAACTTAACATATGTTTCAAATTGTCCCGTTTTATGGAAACACGTCAAGGCACTCAAATTAAGTATCAGTTCACAGAATGAAAGAATGAACTCATCCGAAAGGTGTTCCCAAACACTGCTCAAAATTACAAAAATCATGTTTGGTTGAGTCAATATAGAACGGTTACGAAAAAAATTGATATCGGCAAATTTAATTTCAAGATTCAAAGTGAAATTGCTGGCGAATTGAAGACGTACAAATCGGCGAATGCCATTACTAGTCAAAATGATTTCGTCAATATCCAACCGAATGTTTAAACTCACTGGAATTGCCCAGATTGCCGCCTCATAATCTCCAATCATAATAATCATAATGGTGCGAAATATCAACCAACCACAAGCAAATTTATTGAAATTTGAGCAGGACAACGTCTGTCGGGTCAGCTAATATATATGTTAGTCAATTGCGAATAAAAGCTCTTTTTATCAGACAAATGTTTGTTTACCTAAACGCAGACTTACTATAGACAACACTGTTAGACTCTTTAGAATAAATAAAATTTGTTGGCCGCTACCACCTGGGTGATTTATTGAACTCAATTTCGCAGAGTTACTTAAATTTTTTTTTTCTTTTGTTAGGACCGAATTTCAATGAAATTATAAGAATTTCCTGATCCGTTGTGCTTTACTATACTTCGAGGACTATTCCAGTAGAAATTCCGTGAATGCTCAGAATTTTTTTCCACTAATTTCACTAACCCACGTTGGACGTCAAATGTGCCACTTCCCTAAAGTTTGAAAGAGGTAGTTCTAGTGTAGATAGGTGAGGGTTTTAAATAAAAATAAGTTATAAGCGCCACGTGGTTTTTGGAGATACCACGAAGCCTTAATTTAGTTAATAATTCAACGCTGTCTATATTATAGCAATTTTAAAAAATAACAAAAATTACAACACATCACAACTACTACACAAAATATTCTGTCTTAATATGTGGTAAAACTAACGAAAGGAAAATAATTTGCTTGTTACTTAATTGTGGATCCTGTTCTTCTGAAGAATCTGTTCACAAAGCTCCCAAGTAATTTTCAAAAAACAAACTATTTCCTGAGCCTCAGCTTCCTCACTGCACTCTTTTTACTTTTTCCAACAACTTAAATTTCTTTCATAAAATAAATCTTTTCTTTATATCTTTTTTTCGCTTTTCCACGAGAGCATAATTAGCCGATATTTTCGTGTACTAAATTAATGCCCCTTTTTAATTCAACCTTATGTTCGGTTCTCAATTAAAAAATTTGTTCTATTTTATTTGCATTCTCTAAGGCATATTTTATAATTAAATTGTACATCTATTATTCTACACTTAACTGGTGTAGGTTTCATGTCAGACCATGGCTACTGTGGATGGATGACAACTCCCAATAGAACAAAGCGGACTCTATAATAATAAATTAAAGTTTATGTGCTTTCCAAAAGGGTCTGGATGCGTCCTCTGTGCGCTTAAGCTTTTCTTACTCTAATCCAGATATTTCGGTATTCACCTTCAACATCCGAATAAAAATTTTTGTAGGAGCCCAGCGGGAAATGGAACCGCTCAAAGACGACTGCGAGAGCGCTTCTTTGGAAGCTCACACCGATTCCGCACCATATCCTTGTTCATATCATCTTAACGTGAGCATGTTCGCAGAGGAAAGCGCTCAGTTGCAGGACTTTTGGGAAGCGCTCTTGGAGCCCCTGTAAGGTAGCACTCTTGGAACGCTTATACAGAGGGAATCAAGATAAAATCTTTATTAAAAATTTCAGTTTTATTCTGAATGCACTCAGTTTAATATTAAATCTGTACTAATTACAAGGGGCATGTTTTTTGCTAAAAAAAAAAGCAATATTTTCATATTATATTTATTATTAAGATATTTGCAACCACATTTCACTTGACAGTGTGTTAATTGTAATTCTATGACACTTGGTTCTGAAAGAATGAATATTCGACGGCATTATTAGTTCAAATAACAAAATATGTTTTGAGTAGACACAACAAAAGTACTGGCGCTGCATAATACCAATAATTTTATTGGACCTGGTAAATTTTTAAGTTAAATTCGGTTTAGACTAAATGTTTTGTTTAGTCTGTGTACCGTTACTTAAAATCAACAAAATTTCAAGAAATAATTCAGAATAAGACTGAAATCTGTTTACTGTAATAATAAATAAACTAAACAATAAACTAATTTACATTTATAGAGGACCATCATGGATACATATATATAAAAGTTTATACGTAAACTCCTTAAAGCTTGTACATTAGTATGTATAAAACATAAATAAAATAACACCAATGATTTATAAATTCTCCTTGAAAATGCAGTTAAAGGTCATAACAATTGCAAAAAATGAACGAGTTACGTACAGGTTTGACTCTATATGAAATTATATGTCTAACCTGATACCAGTAAGTTCAAGTATAGTCTATCAATCAATATGGGCGCGTCTATCCGCTGCTGCTCTGAATGATATTTCATGTAATCCGAATTTAATTTTTCATCTGCCAAAGGATAACAGCTGAATCACCCCCTGGCTGTGATGGATTTGGCAAAAACCATCAAAAACTTGGAGCCAACGAACAACTAGGGGGACTATAAAAAGACATGAAGGGTCAAATAAACGTCTTGATCCTGTCTGTAATCGACATTTAAGGGCAGATAAGCGAATTATCAAATCTGAAAAAGTATGTGACATACATAAAAACGATTTCATCTTCCTTCCTTTTAGGGGTAGTTGATGTATCTTGGTCGCCATAGCCGTGCTAGCTGTCACTTCTTATGGCAAATTTTGTTAAAAAGACGATAAAACGCATTTGTATTTGTCATTTTGTTGTCGGTCTATTAAAATCAAAGGGAGGGTAGCTAAAATCATTTCATGTACCCTCCGAGGTAAATACAGTCAGCAGTGGTCTGGCGGGGATGTTATACGACTGTATTTAGTCTATCCAAGTCCTCAAAGAGAATCCTTTAGTAGAGCTAGGTTATTCCACTTTTTCTATTAGTCACTGCTGACTGGACTGTGTACACAATATGCTTACTGTTGTCAGATTTTTTTGCTGGAGCTTGGGCGACTAGAACTGTAGTTTGGTTGCCAATATATGAAGAGGCGGAATTTTACGAGGGTTGCATTTTTAAGATGTCGATTGCGATCAGAGGGCGTGTTTTCTGATTCCAATCCGAATAACAAATAGGGCGAAATTTATATGTTTCCTGCTTTCAATCAAATTCTCTGGAAAACCACCCTCCTCTGTTGGCGTCATTGCCATGATATCGGCAATCAGATGTGCTCCTTATGAACTTTGTCCTTGTATAGTCAGAGATCAATCATAAATCAATTTTTGATGCTTGTTTCATTGGAAAATTGTCTCAAATTGAGTATAAACTGTAATGTGCACTGAAAGTGGACTTTCTTTGTGTTTACATTTCTATTCATATAAATTCCATAATACTGGAGCTAGACAGTTGTGTTTCTTTTCTATGAATAAATTCATTCTTCAAATTGGTTTAGTAATGTGAGTGATGTTATGGCATACACTAACTGAAACATTCAGTTAGGAATCTTGGAATCTTTACTATTAATCCATAAAACATTTTGCAATCATGCAGGAGTATGTACATGTATAGGTATGTGTAGTGTATGTTGCTTTATTTTGAAAATCTATTACATGCCAAAGTGTAGTTAACTATTTTACTTTATTAGATTTACACCATTCTAAACTAAAAGTTTCAGATTCAACTCGAGCCAAAAGATAAATCGAATATGATGGACATTTAAATTTCTGTGCAATTTTATCAGCATAAGTTTACCAACCTAGAGTTTAGCCTACCGGTAATTTTGATTACAGTCCAAACAGATGGTATGGCACAAAATATATGGAATAGTTAAACATTCCAAACAACATACGAACAAAGAAGCTCTTCCGTTACGCAAGACTTCAACGTGGTGCAAGAAGACATTTTTTTTTAAAAAAGAGACACGATTGTGTGATTTTGTCTAATTTGTTTTTGCTAATAAATTCTTATGTATTCCTACTTCTCGAAAAGCTTTTGGTTCGTCTACATGTCAAAGCTTATAAGCATTATAACACTAATTTTGTTAGATATGATTTTTGTACATATCCAAATATAAAGGAGCTCAGTCTTACATGAAAAACTGTGTATACCTTATCTGTTAACTTCAAATTTGGTTTCGATTTGTAATTTTAGAAGAAGGCCTTTTTTTGTTGAGGCAGGGAGACAGTAGACCTCATCCCAAGTACGGAGGCCATAGCGGCCCATTGTGCTGTCCTGCTTAAAGCCCATAACCACAACCTTCCTGTCCTCTTAGTGAAGCGCATCAGGTCTTGGTGAGGAAGGTTTTTCAGGTCATCCACAGATAGAAAGGCAGACCCTATAGCAGGCGTGGTCATAACGTGGCGCAAGCGCCAAACGTGGCACATTGCATGATTACAACTGGCGCTTCAGTTAGTTCTGAGTGAGCCATCGTGAGACAAACAAGTACCTTGATCATATGAAGTGAATAGACTGGATTATCGAGCTCTGCAATGAGAATGGAACACTTGGTATTATGCGAATTAGAACATTTCTAATTCAGTCTACTCCGCTTCATGTGAACAAGGTAAACTACTGGGCAAGTAGAACGAAAACCCGTAAGTAGCTTAAAATTCTGTAGCGCCTGGCTCGCATATAAAATCGACAATATCCCGATTTGCTGACGTAACCAAGGAGTAAACCAGAATGCCTCGTTCCAATGTAAAATCAACGATGCCTCGGCCTGATGCAGAAAAGGCCTCAATTTAGAAAATTACTGAAAAATTTATTTTAGTATCTTTAAGCATTGTTGGAGGCCGACAACGGGGCCCAAGCGTATGAACGCATTAATTTTTTTTAAAAATTTACAGAAAATGTTTCGGAAGAAGGAACAAATTTGCAGTAAATTTCTAAGAATAAATTGAGGCCTTTCCTACATCAGGTCAAATGATCATCGATTTTATATTCGAGCGAGGCGCTACATATTTTTAAACTACCTGTCCAGACTTTGGATGTCGAGTAGTCAAGTTTTTGCAATAGCGTTTCGTGTGTTATTTTTTATTTTCTGTGATACGATGTATGTACATAACTGTGATATACATATTTGTTCTTTTTCAACTTTTCAGAGTTTTGTACTTTTCTCTGTTTTTGCAAAATAAACTTACCAAAAGGAGCGCAGAAAGTGACAGTAGGTGTGAATTTTATGAACAGTGGGAAAATGAATTATTATTTATAGCAAATTCAACACGAAACCCGTTCTGCATTGTTTGTGAAAATACCTTTTCACATAATAAAAGACATGATCTTAATAGACAAAACACAGCATCAGGCTTACATAGAAAAAAAAATGAAGTTAGTTCTGAGTTGCGAAAAGAATATGTGACTAAGAAAAGCCAAGAGGCACTGTGTGCCAAAACCTTAAATATGCAACATATTATCTTACCGGTTGTAAAATGTGTGAATAAAATTAGAACAAGCGCATTAAACAGACGAGAATTCAGAGAATATTGTGAATTATTAAATTTGAGATATGGTGATCTTGACCTTCATTGTGAAGTGTGCTGGCTTTCTAGAGGTCAGGTTCTTACTAGATTTTGGAAATTGAAAAATGCTGTTTCTAATTATTTGGAACAGGTAAATAAATTACCTGATGAAAGAATCCGATTATGTGACAACAACTGGCTATTTGATTTGGCATTTTTTGTTGATATTTCTAGCCATCTCAATGATCTAAATTTATAACTACAAGGAAAGAATAAATTATTTCCTAGCTTTGTAAATAGCATCAGTTCATTTGAAATGAAATTAAAATTGTTCATCTCTCAGTTAAAAAATAATTATTTGAGTCAATTTCCATGCTTGAAAGAGCAGAGTGAACGTGCTGAGAATAATAGCAATTTGATCAAATATATTGAAAAAATCAAGATATTGCAAGGGACATTTGAAAGTCGTTCTGATGACTTTTCTAATGAAGAAAACTGCAGTCTCGCCTTTAGAAACCCATTTCGCTTAGTGAACAAAACATAATGAAGATGCCTAGTAACATACAAATGGAACTGATTGATTTAAAAATAAATTCATTCTTAAAAATGAAATTCGATGAGCTTTTTCCAAATCAAAAAGCTACGGACGTAAATTATTTACGTCTGGCGCTCATTGTCATGTGAATATTTCCCCGAACTAATGAAATTTACGAAATATTATATATGTCGCTTTGGAATGACATCAGATGCGAGCAAGCATTGTCATCAATAAAATTGCTTAAAAACAAAACAAGGTTGCGAATAACTGTCTCAAAATTGAAGAATTCTTTGCTGCTCTCAGTAACGAACATAACACCAAATATTAAAAGACTAGCAAAATCCAAGCAGGCTTAAAAGTTTCATTAAGTAATGTTTATGTGCTGTAATATATTTATATTGTTTTACATACAAAAAAGGTTATTAAACACAGGACTCCTTTCAGTAGGCAGAGAGAACAGAACTCTAAGTTACAAGCTGGTCTTACTCTCAGTTCCAACAACTGTGGTTCGGAATTATCTTTACCGAACGAGACTCTGGCAGCTATAGCACTATCATGAAGTGATCACCTCATTTTCACAATGAATAATTCGTGACTATTCTAGATTGATGCTTCATTAACCTGGCATAAATCAATCAAATTAACTGAGTCATGCAGTTATTCCTGGGAAGCAAGTTCTATCCTTATGTCTATTAACCAACCCCTAACCATGATCGTAAGACGGTATAAAAAGTGCTCGAGTTATATGGAATATTTGAAATCGTCTGTAAAAAAATTGGCGTATGATACGTAAAAGGTTGGCCACCACTGCCCAAGAGTATCCAGTCTGCCAGAAGGCCGCACATGCACACAAAAAGTGTTTCTCTGGCTCTCCCTCCAGGCAGGACAGACGTTCAGGGCTTTCAACAACTTCCATTCTTGTTAGATGATCGTGAGCTGCAGTCGGTGATGATGCCAACCACAGTTCTACATTGTATCCTTCCGAGCCCCATGAGAAAATCGGAGATATTTCCATTGGGCCCGTCCAGAAACAGTTTTGTACACCTGCAAATATTTATGTTCGCCCATCTCTGCTGATGTTTTCTATGAACATCCGCTTTGATGAGAGACCCGGTACTCGAGGTGGCAACTCCTACGGCGGGTTCCGGCCCGAGGAACGGAGAATCAGAGCGAGACCTAGCTAAAAGTCCAGCCGTTTTAATCCCCATGTTACGAGGAACCTACAGAAGGGACACAATGTTATGGATACACAACTCCACAGAAGGAAGAAGGTCTTATTGAATATTATTATTCAGGCAAAATGCCATTAAAATGTTATTAAAATCGCATTAACAGATTCCGCGTTTTAGAGAATAAATTCATGGTTTTAATTTTACTTCAAGGAGTGGCAAATTTTAGTAAGAATGAAAGAATATCAGAAATATAGATTATAGGTTATTTTAATAAATAAAATATAATACACCTAACCCGGATTTACAAGGTACTTAATTTACAAGATTTCACTTTACACGGTTTTAAAAAAAATGGGATTTTAACAAAAAAAAAAAAAAACAGAAAAAAAACCTAAAATATCTTCAGTCATTTTTTAATTCCGTTCGCTTGGCGGTTATATTTCTAGTCATATTTTAATTCCATTAATGAAACAAATGATCGCGACAGTAATTCTGAAGAAAACCAGTCAGAACCAGTTACATTCACAGCCAAAATCATCCATGAAACCCTTGAAATAGGGCGAAAATTGGCTAATATTTTCTACTCAATGACCCGAATGTTGACCGAGCGCTTCTATTTCATCGAGATATTAATAAACGCTTAACTCAATATGAGGAGGTCTATAAAGATTTAACCAAAAGCCAAACACAATTGTTAATTACGGATTTCATTACCAAAGCTCACCGATCTGAATTATTTCTAATTTATCTAACATCGAACTTGAATCGAATCAATCAGATACTATCGAGTGATACCAATAAGGAAGAAATGATTCATAATTAGTCTATGAAAGTGATAACAGTAATTACATTTTTGGATAAATTTTCTTATTATATTTTCTTTATGTAAAACGAATTACATACATATGACGTTATATTTGTTTTCGTTTTTTTTTTTGAACGACCGTCATTTTTATGCTTTTAAGATATATTTAGTTTTATTTTATGTTGAAATAAATGACTGAATTATGCACGAAGGTGTGGCCCAATTTGTCCCATTTTCTATCAAAAATTTGCTTGCTTTTTAAATTTTGACTATTCAGCTAAATAAGCAATAAGCTGGCTTGTCTCGGTTACTTGAGGTAGTTTGGCCAGTTAGGGATTATCAATTATTGCAGGTATCGACTAAGATATTATTTTAGTAATAGACACTTTATTTCTGTACCGAGATTAGGATAAATTGAAATTAAGAAAAAGTGAATGAAGTGATTCACTTAACCCTTTCCCAGACTGTGGGAAGTATATTTCTGACAATTCGGTAATTGATGTGTCCCTAAATGATGAAATCGGTGACAGTTATGGTAAATTACATAAAGTTCGACCCATGTTAGATTTTCTAAAAACTAACATTGTACAATTATATACTCCTTCATCATATCTGGCTGTAAACGAATCTATGATCCCCTTCAAAAAAGGTCAAGTTTGAAGCAATATATGCCAATGAAACCTGTAAAGCGGGGTTATAAAGTGTGGTATCTGGCTGACTCGAGAACTGAGTACATTTAGAATTTTCCTATTTACACTGGTAAAAATTTGGTGCCATTAAAAATGTCTCTTGGTGAAAGGGTAGTACATGATTTAACAAGAAATGTAACTACAGGAAGTATTGATGCTTTTGACAATTTTTTCACCAGTATGAGCCTCATGGAAAAATTAGCAGAAAAAAGGAATATTTTCATGTGGTACAGTAAGAGGAACTAGTAGAGGCTTACCAAAATTGATGAAGAAGGATCCTCAGGTTGAAAAAAACATTATCGCGAGGAAATTACCTGTATGAAACCAAACGTAAGGTAGCTGCTACTAAGTGGATGGATAATACGGCTGTTGGTATGTTGTCGACTGTACGTAGTCCTATAGATCTTGCAACAGTTACTCGACGAAATAAAGATGGTTCTAAAACAGAAGTTTCGTGTCCAAAAGTTGTCTCAATATATAATAAAATAATGGGTGCAGTGGATTGGTTTGACCAATTTCGAGAGAGGTATGGCAGAAGGTCGATAAAATGGTGGCATCGAATATTATATTATCTTATTGACTTAGCTATTGTAAATAGCTTTATAGCGTGCCAAAAGGGCTACAAATACAAAGTTTGACCAATTATCATTTCGATTACGATTGGCCAGACAGATTATTGCTGGTTATAGTAGCCGAAAATGCCGAGGTCATACAGCCATTAATTATTTAAAGCATATGCCTGATCCAGTTCCGGACGACGTAAGAATGGCAGAAGTTGGTAAGCACATGCCACTTCAGAGAAAAGTCCCCGATATACATGTATATTCTGCGATGTGCCATTATGCATAAATGCATGATTTCCAAAATTTCATGAAAAGTAGTAACGTTAATCTTATATTACAATAAAAGTTTTATGAATTTGAAGTATTACAAAAATTTTTTTTATATTTTTTAGTAAATCAATAAGGCCGTGGGATGTATTTATCTCACCTCAAGTATCTCTTAATCACAATAGAGTTTTAAATTTTTTTTTTGTACATAAAATTAGTCAATATTATTGAAAACAATACACAATTGGAATTAATTCGCCTGGGAAAGGGTTAACAGAAATTTGATTCTGCTAATAAAGTGGTTCATTCACTCACTGCACTCACCATCAATTTTGCGGTGAATAGAAATTAAAACATCTAGCAGCGATTTTATTTTAAAAATGATAAGCACATATAATTATTAATTATGAATAATAAATTGTAACTCGCCATTTAGAGAGTAGCAAGTTCGCATTGAAGAACTAAAACAAAATTATGATGTATTACAGGTGAAGCTTTTTAGTGCACAAGAATTCCAATACAAAGAAAATATATGGGAAGAAATGACGGAAAAATTAATTTCTTGTGGTAGGTATATTATATTATATTCCTCCTTATTATCAACATAAAATATTTAGAGGATAATAACTCGCAGTCGCGCGTTCATTATCACACATAAGATCGTAAAATAGTTAGTTATGAAATTGGCGTTCGAAGTGAATACATATCACTTCAATATTTAAAAGGAATCATTTTATTTCCAGATGAGATTGAAATTAGTGAATGAATTAGTGAATTAGTCATGCCCAATGCTCTGAATCACAACCATTAGCCCAACACATCATGCTGGGATTCATCCAATAGTAGCGCTTTGCACTATTTAATCAGTTTTATCTCGATAGGTAAGCAAAAAAAGTAAACTGCCGATGGTTAGGCTTTTTAGGAATTTTTATTTTCCATTCTTACTTTCTTTTTTTTCAACCAAAACTTTGCGTCTCTCTTGGTAGACAGAACCAGAACAAAGTCTAAAAATGGCGGAGACTTCTCTTCTACTATCTTTACACAAGTTTTTGTACTATATTCATCTAAGCTTACTTAGTGACCTTGTTGTAGCCCAATCTAATAGTATGCGAAGGCAAAAAGCTCGTAGGTGTACCATTAGTAAAGTAGCAAGCTATAGCGGAACACATTACTTCGCACAGTAAGCCCGCTTATTGCTAATTAATGTGATGATTGTTTACATTTCGGCGGCAGTGACTAAACATGTTACTTCGCATAGAGCACAATCATTGTCCGATTTGTTAACAATAGCACAGCTGCTTGCTGACGGTGACATCGGTCAGCAGCTTCGTCGTCGGTTGTAGAATATTATTGCATCACAATTACATTATGTTTATGGTCAGATTCTACTTCACAGTTCCATCTGCAAGTTTTCGAGGTGCGCAACTAAGTTGGTGTGGTCAGTTCGGGTTACAATTCAACAGCGGTGGGTCGGTGCTAATACTAATAGTTAGATTAATTAAAGTCAAGTCAGTAGTAAAATCTTTGAATTAAATAAAAGAAGTGCATTTGTTGAGAAAGGTGTGTTTTTATTGCTAAGGGGCACGAGAACAATTTTTGTTTTCTAGTACATGGTACATTTAGTTCACGTATTGCTATTTCATCATCAATCAAAAATTACTTCATTCATTTGTTAAATAAGGGCTAGCAATATTAATTTTTCTATTCAATACTTGTCAAAATAGTTCATTTTCTCTAATTTCAGTCATTCTCAATACGTGTCAAAGTATTTCCTTCATTTTCATTTTAATAAAGGCCGAAAATTTTCTATCGTTTTTATTTTAGTAAAGGTCCAAATATTTAGTTTATTTTTATTTTGTTCTGGTAACAAATATCTGTTCTTCTTCAGAATTATTATATTTTTGTCATTTCTTTTTGCTTTTGGGGTTAGAAATGTTCATTGCTTTCTGCGGCACTTCACGGCACTTTATCTAGACTAGACTAGATTCCAAGCTGAATTATAATAATATATGGGAATCGGTATTAGATTGGAGTGAGTTTTTGGTTTGATTATTCAGTTTGGGGTTCTTACGATTCTCACTGTCTTTCCTCTGACCAGGGATATCTGTCAGACTCAGATGTCATAATAGACGCATTTTGTTTTGCGCCGCGCTTAGTTGTAAGTAGGCGTAAATTTTAACTTGTTATCAGCAAAACTTGGCTTGTCTGTTGATGCTAGGGTTACCATAGTACTCTTTAGAAGAGTCCTATATATTTTTTTCTTTTTTGGAAATACCTATGTTCTAAAAAAGAGCAGGCACACTTTTAATTAAGAGTTCGAAGCTCAAATCAGAGAACATGAATTATTACAGTTTTTATTCTTCTAGTAAATAAATTTACTAAATATTTGAGAATTTTGAATTTTAAGGAGTTTAACTGTAGTGAATTTTTCAAGTGTATTTTGAATAGAAAAGAAATTTTTAGAACAGAATTCACCAAAACATTGAATTAAAATTTAGTTTAATTTCTGTTTAAGTACTCCTGTAAGAGGTTTAGATCACACTTAAAATTAAATTAACATTGAATTTATGCTATTTTATGTCATAATAATGCATACATAGCTTTAATTTTAACTAAATTAAATTTCCATTAAATGGCTTGGTGAATATGGCGCTAAAGATATAAGAAGCTTTAAAATGGTTTTTAAATATATCAAATCTATATAAAGGAAATATTATGCACACAAAAAAGTTATTTAAGAAAACTAAGTAATTGAATTGTTATTTCTTATTCACATTGAATAGATAATTACAAGTAATTAAAACTCCTTTTCTTGGGCAATATGTTTTCTTTTCTAGTGGGAGTCCCTTGTAACCCTCGTTGACGTCATTAGCCTTCTGCCACAAGTGCGGAGTTAGAAAAACAAGCCTGCTGACGATAATAATGTGAATCGTGAGTTGTTGGTGATAACTGAGAGAAAAATTCGTAAATTCGTGAGCTTTCCAACCAAATGGTATACAACGTGATTCCATAGCAGAAAAGAAAAAAACGAATGGAAGCTTTTATAAGGCCTCAAGCTGAAACTGCTAAAATTCTGTAAGTTCTTACCATTCAAAATGTCCCCTCTATTTTAGTTGATGTCAAAAATACCCGTAAAGATTCTCTTAATGGAACAACTGGGGCCGCGATACTAGAAGAAAACCATCTTCAGATCTTCATGCAACTCCATGTTGATATCCAAATCAATCATCATATCTCACCAGAACATACTCCTTTCCCAGTATATCCTCAAAAAGCTCCTGAATTGTTATGGTTAACCACTAATGGTTGCCCAAATGCTTTTGGGGAAGCAACTTTAAAAATTTTTAATTTTTTCCCTGACGGGAATCGAATCTACACTTGTTAGAATCGGTCAAGATAGAGAATAGAAGAATTCTTAAGAATTTTATTTAATGATTCTAAATTAAATCATAAATACAAGAAGGAAAAACAACCGCCTCGTCCGGGGTTTGAAACCGGGACCTTCCGCTTGCCGGGCGACTGCTCTTACCACTGAGCTAACGAGACAGATGAAAATTGAATTTACAAAAATTTATTTGTGCGCTTTCATCGTTACTGGTTAATGCCAGCTGAAAGCAAAACGTGGCTTAGTAGGCTAATTATAAATTGATAAATGCAAGAGGGAAAATCATCTGTCTCGTTAGCTCAGTGGTAAGAGCAGTCGCCCGGCAAGCGGAAGGTCCCGGTTTCAAACCCCGGACGAGGCGGTTGTTTTTTCTTCTTGTATTTATGATTTAATTTAGAATCATTAAATAAAAGTTCTTAAGAATTCTTCTATTCTCTAACTTTAAAAATGTTCGTCGGGTTATTCAAAATATACAAGACTGTGGCTAGCTTGATAGAGGAAGCCAAGTGGATTCGGTAGAAGAACTTCAGGAAGAGCAAAGTAAATCGTTCTGTTACAATACATACAAATCATATTTTAAGATGGCGGAGACAGAATATTAGATTAGATTTTTCTTGATGCAGTTGCATTCCATACTTATATAAAAGAATACCCAATTTTATTTGATCTAAATTTAAAACATTATCAAAATAACAAAATAAGATATTGCCAAGGGTTTGAATGCAGGTTAGGTTTGGATAAGAATATGAGTGACTAGTCCACTGCGACCCTGCGGACAACACGACTAAACCTTATTTATTGGTCCTCCCCTAAAGTGGTTAAGCTAAAGCTAGTCTAGAATACAAGTAGTAAGTGTTAAACGAAGTGAGATTAAAGTACAAGTACAAAAACGTTGTGGGTTTTGGAAAATTTCTGTCTGCTGGTCTTCTTTCATTCACTTCAAAAATTTATCAAGCCCTCATTTTATATTCAGATGACTCTAAATGTTTGGTGTAAAAACTATTGTCCTCATTCGTGGTTTCTAAAAAAATATGAAGAACATATGGGGTTTGAACAATTTTAATAGCTGTTTTAGGGTCTGGTTGCAATAGGATTGACAAAAATACTCCATTTTGCAGGAAAATTTCAAACGCGTTTTCAATCAATTATTTTCTTGTAGGACTGTGCACATTTATACAAAATTAAGAATAGTACTGATCCTTCTGAGGGTCTTGTCGAGCATACTATGCTGCGAAAGGATGCATCAAATACAATTTTAAACGAAATTTTTAATCGACAATCGAGGTATGAGGTATTCTTTGATTTTAATCAAGCAAACATTTCTCGACTTGTACTTCGAACAAACCGCATTTATAATTTCATCTCTATAATCGAAGCACTTAAAACTCCTGCGGTACTACATTTTATAACAATTTTAAATCGGAATCAATAATGGCCAGTAACAATAGCGGACTCAGGATTTGGCTTAAGGGGGTGACCACAGGCGTCAAAGGTCCAAAATTGTTCGGAAAAATATGGGTCTAACTAAAGTCGCGTGCTAAGCCCACCTGAACTTCTAAGAACTCCTTTGAAGATATTGAATTTTAAGTTTTATTTGTTAAACTCACGACATGGACCATAAAGCCACTGATTTCACTATCTTCAATAGATTAATAATAATTCCATAAACAATAAAACCCATTTATTTATTTATTTACAAACAACGCAATTTGTGCCCTTTTTTCAAAATTTTAAAATCAAACCTAAGGCTTGGTGCATACATCTGTGTTTTCGACGTGAGGTGTGGCTGAAGTGACATAGCGACACTCGAAAAATCAATACATATAAATAACTACATCAAAATATATTAAATTTAAAATTATTCTATTTCTATTTTATATATGTACATATTCCTTGTGTCAGGAGTACCTACCCAGAGGCCTGAATTGTACAAAAAATGCAGCACTATTGACACCAAATCAAGTATGAATAAACATAAGAGAAAATGGAGAGGAAACAAAACTATTTCACACATACGTAAAACTTCACTTCGCCGTTTGTAATATATTGAAGACACTAGAAACACTTGCCAAGCCATGAAATAAACGCCATCATTACTACTAGAGGAACCTAACTTATACCGGAGATAGGACTTGATATTTCATACGCTTGCGGCTTACGATACTAAGGGATTAATTAGAGAACTGACATTTGATTTATCATTCGATTTGTCATTTAATTTGTCATTCGACTTCAGAAAGTTACACGCACACGTACAAAATGTGAGCAACTATTGCGCAATTACTGGTCTATATGGAAAAAAAAAACAAATAGACACTTCAACTTGACAAGTGTAAAATATTAAATGTCGAGAAATTGCAGCCAACATTGCGGTATCAAATTCGAATCTAAAAGGTTTGTGCATTAAATGATTATGGTTCATAACTAGGGTCATATTTCAATAAACTCGTATACCGCATAAATTTTTCGCAATTTCAATACTGACTTCCAATGTTAAACATACGTGTACGCCGAGCGTATACCGAATTGTTTCTCAGACTTGCGGCTTAGCGCAAATTGCGGTATTGAAATTGCAAGTCTGTCTCCGGTATTAGTCCTATCATTCTAAAATGTTTGAAGTGTTCTTATTTTAAACTGACAAAAGTTTGAATTGAATATCTCCAGCGCCTAAACTACTATGCATATTTTAACTAAATGATTACCATTCTCCAAAAAAAACTCTGAGCTGAGTAGTAATTGCGTTCGTAAATGCGCCATGTATGGATAGCAGCATATTTTAGAGAACGGACTAGCACGCACACATATAGATTTCGGTCTTATGGCTGGGGAAGTGTTTTTCGATGGTGTTGCTAGAGACCTTAACTTTACCCATTTGCGAACTTAAATTTGGCTTTGCGCAGTGTCCAAATATATATTGAAAAACCAAAATTTTGTATGGCAACACCAAAAAGGGGTAACCCGATTTCGATAAAATAGATATAATAAATAAAGTAAGCTTACCCTAGACACACGGAACATATCAATGATCATTGGCGGAGCAATGCATAGTTCGTGTGTTATTGCATCATTGGCGCAATAATCATTCGTTTGAAATTATTCATTACTTGTCATTCCTTTTGTGGATAAGCGCGCTTTCAGTGGTCAGAAACTGAAAGATATTGGAAAAATCAGCTGATTTTACAGTCATCACTGTCAGATGTCATTTGTGAAATTTGTTGATACATTTTTCAAGGTAAATTTTGAATATTTTCAAAATCGAATTATTGAAAAAAATTTCTCACATTATTCAGGGTGTCGTCCCACGTAACGTGTTCCCTAGCCACTTTTCTCGAAAATGTGCGGAGATATCGAAAAAATCCTAATAATAAAAGTTACGTATCGTTAGTCAAGGTATCCTCTGGCATAGCCAAAGTCCTTGAAAGAGGACTTGGGAAAGGATATATTTAAAAAATGTTGGTTATACTTCAGTCCCAGACGCAATGTAAATATTAAGGTGAAGAAAATGAGAAAAAAATGCAATATCGTAATTGGTAAGCACGATAAAATGTAAAAAAGCTAAATTTGTCTAAATTTGTAACAAGCAGTATCTGGATACAGTGCAAATATGTGTACTCTACAAGAAGTGTTTAATCAAGTTTTATTAATTATTCAGTTAAGTCTACCACGTGATTTCTTTTACTTGCACTCACCTCCCTCATTAAGTTTCACTCCACACGTACGAAACCGTGCTAAAAAGCTGAGAAGATTGCTTTTTTTAATTTTTCGTTGTTTTTCAATTCGTAAGTATACGACTTTAGCAAACAAACATCTTATTGCTATTGAAACAGCTGTTTTGTATTATTATGCAGGCTTTAATATATCAATTGACGTTCTTCTACGTTACCATTTATATTAAATACCACAAAATACAGAATTAAAAACAGCTGAAATTTCAAAGTATTCACTTGCTAAAAATGTTAAAAATCTTCTTTTTATCAATTTGTGTGGCAGTTGTTATAGCTCACGATGGAAAATCCAAGATCGCTGGTGGAATTAATGTTGGAAAAATTGTAGGAAAAAAAGTTATTAACAGTGGCGAATTTCCATTCATTGCTCAAATAAAGCTAAGGAAAATAGGATTCAAATATCTTTTACATTGCACCGCCTGTATAATTGCCCCTTACGCCCTTTTAACAGCAGCCCATTGCCTTGATGGAAGATCACCAGAAGATTTTATAATTTTCGCAGGAAATGTTAGAAAAGTGCGTCCTAAGAGCGTCACACAAGACAGTGTGCAAAAATTTGTAATCCATAAAGACTACAAAATTACATATTTGCCTCCGCGTAACGATATTGGAATAATATTTCTAACGCAGCCTTTTGAAACTACAAAGTTCGTTAGTCCAATAAAATACTGGAATTCCTTTGACTATGAAGCAGGTTTAATGGTGACTTCAATTGGTTGGGGTTTAAATGAAAATGGTGATAAGCCGAAGTGGCTGCAGAAAACAGATTTGTCCATAATTCCGAATAATGACTGTCAGACATTTCTAAGTCAGGTTTCTAATAGCAAGTGGAAAATGACCAATGATATGGTGTGTGCAATTAATCAAAATAAATCAGCGGCTTGCTTGGGGGATTCTGGCGGTCCTCTTTTATACAAAAATAGGCTAATTGGAACAAATTCATTTTCTTTTACTATTTCCAACAAACGGGATGGAGAGTTGAAATGCGATACATTTTACCCTTCTGGGTTTGTTAGACTTAGTAATTATATTAACTGGATTGATAGCACAATGCTTGCAGGACCAAAATTTATATAGAGGAAAAATCTTTCCTCCAAATTATGGATTGGTTGTACTAGGAACAGCAGCATAATTTATAATATAGATAGAACAACTCAAGTAAATTTGGCACCCTACTATATAGTTGGCGAGAAATCCCGAATTCGCAAAAATTCTTGTCCTTACTACGACATCAGTTGCTACTAAAGGGTAATGTTGTGTGAATAGCATGTGCATATCTCTAAATCTATTATTTAGTAAGTCATTTAAATCTTCGTTTGTTAAATTTTATGTATACACGTTTTAAGATCTGAAAATAAAATGTCTGTGATAAGAAAAAAATATTAACAAATTTATTTTCGAATAGTTCCAGATCGATAAAATGTTCAGAATCTTACCTAGAAGCAGAAATTTGTATTTTTTATATAGATAGTCGAAACATCTAGCTTAAGTAAATACGAAAAATGTGTTTCATATTTACAGTCTACAATAGAAATAAATATTTTCATTAACTTTTGATGTTGTGTGTTTAAAATTACAAATTAAAATAAAAATACGGCAGAAGGTGGACGTATTACGGACGTCAAAGCCGTAATGTGAATGTGCAGTGCCGCAACGTAGCCGGACATATAAGGGTCATTCCGTATCAAATGAGCGATATGTGTGACATGATTATCACCAATTTTGTTGAAATTTTACATACTGGAGGGTTTGTCAAAACAAAAATACAAATTAAATATGCTCCCTATACATTTCGCGAGATATATCATTTTTAAAATTTAAAAAAAATTCTGTTCTGGTCCTCTTTAAAAATGCATACATGCTAGCTGTTTTGAAAGTTAGGGTTACAAACTATCTAAGTAAAAGCTATCTCAACAATATATGCGAAAAAGGATATAAGATATAAGGATTTTATCCGTTATCCTTGAATATCCTGGAAGACGTACTTTTAATTTTATTCATTTGTTTTTCTACGCTGCATTATCTACTAAAACATATCAAAATGTCATCCTGAGTTCTTAACGTGATCAGGGAGTCAAAAATCATTAAAGCCTCATCAATCATGCATTTGCTCATAATTATTTATTCGTTTCTTGTAAATATCATTCAAGTTACTAAGTAATTAGCTATGAAAGTGGTGCGCGTTGAGCCAACAGTATTCTGGATTCTATAGAAATTTAACAGAAATTTCCTGACTCATATTAATGATGGTGACAAAAGTTCATAAATTTTATGGCATTGAATTCCTTTTCGATGGAGTGCTATGCTTAAATACAGCGGAAGTATAATATTAATAATAATAATAGAAATAAAGAATAATGGAAATGTATCCCTCTTTGGGCAATTGGTGATCGTTATGTCGCACGACCTAAAAACACACAAATTTATAATTTCCCGCGATTATATATGTCGCCGTATAGTGTACGTCTGTAAATCATAGAAAATTTACAAAATAACTTTCTTTCTGGTATACCGTACATTTTCCCTAGTACCAAATTTTAATGCATTTTCAATGAAATTTGTACATAAATATATACCTTATTATATTTAAAACATTTCTAATGTGGAAAACCGTATCTCTCCAGTCCATTTTTTGTTAAAATTTGAATTTTTGTTGGTCGTATGGGCTATCAGTGATAACTGGTGCAGCGTTATTTCCCTAGATGTGTGCTTTTTACCCATGCCACTAAATTACGCAACATTTTGTAAATTTGTTTTCTTTCCCATAATATAAAAGAGGGCCCTCGTGGTGGTGAGTGAAATGTTAAGATTTATACAATTTGTTCTGGGAAAATTTTATATGCCCTTTTCGGTGGGATGAAACAGTAAAACTTCTAATATCTTACGACCGTTCTGTGTAATAAAAATCGAAGCAAAACGAACAATTTGAACTTATAAATAATGTTATTTGGAATTTTCTAATAGAATCTTGACTTTAAATTGTACTAACACGAAACTGATCTAATTGGCGGTAATTTTGCCAAGTAACTACTTTTCGGCGATTCCTTCCGTATCCTACTCAATAGTTGCGCCTATGGGAGGAATTGTATGCTTTGTTTTTGTAAGTAATTTTCTGAAACTAAGTTTTCAGTAGTTTAGTCTAAGCTGCTCTACTTAGATATGCGCCGTTTCAAGGAATTTTTGGAACCGAATCCGGATTATCTAATTTGGACCCGATTCCACGGACCCGTTCCATAGTTCCTTTCGATTTTTTCTAGGAGTGCAAATCTATGGACAGACATTTCTACACATTGCCATTCATTCACCCCTTAAGTTTCCACTTGTTACTGGTGTTTTTTTTGCATTCATCTAACTTTATTTGCATTTTGTGTCCTGCGTTAAGGAGGTAATTTTGGCTTCACTCATATACCTACCTACATTTTATATGATACCTGCATTCCTACGATTCTGATATATTCTAAGGACTGCACGAGTAAATTAAATACATTCCCTTAAAACATTAAAACATGCAAGCACAAGGGGTGAAGTATAATGTGCTCAGTTAAGTAAAATTGTTTGGATAAGTTGGTTTAAACATAGGAACGAGTGAAAACTCCACTAATTATGGGCCCGTTCCGTTCATTCCTTGTATGGACCCGTTCCGATTGGACCCTGTCATTCCAGACCGACGCATCTAAATTAAAATCTACTGAATGAAATACACTGTGAATGTTATGTGTTGTAAGAATGTACTTTTATTACTGCTGTACTGTTGTCGTCATGTAATGATATATGTATGCATCACGGTCGCCATGCGGTAAAATACAGTAATATATAGCCATACAGGAACGTACTACTAGCAAAGATCGGAGTCAGCCATTAGGCAGTTCTTCTATTGAGTAAGCTAAAAGAACAGGTCTGCTTTGTTAGATAAGGCGCAGCTAATACCCAGCGGGAAAACAGCAATCCGATACTAAAATAACTAGCTATGTAACTAGTTACCAAATATCATATTTAGTCGAAACTCGTTACTTAAGTAGTTACCAGTAACTATTGAAAATGTAAAATAATTACGTTATACGTTACTCTCCATATATTACGTCATTCTTTTCGTATCCAAATTAATGTTTCCCAAGGAATTCATAAAATTAAAAGACAATTTTAATTTGGTTTTCTAATATGCACAATTCGTTCATTTGTCATTACAGCTTTGAACGATAAAGGAAGACTTTCGAAGGCCTTTAGTAAGTACATTGCGTCATTACTAAAAGGGAAGAATATAGTGGGTGAAGGGTGGGGTGGGTGGTAGTTCGCTACATATACAACACAAAGGATGTACACACAATTTTATTAAGACGGTAAGAATGAAAAAGAAGTTGATTCAATGGCGCACATTAACCCACAACTATTGAAAAGCCTGACATTTGTTGAAAGCTTTTATTACAAATGAAGGACTTGTGCATACTAAAAAGCTGGTTATCTAATAAAAAAAAAATTTCTTCATTTGGACTCAAGGAAATTTTAGTTTGGAATAAGATTAATTTGCTTTGGAATTAGCTTAAGTTTCTTTAGAAAAGGATTGATTTGAACTGGAATAAGATCAAATCGATGTACAAAATGATGAATCAACAAAAAATGTTACGTAATATGTATATGAAATACGGATACTGATGATACATCTAGAGGGTGTCTGTGAGATCTAGTCTCGAGCGTGAGGGAGGAGAGCCGGTATAAAAGACAACTCAGTTTCTGTAATAGTTCAAATATAAAATTTTAATAAAATTCAATGCAAGTATAATTAAATGTGCTTAACCTAATATCACAAAATCAATATAAAAATTCAATAAAAAAAACTCAAAAAAAAAAAAAAAACTCAAATTAAACTCCAATGATGTTTGCGTCTTCTTGCTTCCTTTAGTTCTGAAAAAGAAGACCAAAATTAATTGTCAAATGTTGATTCTGCTATTGAGTGAGTGCAGAGTGGTAGCAAAACTACTGCTTGCTAGTGCGTAAGAGCACAAGGGCAGCAAAATGCTCGGTATTAGTGTGTGACAGCACAATGGTAGCAAAATGCTCGGTGTTATTGCGTGACAGCACAAGGGTAACAAATGCTCGGTGCTAGTGCATTACAGCACAAGGGTAGCAAATACTCGGCGCGAGTGCGTGACAGCACAAGGGCACCAAAATGCTTGTATAGAAAGAATAGGACATTCAGATTATCTCTGACCAGAATTATCTTCTGTAGGAAAGGATAGAAAATTTGGGTTATTCCTAACCAGAATTACGTTCTGTATGATAGAAAACTCAGGTTATCCCTGATCAGAATTATCTTCTATAAAAAAGGTGGGAAACACGATTCTTTAAACTCAGATCAGCTCTGATACAGACCAACTCTGCTAAAAAAATTGTGCCATCTACAGAATTTCGTCGGCTTTATATAGCCGCTGTTACCAGTTATGCTTGGCTCGCCTCTTGGTGCTACCCTAGCGACGGTTTGTGTTTACTTTGACTGAGGCGAAGACAGATTACTTGACGTAATGTCATTTGATTACATTGCAAATGATAAACATACAGAGGTTAGTCTGCTGTGGTATATTTTAACGAGTTGTGTAATTTTATTAATGATTTATATATATATATTTTACATAAATGGTTTGGGAGGAGCAGCAGATTTCTACTCAGTAAGTAAGCATCCCAGTTGGGAATTTTAAGTAAGAACTGATGTGCAGGAGGACTTGATAATTTGATTAGATAAGTATTCTTTTTATATATATTAGATTTGAATGATACTTTGTGTCTTTCTTTTTTCGTATTTTTAGGTAGATTATGCATGCAGAGAGTATTGCCCAGCTTGCTGCCTCAAGAAGTTATCTGTAGGATATTCATTGTGGAATTTTCAATAGTTGTGAGGACTGACCAATGTCACTTTTCCCTAGAAAGAAATAATGTCATAATGGATCTTGTCAGCCAGCCATATTGCAATAAAATTCAAATTTTGTAGATCGAATAAGGTTAGTTAGGTTAGTTAAGAGGGGTGCCGCTATAAGTACCTAGCTTGCTTCAGTTAGATAACCAGTGGGTCCATTGTACTCCATGTCCCCATGAGATAACTTACAATTTGCCATAAATCCATCCTGCTTCCCCCAGAAAACTCAGCATGCATCGGAAATCTTTGTTTTGCAGCTCGTCCAGACTTGAGAAGAAGTAACTACCCAATAGCCTACTTCTTTTGTTCCTGAAAGCGGGGCACTCGCAAAGTACGTCAGGACAGATTCAATTTCCTCCGAGTCATAACAACTCCTGCAGATATCGTTCGCCCCTATACCGAGCCTTCTAGCATGATCTCGTATGGACCAATCACCCGTAATGACCGCTACGAGATTCTTGGTATATATTCTGCTGTCGTTAAATAGTACAGCAGGTTTTGCTGTTGATCCACCGGAGGCTTACCTTTTGCTAGGCGTCCTTGATGATCTCCTCTTTGAAAGCTCCGATCGCAATCCCCACATAATCTTTTGCTGCAGAGCTATCCATTTCAGAGCCCTTTTTGGCCAACTCATCCATTTACTCGTTGCCCGGAATAACCCTGTGGCCAGGGGTACCCATTGTGCCATGTAGTCAGTTCCTCAAGGCCAGTCTTGCATAACTGCCCCAATTGTGATTTAACCAGCAAAGCATTCAGCGCCTTAATGGTTGCTTTGCTCACCGTATATATGTAGATAAGCACATAGATGGAAATATTATCTTACCAGCCGGTACATAGTTGTCCAGCTTAAGAAGCGCATACTCGAGTAATAGTCGAAGGAAATTTCTCGGTTGTCAGGATGCATGTCAGCCGCATAACTACTGCTTGATAACGATTTCATCCATTACCAGTAGCCATAGGATTGTTGCCAGCATTCCATTCTGTGCGGCTTACATCCGTGGACTTTCTGCTGAGAATCATTGAGTTGATCCAGTCACACAGATATATGCGAACTGTCACCCTTCTCGGTCCCCTTGTATATAGTCACCGACTTAATATTATTGAAATGCCCCTCAATATCCAGGAATGCTCCCAGAGTGTATTTCATATTTTCTAGGGATTTTTCAACAACGGGACACCACCGCAGGTCTCAGTCCATGCGCCTTCGATCCCATAAGGTGGTAAAACAAACAGACCGCCCATTTCATAGCTTTTTCGATGACTTTGGAGCTGAGCACTTCTTTCTTTCCATCTTGTAGATGACGTTTCGCAGAGCTCCCACCGTCAAACCTATCTCAACTTTGCTCGGAAAGTTAGCGTCAAGAAGTGCATCTAAAAGCTCCTCGTTTGTAGATGTCCAGACTCCGTTCTCTGCTTTTATGAAGGACGGTGTACAATGGTCCTTAGCAAGTACACTCCGAAGCCTGGACACTTCTGTATTGAACTCTATTGTTTCGCAGAAGATCCTCCATGAGGATCTTTTTACTAGTCCTTAGACTATCCTTATAATGGGGCTAGTATGAAATTGATCACTACTGCGCTGGCTGTTGTCGTCGCGATTTTTCCCTAAGTTGACCCAGCTCCATATTCCACCATGGTGCTACTGGCTCTACTAATAAGACCAGCTTCTCGGAAAGCTTCATTTAATACGTCGGTGACAGTATCAAGAGGAGGATCTATTGCTGCCTCCGTGATTAGCCCTTCGGATGGAAAAACTTCCAATCTGGCTCTGACTACATCACAGCAACGGCCCCAATCTGTCAATGAATATTCCTGAAAGCTTTAACATGCTTCGCAGTAAATACAACCTCAAAGAATATCCAAGCGTGGTCTGATAATGACTACTGGTCCCATCCTCTCCTGTTATGCACCACGAAGCTCTCGGAACAGGTGACGAGGGTTAGATCATCTAAGACCACACTCTTGTTAACCGTTTTAAAAGTTTGAATACTGCCTCTGTTAAACTCTACAAGTTAAGTCTCTAAAACAGAATTAAAAAGAGACTCACCTCTCGGATTTATGTCAGTGCTACCCCATATAATATGATGGGAGTTAGCATCATACGATGCTCGTCGCTTCAGCAGCCTCGATCGACGATCACCAATCCTATATCTTTGGAAGGGGGTGACGGTTCCTCATACCTCCTGTATACCGAGGCTATCCAGTATTTATTGGCTCTAACCTCTAGTCCAATGACCATGAGGTCCTTAGAGCTGAAATTAAATAAGATTAATGCCTGAAATTTTTTTTCTGACAAGTACACATGCTCTTACCTTATCTGAACCTTGACCCCACGGACCCATGGCTCCTGGATTAGAGCCAGATCTATGCCCTCCTTTTTAGGAGCAGCATTAAGTTGGCTGGTTGGCTAGCGCAGTCTTACTATGATGTGGGTTGATTTCTGCTATTAGAAGACGTCTATAAATAATTTACTTCGCGTTAAGTATATATATGGGGCTTATTAGTACCATTATCGGAGTTGTACTTTACAAATTTTCAAGTACCAGTATCGGCACTTGTACTTACATTTTTTTAAGTTCTAGTACGGAATTTTGTCCAGCACCTGGTACTGGTACTAATACTGAAGTACCTATGTATGTACTTAATTACTTTACAGGTCTGACATAGATATTTGGACATACAGCCGAGAGGATAGTATGCAAATATCTAAGTGTTTACGTATTCTTACATTTGGTCATGGCACCTTTAGCTTCAACAATGGTACTGAATCATATCAACCTTCAGTTTTTAATTGTTTTAATGAAGATCTAAATAATTTTCAATGCAATTTATTTACAGAGGAACAGACAATAAAATTCGAACTTTTTATATCCGGTCTTTGTTCTCTTTCAAAATTCTTTACTTACTGTAAATTAAATAATGAAATTAGAAATTTCTTCTATTTCTTTTTTACAGTCTTAACCATTTTCATGTCATATTCCCTGAGATTGCAATAATGACAGATATGTTATGCTGTAATTTACAGATTTAATCGATTATTTATTGCGTTTCGAAAATACAAGTTTCTTTGGTTAACATAAATTGAAGCGCCATGCTAATTCTGAATTCGTTTATAGTTATGACCGCAAAATTTGAAATTCATCTCAGTGACGTTTATGCATGGAAGGAGCATTACTAAACCTACATATCGCGATTAATTATTTATTCGAACTCCGTCAAAACGTATTTCGCATTACAAGCCAGTTAATCTTAATGATAAAGCAGAAAAGTCAGTTTTGAATTAATCATGCTACTACTGACAGGATAACTGGCAGCAATCATCCATGTAATGGCAAAATCTAAAATTGTATGGCATGCTAACATCCTGAGTCATTTTCTGGTTTCACAATGGTTTGGGGGTCGGAAGGATAGCTTTCATGAGCAAACAGTCAGATACTATGATTACCATTAATAATGCGCAACAGGTCTCAAGTGACATATTTTAGAGAGCCACAGAGAATGGTGCCTCTGCTGTCTAAATTTCCATTTGCTTCATATATGCCGGATATGATCTAATGTAGGCACTAATCGCTAATGCTTAAATGGTAATAGAGTAAAAGAAATTTAAAGATTTCTAGTGTGTTTCAGGGTGGTGTATCGATTTCAGTAAAGTAATTAAAGTTATATTGGCTCAAATCTTGTTCGATTTTGAAGTTCTACGATTCATTTAAGAGGATTCATATTTGTTTATCAAAGTTGAAGACTTTGCATTAAGGATAGAAACCTAATAGCTTGTATAATATTTTATTTTGTATATTTGTCAAATGTAATCAGGGCGTGGATTTTTTACGCACGAATTTATTGCGAGACTTCCTTTGTTATACAAAAGACATGCTTAATTGAGCAGTCTTATGTTGCAAAAGTAAGATGCAGGCTTAACTAAATCATTAGTTTCTTCTGCTTCCTAAATATAAATCTCCTCGGGACTTTTGAAAAAGTAAAATCATTTCCCAATCAGAATGTCCTTTACACTTGGGCGTGCGTGATAATCTGATCATATACAAGAGGAGTTATTGACGGATTTGATTCGCCGAGGACCTGTTCGGTGCCCTCTTCATATTAGTGTGCAATAAGAGTAAATCAGTTCCTCGGAACAGTTAATTTGTGGAACGGTTCCGTTCATTCAAATTTACAAAGTGGAGTAATCAAAAGTAATTTTAGCAGAACTCATTATTATGTGAAGGGAAAGGCCATGTCATTGTCAAATTAAAAGCCGAAATAACAAAAATAATATTTAAAAAAAATTGGCTTGCGAAGAAAATATGAATTTTTTAAAGAAACGGTATTCAGACACAGATATGAAATTAGTACAAAGTACAAAAATATATATAAATACTTACTTTAGAACCAAAAGTTTAGAACGTAATTAAAAAAAAAATTAAGATCTTGTCTGATCTGAAATTTCTTGTCGTTCATCTGAATAAAATGTTCTAAAATCGAATCATGTGAACAGTATAAGGTCCTTCTTGAATTCCAATCCAAAATCTAGGCTTGAAGGTATGCCGCTAGGAAGGTTATTATGTAACTATACACGTACAGCGTAAAATACATGCCGACATTTATGTATAATCGCCACCAATTAAAAATTTGTATCATTTTAGTTTTTTTTTTTAAATTTGTAAAAGCGGCACAATTTGCTTGGGTTGTAAATAAATAAATAAATGAGTTTCTTTACCGATATTTTAGTAGATAAAACTTGCAACTCAAGACCTTCAAAATAGTGATGGGGAAAATCTGTCAAATTGGTGACTCAGGTCATACGAGTCTTTTGTTATACGTGACTCATATAAACATTCAGTCATCTGGGTCATTTGAGTCAGTTGGGAATAATCATCTATGTAATATCATAAAATTACCTACCTCACCGAAACGTTCATGTCAGGACAACGCTCAAATCTAAAAGTGCGTTTAGTTTATCAATTTTGCAGCCGATCCGCGACAGATGTATCACTGCGGAACTTTGTAAGAAATCACAATCAAAATTGAGCCTTTGTAACTTTGTAAGTAATCACAATTAAGATTGTGCCTTTGAATTGCTGAAATGTGGCATGGCAAGGCAACCAGGTTGGCCTCAAAGCAAGTATTTAACAAATTAAAAATTGCTGCATTCTCTGAATGATTTAATCAATCTTCAGTGCTCCAGAATTTTGTATTTCATTCAATTTATTTCATTCTTTAGTCATACAAATAACTTTGTCTTTAGAAAAATCCTTCTAAGGAAATAAAAATTACAAATCTATAACAGAAATCCAAATTAGTTTGTTTTAAGTTTTAAGACGGAACTTAAAGTCCCTAGTCAATCGTTGCAGGTAAAGCAAGAAAATATAAAATTATATTGTCAGCTATAAAGATTTATCCATCATGTTTCTTAAATACTAGCATTGGCTTGGCGACCCTTTGCACCCTTGTGCATGTACCGAAGGAAGGTATGATGTGGTGACAGATTTGGCAATTGAGGGACTAGTAGCAATAAAAATTAATTCTTTCTGGATGCCTAGTAGCAACTTTTTGTTGTTTCTTAAGGCCAAAACATAGTGAGAGCCACACAACAAAGTCGCCGTAAATTGGTTGCTGTCAAAGATTCGAATATATGGAAGTCCCATATACTTAACACAATGAGAGCGACTCGACAAGTTGCCAACAAAAAGTTTGGGAAAATCTCTAAATTACTCGCCAACATAATTGACATTTCTGTGTGGACAGTGAATAATTGACATTCATGTTATGTGGATTAGGTTATTTTTATAAAGAATAGCAAATTAAAAGATAGTAGTAAATAAAATAGTTATTAAAAACTTTAATACAATTAATTTTTTTAATTAGTTTGAGAATATATGAGTTTTGAGGAGGAATTTATAGAGAAATGGAGAAAAAGTTATGCTGTACGATAAACGTCATCCCTTGTATGGCACTCTCATATTCTTTTTTTTTAGCTTTTTCTTTATGCTTTTACAATTTTAAGAAAGCCGCATAAGCTATACTAAAGATTTTTCTTAGTTCTTTCCTTGTTGCCATTTCTTTTACAATAAATAAAACAGTGACTGCTGTCAAAAATATTTGTCGAGTCGCGTACACTGTGTTTTAAATGCGATATTGTTGCCAACTAAGTTGCCAACATTGTTGTGTCGCTCTCACTGTGTTTTTGCCTTTACACTGCCGAAGCAGAGTTGTGAGTGGCATATACATATACAATGTGAACTAGATGCAAAAGTTTTATTTCAATGTGGAAAAATATTAGCTAAAGGGAAAATGGGTGATTCATTTAGAGGTACTTTTTTCAGAGGGATTTTATGACCCACAGACGTGAGTCAGGTCAATCTGTCATGATATTTTTGTTCAGTATTGTTTGTCATGAAAGAATTTAGCTCGGCACAGCCTCTACAAATTATTCAGCTGTATTACGAAATTTGCGTTAATTTTCATTAGTGGTTAACACGCGACCAAATAGAGCAGACGAAATAACGGTTTGTTGTGTTTTATGGGATGGTGGAATCGTGGGCCCATATTTCTTCAAGAAACAGACCAACCGGAACGTATCCTGAAATTGAAGCCCGTGATCTCGACGACTTTTAGTTTTAACAAAATAGCTAGTTATCACACATTCCATGAAACCAAGGCTTTATTACAAAAACAATCCGGTGCACAGTTAACTTCACGCTTCCGATCGGTGAAATGGCCGCGTAGATCATTGGATATCACACCTCTAGACTTTTTCCATTGGGGCTACGCAAAGTACAAAGTATACATAGAAAAGATACGACTGATGAATTGGAAGCCAACATTACTCGCGTCATTAGCCAAATAGCACTCGAAATGCTCGAATGCGTCATCGAAAAATGGAGCTTCAGAATGGCCCATGTTAGCCCTAGTTACGGACAACATTTGAAAGAAAATCAGTTTCTCCTTGGGTCTAAGTGACCGATTGACCGATATGATTTTGAAACGGT
This sequence comes from Dioctria linearis, assembly GCA_963930735.1. Lineage (NCBI taxonomy): Eukaryota > Metazoa > Arthropoda > Insecta > Diptera > Asilidae > Dioctria > Dioctria linearis. The sequence goes on from OZ005740.1 coordinate 286,435,030, forward strand.
GACTTAGGTCTTTTGCGTCAGTGTACTGACTCGGTCAAAATGATCGAATTGTTCGCGACCGACCCATCACTACCGCAAAAGAAGCAGCCGTTCAGTGTTCAGATAGGATTAGGATACGATTTAAGCTATTTTTCCGACTCCTGTTTGGATTAGGGACAAAAAGGCGTTAAGTGCAAAAACATTTCGATTCAGTACGCACCATAACCGTCAACCTTATACTAGGTGTCTAATAAGTAGCCTCTTAAAAGCTCCAAAAAAACTCGCCCGCTGAATGCGAGCCGGAAGGGCGTTCAACAATCTTATTGCTAGAACGAAGTAAGAACGCCCAAAAACAACTGTACGAAAGCGCGTCATCAATATTTTTAGACCTTTATCAGAATTCAAAAACGTGACATGTTCATACAGAGAATTCGCTGAGTTGTATGAAGAACTTTAAAAAGAAATTTAAGCGAACTACGTTTCAAGATGACTTCAAAGAGCAGTTGAGACCGAAGAAAAACCTGAGACAGCCATTAAAGGCTGTATTTATTTTCCGCCTACAGCAGGCGTGGAGTGATCCAAAGACCACGTTGCCATTAGTGAAGAACGGAAGTGATAGAGTTTTCACAAGTCTCAGACGTAAACTAGTCGGAAGAATACTAGAAGATAGTAACAGTCGCCGAATTTCAGCATATGTTTTTGATATGTTGTTACTAATATTGTCACAGCCCTTCATCCTTGAATTGAGAAGTATACCTAAATCACGTGCCCTGTCCATATAGCGCAGGGACGTAATATTGGGGAATGAAGCAGAGTCATCAATACGAGAATGAGACCCTATGACTTGCGATTTACCTGCGTTTAGGCAAAGACAATTCCTAAGAGACCTATCACGGATTCCTTTTAGGTAACAGTTGATTCGTTCAATGCAGTCTTCAATTAGAACGATTGGACGGCTCAGTTAGATTTGAATGTCATCCGCGTACAGATGAATGCTGGCATCTTTCACAACGAGAGGTAAGTCATTGATGAACAGATTGAACAATGAGGTACCCAGTATCGATCCCTGAGGAACACCGGACATGAGATGTAGAACATTCGAAGATATTTGCTGATTTATTTTGGCTCTCTGGGATCTTCCAATAAGATAGTTTTGAATAAAAAGAAGAGCTGATTTAGAGATCTAATGTGAGACGAAAGCTTCTGTGATTACATAGTATGGTTTACATTGTAAAACGTCTTTGAGAAATCTAAAAGAGTTAATACACTGACTTTATGAATATCCATTGCGTCGCGGATATCGGTGCTCACGTTAAGAAGTGCAGTCTCTATGGCCAGCCCGAAAACCAGACTGCCAAGCACTCGACAAACCAAACGCTATCAGATATTCGTTTATTTGATAATAGATTAATTTTTCAAATACTTTTGAAAAGAAGCACAACAAAATAATGGGCCGAAGTCTAACACGTCTTTGAAAGAAGGTGTTTCTAGAATTGGTACTACATAGCAACCTTCGAAGAAATTGGAAAAATAGACATTATAAGGCACATATTGAACATGTGCTGCGCAGCGAGACCTGAACCCATCGATTGAATTATCACAGGAAGATGCCAGTGCATCTACTCTTAAACAACGGTCCGGTAATTGAGTTAGCGCAAAGTGCTTATTGAGATCTTCAGAATGAAAATCGCATATAGGGTGTACAGAACCATATACTCCCGCTTTGCGTAGGTTAAACCATAATTTCTTGGGAGGCAAGTTGGGATTAAATCAACGTATATAAAAAGACTGCTTAGCGGATCATATTTTGAAGTTCACATGATTTCTAACAATTTTATATGCACGTTGGCTATCGGCCATCCTGAGACTCTCCGAAAGTGCTGAAAAAGATAATCACGTTCAGCTATCAAGGATCTTATTTCTGAAGTGAACGAATGACGGCTTTTAATCGCGACTTTCTTCCAATGGAGGGGAATGAACTTATTACAAACCCCAAGAAGAAAATAATTTAGAAATTCCACTTTTTCATTTACATCAGTGAATGATTCGATATTCTGCCAAGGCCATTTGTTAGATTCGTCATGTAATGCTTCTATATTTATCCTAGCATAGTCACAATAAAGAATGGTCGTGATATTCTTCTGCATTTTAAGATCTTACCTAATGAATAAGACATCGTGGTCGAGCGTGCTGAGTTAATTCTGGAACATAACTAAAGTCGGGTTAGATACAAATTAAAGATCTAATTGGAATGGGTTCGGCGAATTATGATAGGTAGGATGTTCAATAACCAAATTCAACTGTTAAAAACATTTACATTAAAATTACGTGCAATGACAACATGCGAATACTTCACAGTGATTATCGCCATTAGATCAGCAAATACCTGAACTGTAGTTTCGTGAGAGGACTATATACTGAATACAGGACTCATTTATCTAATTCCAGATGAACTCAAGGGGGCAACCATTGGAAAGCGCAATCACTCTGGTTTTCAAAGTATCAACAACATAAATTGATACACCTCCTCCAAACGTGAGAATCACGGTCGATACGTAAAAGAGTAAAACCAGGGATTAAAATTGTTGAAGGTGGAATATCATGCCTTAGCCATGTCTCACAATTGAAAATCGCATGCAGTTTTGTGTCACTAAACAAGTCACAGAGCTCATCAATCTTAGTACGGATTTCATTCAGTGTACAGATGTTAAATCCTCTGCTCCGATATAATTCTATCAGAATAAACAGAATCACTCCGCGAAGAATAAAGAAGCCACCACAAAATATAATAATCGAAAAAAAAGAGGTAAACAACAGTACATGAACTACCAAGAATAAAATTGCGCTCACGAAAAAATAATAAGTACAATGTACAACATAATGACACTAGCATTAGAATAACAACTCAAGCGCGTATACAGCGGGGGGGGGGGGGGGGTGGTGGTCACAGGGGTCATGACCCCCTACAAAGCGAAGCGCGCCACCTAACCTTCGCGGTGATGTGAGTAGTAATAGTGGATTGGGTATAATAGTCATTCGCTCGTAGCTCTTTTCTTCCTTTTCTTTTAAACGTGTACAATTTTTTTAAAGATTTTCTTGCGTTTTTATATAGTGTCGAAAAGTCATCTATCATACCTATCACAGGACAGTACGTAATTTTGGAATGAATCTTTATTTTAGTATTTGGTTGTTTAGAAAATGGCACGTAATACTTAGCAGCGCAGTTATGAAGATGCTTATTTATTTTTGTTGCGCCCATTACTCATATATATATGAAAAAGAACACAATTTCGAGTTTAAAAAGTGTTATTGTTTCTAAGTTTTTTTACCTATCTGATTTTCCGACGGTGGATGGCAGCGGGAAATTCACTGTCAAAACAGTTAGTCGAAAAGCTGCGATTGTGAAAGAAGAAGATAATGAGATTTCATTTTTTATTATGTTGCTAACAGAGAATAACTTTCCTGATCTACGCAAATTAAGAGCCTCCCACTGAAAATGAGCATTTCGTGTTGTCCGACTTTCATATAAAAATGATTTTTGTTCAGCTAGGCATGAGAACCGTGCAATAATTGGGTAGTGTTTGCCTTGTTATCGCTCAGACAACCACTACCCCCTATAATTGTTTTGCAACCTGACACAGAGGCGATGTTCAATAAAATTTATAACGGTCGCTCGGCTTCTTTTGGAGGAACACCACTTATGATTATATCACTTAATCTTTTACAGCGGCAATTATTATCTTCACACACATTAATGATAGCGTCATACCAAAGAACATCTAACAGAATCTAAGTTATATGTTCTTTGGTCATACTTAGCTTGCGAATTCACAACTTTTTTATTAAGGTCATTATTGTGAGACTCGACACTAGACAACCTGGTATTAATTGAGGATATTAGATCATCTGTTTTCCTTGATAGTTTCAGCTCAAGAAGTCCAAGCATTTCAATAAATTTTTGCAGTAAACGTGCTTCCATTTCGGATAAATTACCAGTTGCGTTTGCAGGAATCTTCGCTGCTTTACTCACACTTCGTGTTGTATTCGGAGGCACACTAAGAGAATTAGATTTACCTCTTTGTTTTAATTGTTTAGAGGAATTTTTAGCAGTATTGCCATTCTTTACACTCATGAGAACCCGTAAAAAAACAACACGTTAAATAATAAATTTAATCAGCAGTTGAAATATAGAGACTGACAAAAATATCGGTTAACAAGATGATGCAGAACAAAGCAAAAACACGTCTACTCACTAGCTACCATTGAACTATTTAGGTGTAAAAACTTAAGCTTCTAAACGCAATAGCTCCGAATAACATTAAATAATTCAGTAATAATAAAAATTATAATTAAATATTAAATTAAATAAAGACTTTTTGTTATAGTTACTTGGATGGATAAGGCAAGCTTTGGAAAAGTTTTACATTTCAAACGGCAAAATGACTGGGAAACCACGAGCTTTGGTGCCTGAATGTTATTCCAAAGGATTAAGGGCAACAACGAATTAACTAATTTTTTTGTTATTTGAGAGTATTGGAGAAGGCCTCCTCAATAATATACTCTTCTTTTGTATGGCTACTGTCTTTGTTAATTTGGTCGCAAAATAGTAAACGCCTCGTCGTCAACAAAAACAACATTTAACCTCTCTTCATTTTCCGAATGCTTTTAGTAAGTTGAATGTTCCACTTTGTAACTTTGTGTTAAATGTAGTTTCATCAAATATTTTACAATCCGATATCGTTCCATATTTCCCAACGTCGACACATAGAATCAGCATTCACAACCCAGTAGGAATTCGTTACCCTCTTTACCTTTCGCCCCTGAAAATAATTCGATTTGTAAGTGTTTACCAAAGTAAGGTTTGGTAAGTGAATTAGTAATAGCTCACATGTTCCAGGCTCAATTGTTCTAGAAAAAACATTGAAAATTGTAGCAAATTTCAAAAGTAATTTTTAGTCAGTGAATGGGTAATAGCTGACGTGTTCAGATTTAAGCCTTTTCATATTTGCATTAATTACAAACATATTTGGTTCAGTAAAGGACAAGACATGAGTGTATATATGACTTCTAACGAGAACTAAATCTATTTTCATATTTCAAAACCAGGACTACATATGTAATTTTTCTTCCTCTCCTTTTATTTAAGCTGAAATTATGTAAAGATTGAGCTTAATTTACAATTGTTACAAAGTGTTTGTGTATTCAACCAATATGATCAAAGACTTCAAAGCTTCAATTATACAAGGTGTTTAATATTATTATACCTTAATTTCACAGGGTGATAGGTCTTCGTGAGACGGGCAAAACACTGTTTGGGACGGGATTGGTTTTGTGTAATTTTGGGTAGTTTTTCACCTAACACCCTGTAATTTTTCCTATAAAATTAATGTATGTATAATAATACCAAAAACCTTGTATAATTGAAGCTTTGAAGTCTCCAATTATGTAAGAGCTTACTGGTAAATGGTTGATTCAAGCATTACTTGTAATGAATAAAATAAAGTATTACTTGTAATGAACGAAGTAAAAGGTTTCCGGCAACTGCTTCACTCAGGTCTTACTTGTAATGAATAAAATAAAATATTACTTGTAATGAACAAAGTAAGATGTTTCCGGCAACTGCTGCAAATAGGCATTATTTGTAGTTATTAAAATAAGATATTACTTGTAATGAGCAAAATAGCACGTTACCGGTATGGAAACGAGTAAGCACTTACCCTGCTATGACATCAAAATGTAAAAGTAATTAATTCGGTAATTTGGATAGTAAGGGGTAGACCTTGCAATTTGTCATTACAGAATCGATTCCGTAAACGTTACATTTCCTACTGGGAAACAACATCAATACGAAACCATAAATGTTTGCATAGTTATAGTACAAAGCTCTAGAGTAAGCCGGCTGATTAATTTCAATATGTTTTTCGTCTAGAAATCCTACACAAATTATTAGTACTCATCTATCTTGATCGTAAAATTTTATATTAGACCGATGAGAATATGAAAAGAAATAGTAACCATGTGAAACGTAATATTGCCAAATAACCGCTGAATTGGAATTCTTAAGGAAGCTGGTGCAGCACAAGATCAGGAACTATACAACTTCTACTGGAAGGTTCTTTTCATCCTTTTTCGTGTATGGAATTTGTTAATGCAATTCGCATCAGAGCATAGACAAAGAATATCGCAGTTTCTAAAGATCGGCGAGTGAATTTTTGAGATCAGTTGCCTCACTTTTAATGAAATATTTTGTAGACGAACTTTTTGCTTTTGAATGTCGTTTTTATTTTTGTCTAATTTTACATTTAAAAGAATAAAAACATACCGAACACACACTTTACTTTTGAAATGTGAAGTTTCTTTACTTGGTTATTTCCAAATGCATATGTAAACAAGACTTTCCCTAAAATATAGAAATGATATGAAAAGCTCGTTAACTATTTAGTAATATTCAATTCTGGTTGCAGTTTGTATTACTTACAGTATCATGAATAACGGTGGAATTAATGAAAATGTTTCCTTTTGCCATGCTGAGAAGAGGCTTCAACCTTGACAAATCAGCTTTGGTATCTGCAGTCGCGCAAACTCGACCCTAAAATTTATAATATAGTTTTAAATAAACTCGCAATTTTTTACTAGTTAAGTAGCAATATTACTTCCTCCACAGGACATTGCTCAGGCAGAGCAAACATTTTCAAAATATTTTTTCCTTCGACATTTTCAGCAGCAGCAACTGCACAAAGATCCACATCATTTTTTACCAGTAGTATACCGTCTTTTGTAATTGTGTAAGTAGCCTGAGCGGTTTTAAATGCTTTATGAGCTATACATCCTGTTGGTATCAGCTCACATTTCTTATTTAGTTGGACGTTGAAACCGTCTTCTACAGTGACTATTTCGTCGGGACCTCCACATGTTTCGAGTGATATAAGCTTAGCCTTATATCCATTCTAAAGTGAATTAAAAATAAAATTGAGGAAATGTTGAAATGATTTATTTATATCAATATGTGTTTTTTTTTACTTAATCTTCTTTTATTATTATTTTACTTACGCAAGCGAAGGCCCAATATATTTCATATCCAGCCAGTAGTAGAAAAATGAATTTAAAATTCATTGCTGGCCTCAGGAGTTTCATATTATTGTTTTCAATAATTTAAAACAGATTCGAGATTTTAAGTCAACTCTTTGTTATCCCATGATGGGAACTATCTTTATATACCCTTTGATCATTACAAAGCGAGTTGAAACTTATCAAACAATCACAATCTGGATTGTTATCAGGATAAATCTGGAAATTATTATATTCACATTTGAAGCCATTAAATTTTAAATTTAAGCAATTTTTGCGTTAATAATCTACACGTTTACTGGAGCGAATAATTTTTAGATCATTATCAGTCTGGTAGGTAGCAGACTTCTAGTGGTGCTACTGAATTGTTTAGACTGGAGGAAAAATTCTGTAAAGTTTTAGAATTGCATAAGTATTCATCAACAGCAGAGCTTAATTTTGCAAAGCTGTTGAAAATTGCATGTGATCTTGTCCAGCGCTGAGCCAACTCGTTATTTTTAAATTTCTTATGACTTGGAAGATATTTTATCTTGAAAACTCTGTCGACGTACAACCCAATTTAAGGTCTAGTATTTGTAGCCATCTCACTTGAAAGGAGGTTAAGGTTATTGTTATGGGCGTAGGGCTGGCCGAAATTTCTCTGTAGTCCTTAACTTATTCTTAGATGTGCCGTGTGAGTGCCCCTGTAAATTTAGAGCACTTAGGATATTTTAAAAAGAACGCTTAAATCTATTTTTAGTACATAATTTCTTTATTTAACATAACCTAAACCTAATCGTGAGCAGTCGTATGCTCTTACCGCCTAATTACACTTTATCAAACTATCTCGCGTCCAGCGATCACTTTATCAAAAACGCAACTGCTCTCTTACAGTCAATCGCGCACCTCGTTAACTCAGATGCGATGCGGAACTCGGGGCCACGACAGATGTTCTATTTCTAGTTTCACTTCCTGTTGAGGATAATACACAGATATGTTTCACTGGTAAAAAAATGAATATTTGTTCATATTACTTAAATGAGCAAAGTTTGTAATCTTAATTGAGTTTTATTTGGATTCATATTCAGTCCATATGCTCATTATAGTCTCAATAGTTTAATCTTCAAACTAATGATGAGTTTCAAGGTCATTATAGTGGTACGATTACTCCATTGTGCAAAGAACTCTTTCTTCTCTCTTTTGGAGTGATCATCACGAATGACAAATTTTACGAAATTAATATTTACTTAATATATAGAACCGGATATTCCGAGATATTTTCTAGGTCAAGAACTCGTACGTCTTTTTTTCAATAAAGATTAAGAGAAGATACATTTCTTAGCGGAGTAACTTTAGATAACAGAAATTTTCGGAAAGGTGACAACTGCCGATTTAAACGAAATAAGCAGCAGGCAAAATGAAAGTGTTTCGTTTTATAAGTCTTCTTAGTACGTTACTGCTATATATTTAATTTTATTATTATTATTGTAATTTTTTCACTTGTTACATACTAAATTTGTTGCTTTTATCATTATTTTAATCATAATGTGCTGTCATTCGCTGTATATAACGCTTAGCTTATATAGCAAAAATCTAATCAAGTGGCGTGAATGTGAAAAGCTATTCCAATATTATTGTTTTGCTACAGCACTAAAGCTTTTCACCATAGTCCATTTTGGATTTTTACAATGATATTAGAAAATATTGTTTTGTTTTCCATTCAGACAATTGTTACAAGTCAATTACTGCATCTATAAGAAATGCAACTGCGGATTCTGATGCGAAACATTCGAAGTACATACAGCAACGACTGACATGCAAAGACTTTCTTAAAAGGAGGCAGAAAATAATTACAATTTTCTTATCCTTGGCAATTGTCATTTTATTCTGTGAACTTATCATTTATTACTGAACTTTACTAATGGTTGTTAACCACTTACATATGTAAAGAGTATTATTATATTCAGATTCTTTTTCAGTGTAAATGGCCAAGTATATCGAATTCAAATGAAAATGAAACTGAATAAGTTTATGCCATGGTTCTTGCTGATAGTCATCTGCTAGGACCGTTTAATGGAGACTGACTGGTTTGATAAATTGAAACGAGAGTGGCAAATGAATCGGGCATTTCAGGCTGCTTTAACACTTTTTCGACCAGAAGTTCTTTTTATTTTAGGTAGGTGGTAATAATTGCAAAAAGATCGAGATTTTTTATTTTGCAAATACACACCTTATTTTCAAGGAGATTTATTCGATGAAGGACACATCCTAAATCCAAAACAGTTCAAAAGCTACGTTTTACGATTTCACAAAATTTTCCATGTGCCCGATGAAACCAAACTTATCAGTTTAGTTGGAAATCATGATATTGGATTCCATTACAGGTAAAATACAGTTTAGGATCTTCATCTGTTAATGGTAAATTAATGATTTGATTTTGTTTTTTTCCAGAATGCATCCCAACCTTTCGCAACGATTTGAGGAGACATTCTCAAATACAAGAATCTGCATGTATACGATTAAAGATGTACACTTTGTAACAATTAATTCTATGACCATCGAAAACGATAGATGTACCTTTTGTGAGAACGCTAATCATGATCTATTGAGCATTTCTAATGAGTTAACACAATTGTGAAACTAGCACTTTCCTTGAAGTTAATTTATTTCCATATTTCAGGCAATCTAAATTGCAGTAAAAAGCCAGAAACGTGTAAATATTCGAAATCGAATTTAGTCTACAGTCAACCAATAATTTTACAGGTAATAAAGAAAAAAATTATTCAGATCAAAATTTAAGGTTTGACAAGATTAGATACAGAGTTCTTATGAATCTACTCTGCAGATTTTTTGATAATTCAAATTCTAATTCAAAATTTATCCACGTGAATGAACTTTATAAAGGCCCAGACATATCAATTAAATGTATATTGTCATTTTAATTGTCATTTTGACATAAGAGATATTTTTGATTGTCACAACCACCAATATATAAAGGGTGCCGTGTATATGTAGTATAGTCAAGCTATCCACAATTATTAATTTCCTCCTGTTGAACATTTAGAAGTTAGCTTGCGAGAGTTCTATCCAACGAGTCCATGTAGACTTAAGAGGAGTCAGTACCAAGATTTGCAAGTCTCATACATTTTTCAATGCGAATTTCTGGCAAACTATTTGTAGCGGAGTAATGATTTATATCTTAAATTAAAGGTAATGAAGTAGTCTAGTAAATAACGTGGGCAAAAATTAAAAAAAGTGTATTGGAATGGAGATATTAGCTCGGGAACTTGTAAAAAATTGTAAAAACTGAAGTTTTTTAAATCAAATTCCTGTTAGTAGGTATTCTCATTTCTTTAGATTGTGACTATTTTGGGAAGATAAAGCCTAGATCTAGCAAATAACGTTGAGTTTTTTTATTTTTAGTGGCGTTTTTTAAATTATTTGACTCTAATAGTACTTGTTTTTTCTCCCGATATTTCACCGACTATAAATTGCAATATTTCGTTGCAAGTGGTTGAAATTAAAAAGAAAATGGTATATTTAACAATTATGTGCAAAAAAAATGTAGGAGAGTTAATTCTCGTTAAAAATTTTCAATTTCTTTAAACTACAAATTTTCATTTTTCGTCTTAAATTATCGCATGTTGAGTTTCTGTCTTTTACGCTAGATGTTTCTAATCTGCTTTTGGTCTAGGCTAATTTTATATGAATTTCCTCACTTTCGGGACACAAACCTACGTATAGTAAATTTTATTGCCTACAGGCTCGCTGGTATCTAAATTGAAATTTTTGCTGAGTACTGACTCCTCTTAAGGCTAAAACACAATGTGAGCGACACGATAAAAACGCCGAAAAAAACTACGTCAATTGGGTTCTAATAAGATGGCGGTATATGATATAAAATACAACGCTGACGACATCGTTCAACGTTGTCGTTGAACTTAAATAAAAATTAAAATTTGTCTCACGTATAGAGTGCGTTTAGCAAAATTATGATTTGGGTTGCGTTCATTACAATTATATTTATGACTTGAAAGATTAAAAATATCAGCAAATAACAATGCCCGTGAAAATATCAAAGTTGGTTGAATAAAAAATGGAAGAAAATTTTATTGAGGTGGTAAAATATCACCGCATTATGAGTTTTATATAACACACCTTCTTCTTCTATGTTGGTTCTGTTTTTTTTTATGTACATTAGCCAAAACGGCCACATATGCTACTTTAATAATCTTTTTTAATTTATTCGTTGAAATTTTTTTTATTCTTAATTTAGAACACAAATAACAGAATAAATTTAATTGGGGATTGACAGCTCTTGTTGCTCTCATTGTATTTTAACGGACGTTTTGTACGACCTTTTTTACGGCGTTTTTGTTGTGTCGTTAACCTTTATGGTGCTTGTAGCAACAAAAGCTTCAATCAGTAGTCCAGGGACCCTATTCTGCATTCTCACTCACTTATGACTGTATGAGAGAAGTCACATTACTTCGATCTCACTCACCCACCTTTTTAGGTATTCTAGAAAACAAATAGAATGAGATGTACGCTGTTAAATAAATAATCCACCACATTCGTGGTGAATTTTTTTTGTTGTGAGTTTATATTTGCCATAGAGCCTGAACTACTATCCGTATAGGAAAATAGTTTTCTAGTAATTAGCCAGCAAGATTGATGACTTCATTAGAACGAGTTACCATTTTCCGAGGTGTCGTTGAAAACATTTTTGAAAGAGCTTAAGATAAAATTATAATAGTTTTAATTGAAGGTCAACATATGATAAAGGTTAGTGATTTACTTTAATACGCCCCAATCCTGTTGTTGATTCTATCAGCCTCAATTTCCTAAATTCTTATTTTAAATTAACAAATAATTTTTACCAGCATTTTCCAAAATACCGAGAATCGGATTCAGTCTGCTTGGAGCATGATTCACCCGAGATAGAACAATATCGGGAAAATTGGGAAGTTTTATCAAAAATATCAACTGAATTCCTAGGTAGCCCTATCAAAAAGCTTTGAAAAAAAATGTTTCTTCTTATTGTACTTTATTCACATGTTTCAGCCTCGATTAGCTTTTAGTGGTCATTCACATCATTTTTGCCGTCTTAAAAACCATCTCAACATTGAAGAGTTCACAATTTCTTCCTTCAATTGGCGAAATAAGAACAACCCCGCCTTTTTACTGGTTTGTGATAATTTTGTTGGCAATTAAACATATTTTTATACTTATTTTCTATTGGTTTTTTCAGGCAATTTTTAATCAGACGAGCTATGCTGTTTCCGTTTGTTATATGCCTCAAGAGAGTACCGTTATAATTATTTATATAGTCGCTGTGTTAGGATCCCTTATTTATGGAATCAATTACTTAAGACAACTAAAGAGAAAATGAAGATTGAGAAATAAAAAGGTATTTTTACAAACTTGTGAACAAATTATATCAACGAGAACACATTCCTGGTCATCAACTCTTGGCTAGTTGATTCCCGTTCTCTCCGCTTAAAAATTATCTTTAAGATACATAAGCCATCGATATTTAAGATGTTAGCTTGGCACAATTCTATGGTCAGTTTACGCCAACATTTTGGTTAAGATTAGAGCTCAGATTGATGAATGTGAAAATTTATACAATATTAACACTTTAATGCTTTCTAACCATCTAGATGAACTTTCTCACCAGCTTTTATATGATATTTTCTGGCCCATCAGGTGAAAAATTGGCAAATTTTGCAAGTTTGTTTCATTATTATTTCATTGCTCGTATCTAAACGAAATAAATTTATTATAGTTTTAATAAAAGTATTTTTTGTTTCTTGTGGGTATTTAAAAGACCGTCAATATCTTATTCAAAAAGAAAAAAAAAAGTAAAGCAGATGATAACATTAGAAATTTTACTTGCACTGGAACATTAAAAACATAAAATACCGTGGACGAATTCAATGTATTTATTTGGACATTATACACAAGAAATTTTTGCAGAGATTTTAATACAAAAAGTCAGTAACACACGGTTTGCTGGGAAAGCTTAATGAAAGTTCTGAGTAAGACTCCACAGAAAATCGACAAATATTTTGTAAATTTGCATCGACCATCTCCGATTTTAAACAAATTTCACAAATAGGTCGGTTTTTTGGTAATAATATTTTGCTGCAATATTTTTTGTGTTTTTTATTCATTTTTGACAGAGAGACGGTATTTTGAATTTTGAGAGAAATGGAAAATTTTGCTTGGTAAGTGTAACTTCAAAAATTTATATTGCAGCCCACCAAACGAACGCTATTTATTTAAGGAAGCTTTGGACTTTTTGAATACAATTAGTGGAAGTCCATTTTCTAAATATTTGTTTTCATAGATATGTCAGTTAATCTTGAATATCTCAAAAAGCTCACTCTCGATTTATTTGTTTATTTTTTTTTATTTTATGTCTTAATGGGTTTTGAGGAAGCTTTAGAAAGGAGAGATTGGAATTTCTTGCGGTTTGGATGGAGTTATTTTTTGAAATATCCATTGAATAAATAACTAATAAGGAAGCGGGGTTTCGTGCGAATACAGTGTACGTGAGTAGGCAATTCAATGACAGTCAAACCAATGGAGCGGGGGTGAAATGACAACAGGGCTGGTCACTTATTTGAAAAAGTCTGCTGACAAGTCACTTAAATTATCATAGGCAACGACAAGGAATATTTTCTGAAGATAAGGGGGCGCCAAAAATTTGTGTATTTTACATAGCAATTTGGATTATAAAAAATGTCCCCTCCAAAATTTCACGGTTTCACTATTGCCATGACGAAACGAATATAAACACAGCACACTAATACATTTCGCCGAGTGGCTTAGGTTTTCACCCGATATGCCGTTTCCTTATTAGTTATTTATTCAATGGAAATATCTGTAATTCCGAAAACTTTCAACGAAAATTGATGACGTGTGTTGAGCTGTCAAATTATACGTAGTGTGTTCGAAAATTAAGAATGATAGATTATTTGCAGTGTCCTAATCATACTTTTCCAGAGACCTCTCTCCCTAAAGCCACTCCTTTCCTTTCGTACTTACATTTGAAGTGTAGTCACTAAGAGCTCATAAGTCCTTTTACGGATATCGCAGGATCTAACTTGTGTACCGGTTTCTCTCGATTAATTAATAAAACAGTCAATAAAAAACACAATATTTAATCGTCTTAAACTCGATTTATATAATTTTTTTCTTCCACTTGTTTTTTTCTTTATTGTTTATGTATGACATTTATCCGTCACATTATCATCTGAACGTAATAGAGGGATGTCTGACATGCAAGAGAAAATTTGGGATTTAGTATAAGATACTCAGTGGGTTTGCTTATGCTACGCATTCAAACTACTACTTGCGGTCTTGTATCAAAAGTCGAACGGACCATTACGATTGATTCACCATTCATTCACAATAACAGTACAATTCAACGTTATAGGACAGATCTTTTCCAAGAACGAGTACGGACCACGTTCCTTAGGCAACAGCGGCATGAGTCAACGCTAACGTCTAATTAAGATCATATCCTGTGAGATCGAGTACGGACCAGGATCTATCATTAATTTTAGGGATCGAGTACGGAGCAGAATCACTCAACGCTATGTATCATGCGGGATCGAGTGTGGACCAGGACCCGAAGATTAATAAACAAACAACACCTTTTTACCATTTTATTGTGGCATTTTTCCGAAAAATGTTCTTTACACAATATAGTCCCGAGTTTATTGCGGTCTGTCGCCTAACCGTCGCTACCTAAATCTAACCCTCAGTAGCAGTTTTCTTTTAGCTCTACGCATTTTTATGAAAATGTCCCTGAAATGCAAATCGAGTACTACACGTATTTCACATAATAACTTTCCTTTTAGCCCATTATCTCACACGTTTCTGGAATTATGTATCTTAAAACTTTAGCTGGAATGGCAGTCGAAAATTTGAATTCTTCATACATCATGTCAGTTGGAAACAATCTCAGAGTAGCAATTCAACGATCTTCGGGAGGTATGCATAGTCTCATTATAGTGTAAGTTTTACTCAAATATGGTTTAAGCTGAGACAACTTTTATCTAGATGTTGAAAACCTCACAAAAACGCAGTCCAACTAGAACGAACTAATGGCCTTCATTCTCTCCTTCTCTTGCTATATTATGCCACATAAATTCTTCGCAGTGATAGCTTTATTTGGTTGAAAAAAAGTTAAAGAGCTTTCAAAAAGTAATCCACGTTTATATGAAGATTTTCTTATCTAGTTGTAAGTTGTCTCAGGTTTAAGTAAGCGTAAGAATTCTTGTATACAAAATGTTGATATATTTTTCCAAATTGTTTTAATATTTATTTACTTACCTACTTGTATATCATAATCTGTTTCACTCATGTGTAGATAATTTTTAAAATATTTTGGTTCATTTGTCCGAAGCTCTTTTATTAATTTCATATACCCAAAAATATGTTTTTCACTTAACCACTTTTTACTCTTCTTCTTTTTATAATTGCATTATAATTTGAATCAAAAATTCCTGCATTCCATTTTATATGACTGATGCGCCATGATAGTCCCCAAATCTTCCAAATAAGCAAGAAAGACCAACTTCGCGAATCAAATCTGTCAAAATTAAAAGGTAAACATGCAGGTAATTTTTCCACGTGCCTGATAAACTGGAAAGCGAAATGATCCACGGACTGTGTCCGTTGATCTAATTATGCATTATCACTAGATCTGGTCTGCGGATTAAATACGTACAAAATTCTGTTCGTGCATGGCCAGCTGTTGAAATTGAAACATAAACCACATGACGAAGTTGCCAAAGATCAGTTTGAGAAGGTCAAACCTAATTAATTGTTGTACCATATGGCTGCTTATCTCTATATGCCATTGTAAGGGATGCCTTAAGGAGTTACCTCGATTCATTTATCTTGACATCCAATTATTCACTCCGGCCCGGAGTGCACAAAATTTTGTACATGGCATTTTCATAAAAATTGCAAATGTAAGTTCAAAAATGAACCAAATCAACCCTTTCTTGATGTTATCACACAAAACTTTGATTTTTCAATTTATTTATCTTTTATTTTCATCTGGGGAGTAATATTATTTGTCCAATTACAACTTTTTCTCTTGTTTGTTTTAGATACTATGTAAATAAAAAACAACTGATAAGCGGCCATATATAGCAATATTCACAAAGAAGGGCAGACTTGAAGATTGTTGAGAGTTTGATATAAAGTTTTCGGAGTGTTTTCGTTATAGTATTTCGGTCCCACGTTTCTACAGAATGACATTCATTAACATTGCTTGCATTTTGATGAAGACTTTGCTGGTTTTAATATGCACGGTTAATAATTGCAATCTGCGCTGTTCGCAAGTCTTCCGTAATGACAAGAATGGGTAGGCTAGACTATCCATTTTAATTAAAAATTATCTTAAATGGAGAAGACTGAGCTGTTTTAATCTGAAAGCTATAAATCGATGCTAAACGTGTCCTTTCATTTCAAATCCCTCGCTGAATTTCCTCCTGTAACAATTCACACATATTTTTAACTCTTTATATTGCATCCCTCGATGAGAACATTTTTCTTAAGATTATAAAAAAAGGGAACTCAAAGTATCATGTTCCTAGTCAAGAAAACACAATAGGTATACTTATCGAATTGTTTTATTCTGGTACAGAAGCTTAATTCTGCTACTGAAGTCTAATCATCCAACACTGCTGCACATACTGAAGCAGAGGTCTAATTTTACTACACTGCCGCACACACAGTAGCAGAAGTAAAATTCTACCATAACTGTAGTACATACTGTAGCAGAAATCTAATTCTTCTTCTCCTGCTGCACATACAGAGTTGAATCTTGATACACCTGCAGCACAGACCGTAGCAGAAGTGTAATTCTGCTACTATTGCAGCACAGATGGAAAGTCCAACAAATCAATGAAATTTCTTTTCTGATTTTCAGCAATAAGGAGAGATGTTTTGACACCATATTTCAAATTGAATTTTTATATATTAAATTTTAATTTGTTTAAATTTTTCATTTTTAAATTTTATTGAATTTTGTTTTTAAATTTAAGTTTTATTGTTTGTTTTATGCTCCTTATTAGAATGACGTACACATATTTTTCGAAGACTTCCTAGGTAGTTACATTTGCAGTTGTATTTTCCAAGCTTTTTTTCACAAAGAAAGAATTTACACGTCACATAGTAGTACCAATATGACAAGTAAAATGTGGTCCTTCGGTACTTCCGTATCATCGACATCAGCTTCTTTGTTGGTGTGTTCAATATCTTCTTCCCTTGTCTATCTTCATCCTTTGCCAGATTTCGCTTTACGAAAATTTACGCTACTTTCTTCTTAATTAATCGTAAGAAAATTTTATTGGGGTACATATTATTACGCTACTTTCAATTACAGTACTTCAATCACGATACTCTACTCTAAGCGCTGAACGCAAAATAAAGGAGAAAATTTGCATAAATGTAAAATTCTCTGAAAACATCCTGAATTCATTTTTATTAATTAAATTTTATTACGGAGGATTTATTATGTCATTTGGATACTTGACATGACATGACGGCTCCATTGTTCTTGTTCTTACTGGAAATTTACTTTTTTCCATCGGATTTTTGCATTTTTGATACAAATTGTATAAGTGAAAAATTTTTGGGTGTGTTAAGGGGTCACCCCGTATGGCGGTCGGTTTATTTGCTTCCTTTGGGATTTTTTTTTTACGAACAACAAAAAGAAGTTTGAACATGCTACTGTTGTCAGTCAAAACATTTTCAGATCAAAATCTGTTGCAGCACTCCAAAGGTACCCATGTCGAAAAAAAATTTGTCGACGGTTTCCATGATTCCCCTGTTCATTGGTTTATCTGAAATCAAATAACTAAACGGTTGTTTAAATCTATGAAAGTGTAGTTATCGAATCAACTAGGACTCTTCGAAAGTAATGAAAATTGAATAATTAACATGTTTTTGAAAATTAATTTTCAAATTTTGTGATTTTTTCCGTTGTTTCGTTACAAAACAAAAAAAAAGAGGCTCGGAATTTTTGCATTCATACATGTGCCGAATGTACTGTTAAAATTTCAAAGCAATCGGTCAATTCGTTTATGAGATATCGTGGAGACCAGTTAAAACAACGCAGTTTTAGCCCATTTAGAAGTTGATTCGTAGTTGCAGTTAAGGTCTTCCGTGCCAAACCAAGACTTAATTTATATTTGAAAGTAAGTTTGAGAGAATCTCTCTATATACTGTACATGTATATATGAGTCTAGATGTGTATTGGAATGTCTCAGACAAAAAATCGAAGCGTCAAAAAAGTCCCGGTGCGCGTTCCCCAGATCGTTCGATTAAGCTCTCCGAACACCTGATTTTCTAACTGTAGAAACTTTCCAACGACTACGAATATTGGAAAATCACTTTACCAATTCATCAACCAAGCGCAAGCCAACTTAGATCTTTCTTTTTTTGAATCAAGTCTGACGGATTGCACATCATCATAGAATAAGCATTGGTTTTAATATTATTAACAAATTCACTTTATCTTGGGTATCGCCTAAGATAAATGTATTTATCATGGGTCTCGACTAGAATAAATACTACTACTATAACTTTGCTTTGGGTCTCGACTGATGTAAGTTATCTTGTTCCGGAGAAACGACAAAAATAAGATCGAATGATGAAAAGTATCTTGTTCCGGGAAACGACTAGGACAAGATCGACTGATGAGAAGTTTCTTGTTCCGGGGAACGACTAGAACAAGATATATAACAACTTTCTTTTAACACCATAAAGTCGATTCTATAATCCAGATTGGTGAGTACCTTTTATGTTGATCTTTATGGCGTTCATTCAATATTTATATTTGTATATATTCAGGCCACACTGAGTTTTCCAGACGATCCCTCGATGCTTTTCTATCCAACAATACATAAAAGAAAACCACACAAAGTATCCAACTAAAAAATTAATCTATTAAAACACTTATCTAAAGATCAGTCTGATCCCATTAATCCAGTGACATCCAAATCTTCTTCTAATTAAATTCAGATAAAATTCTAGATAAAATTCATTACTATTTGTAAGAAAACATATAAAAACAAGCAAACTCACCGAAAAACACACGTACCTCTGTACATTTACATTTTTTGCCATGTCAAAATGTCATTGCATCACATCAGATGTTTTCGCACCAGCCACACTCATAGTTCAATGAAATGCAACTTTGACACAGAGCATTGCCAGGGCAACCTACCATGAAGAAGAGACGTAGTGGTTCACGGCGGCTATAAAAAGGCGACGAGCCACATCAGAATCACTCATTCTTGGTTCAGAATTTACGCTGAACACAATCTCCACCAGAATTTAATCTGTTTCCTATCCTCTGCTACACTTCCATCCTTCACCTAAGCAGGAATTTGCTCCTGCTGCAGAGAGGTACTTCTGCTTCATTTTTGTCCACATCTGAGCAGAAATCTTACTCTGCTACTGGTCCCGTGCTCACACATGCAGCATATGTAACCAGAACTTCATTTTGTTGCGACTAGCCGAATAGTATACGTCAACTTTGTTTACAAGTTCAACTCTGTTCTCACACTGCATCACGCTCATTGCAGCTTCTTGCTGCACCGTTTTCAATTTTTCTAGAAAGGACCATACATAGCAGTATACTTTAAACAATCTTCTTCTTTACAAAAATAAATGGAGCAAACAGAGTGGCGGCACTAGATTTGTTTGAATTGATTTTTATCAAGTATTGAATTTTTGTTCAATTTTCTTTGCGTAGTTTAAATTATTAATTTTTTTTTTCTTTTAGAATATTTTGGATTTATTAGTAGATTTAAGTGAATTGAATTTGGTGATATTAGTTGTAAGTAATATATAGAAATAAAGCTTTATATTCGATCTCACAGTTTATATAAACAGTAAAAAATTTACACAATTGTTGCCATAAAGCTTAGGTATTTTTCCCTAAAATGTTGGGAATATTTGCCTTAAAATTCCTTAAAATTAAAGAATATTCCCTACATTTTAGGGAAAACTACATAAGCTTTGTGGCAAGAATTTGTGCATTTTTTACAATATACATTTATATTTCTCGATTCCATTTCTAAGATATGATCTTTTTTCACAATACTTTGTGCAGTAATCATAGTTTTGTTTTATTTAAATTAGTAGAATAAGAGTAAAATAACATTTATCGGAATTGTGTATATTTAAGCGTGAAATAGCATTTTAGCCGAATTGTATATACTTATTTTAGATAATTAACTAATCTCGAACGTTTCTATATAGTTTATAGTTATTCATTTAAAACAAGTGTAATCAACTGACGACAAAATAAATCACTACATTTTTAAATTTCATTGGCGTTCTTAATTATATCCCCATGTCGTGTCCCTATTCAATCAAAATACTTCGATTTCACTTTTAGCTATATTTATTTCCTCTTATCACTCAAACATGATAGCTTCATCTCTAAATCTAACTAACTTACCCGAACTTAACTCATTAACCCTAATCCAAAAGCTGTTTAATTGCAACTCTAACTGACCACACCAGTTCACACGGAAATCGGAGGTAGAACATGACCCTCAACATAATGTAATTATGATGCGGTAATATTCTACAACCGACGACGAAAACTACTGTCCAATATCACTGATAGCAAGAAGCTGTGCTGTGCTATGCGAAGTAGCATGTTTAGTCACTGCAGCTGTAATGTAAACAATCATCACATTATTTTGAAATAAGCGGACACCTTACTGTGCGAAGTAATTTGTTCCGCTATTGCTTGCTACCACTGACTTATATAACAATGGACTGAGCGATTTGCTATTTCATGTGGCACAAAAAATATTCTGTTTCTGTATATTACCGTTAGAGCACCCTTTAAAACGATTACATAAAAAACATGTAAAACTCAACCAATCAAATGAAATTGTACACACGAAAATCGAATTAAGCTAAAAAATATATTTTCTTGTGTCCAAGTGATATTTTAATCGCTTATAAGGAATTAAACTCATTCTGATTTTAATTTTCAAAAGTTATTCGTAACTGAATCCTGCTTATGGGCAAGAGAGACAGAGCATGGTAAACACTATCTTTACCTTATTCCTACTGCGGTGATTGCATCTGTAGCCAACATAAAAACATCAAATGGCATAAGCAAACGTTCCAGAATGCAATATTTTGTGTTGGTAGCTCCAACTCTGCCATAGGGCGAAAGAGAGAACTATAAAACTTGTGCCATGCTTTCCTATAGGAAAATGGCAATACGCTCAGTCCATTATTATAAGTCAGTGCTTGCTACTTTACTACCGGTACACCTGTTATGCTCTTGCTTCCGTATACTAGCAGACTGGGCCACAACACCCATTCCTTTGGATTTTTTAGTGTTCTCCACAAGAACAATTTTTATTATTTCTATTGTTTATTAACCAGATAAATTTTAAAAAGGCATTCTTTCTATTAATCAAAGTCCAAACAAAATAACATTAATGAAATGAAATGGGTAATGTTTGGATCTAAATTCGGTAAAATTTCCGATAAAAAAGCGATCAAAAAATTATATTTTTGCGACGTTTTTATTTGCATATAAACTTACCATTTCCTTATCGAATGGTTGAGACAATTTTAGGCTAAATATTGTTAAATTGTAAACCTTACGTTATGCGGTCCCAAAACTTATCGGTGAAGATATTCATTGCGATATCATTTCATCGATAACGAAAACTTTTGCACACTCGTCAGTAGAGATCATTGAGTAAATACTTGAACTAAATTATTTATATAGGTATGTACATATGAAACAAAGCATCCACGATTTGTAATGTTTTCGTCGAATCCTTTTGGCTAATGAAATCTATTGCCCGCCACGTTGAGAAGAAAATATAAATTTAGTACAAATACGACTAAATAGCTTGAGAATTTATATACAGTTTTGGTTTATGGCATAATATGCCAAAATCTATTGAATGAAAAGACTTTCTGCAATAAGGTGAAAAGTAAATTATTGCTGGAATAGTCAGCAATACTTTTTATTATAACGCCGGATGCAGTTAGCTCTAATATAACTACACTAATTATGTCTAGGCCGAGATTTAGTTTGAGACCCTGCTTTTAATATAACTCATAAGAAGCATTTCCAAGACTTTCGATAAAACATGTCGGATATTAGGAGGTCTATAATCACACGGTTGATTAGTGTTAGAATGTTTCTCTATAGTTATAACTTTGTCTTACACTAAATGCTACGATAATTATATTCTTTTTCAGGACATTGGAGTTTTTCCAAAGAAACTTACCTCTATATCTTTTCCAAAATTTAATAAATTAAAAACTAAATTTCTTTACCACGGCGACCTGGTTTTACTTTATCAGCTCGACATTTTTAAGTAAGTTCTCTGTACTTAATTATAATTCCTGATCGTTACTTCCAAAGTCTACCTACGGTAATCGTTTTATGAAAAGCCAGTAGTTAATTAGTAATAAGAAACACAAATCATTTTACCAAAACCGTTCCCTTTTATCTAACTTATTCTCATAAATTATAAGCTAATTAATTAAATTGCTTACATCTGAAGGTTACATTAGAAAGATTTACTAAGAAAATTGTATTCTACCAATTAAGAGGAAAAACGCTTCTTCCAAAAAGAAAACGTGAGCCATAAATGTTACATTTGTAAATCAATATTTGCGGAAACTCTTGGAAGTTCACTTAAATGCTTGTCAGATTGCGTTAGCATCGCATTTCGTAAATCTGAATTAGTCTGACGTTGATATAGAGTTGTCGGTAGAGGTGGAAAACATGGGAAAATAACATGCTCCCGCTGAGGCAGCAAAATTTCGATCACACTATACCACGCCTTATACCGACCCCATTAAAAATATTGAATTATCGCGATTTAATCCAATTCGAAATATGCCAGTTTTCGGGATATGAACAAAGGATTATTGATTTAGTCCTTTAATTTCCTGACGTTAAAACCTATTAAAGCTTCAGAGCAGTGAAAATAGGGAAATACTTTCGACTTAGCTGGATTTTCCTGCAATTTCCAGCCAACCATCATTATACCATGTCCCTTATTCCCTCTTGCCTAACTCGTCCTATACACATTTGAGACTACTATAACGTTGGTAGAATTGTTTGGCTCTTTCGCCTTTGATTTTGGATAAGTGAGTTGAGACAGCTTGCCTTCATGGCCCCTTCTAGAATAATGGAGGTCTTTCTAATTAAAAGAGATTCCATTTTTATGCTGTTATTATTAAATTTAAAAAGCTTTTAGATGTCGGTTAGAACCTTGTCAAAAGTCATTTTAACTACATCTTTCATGGTTTACGGAGGATTTTATTAAATGGAAATTTCGTTTTGGATCAAGAGAGTGTTGAGTGTTTCATAAGGTGTGTCAATATGGTTTTTTTCATTGTCAGGAAGTACTTTCAAGGTACGGAAAGTTGGTTAAGTGGAGATTTGATTGGAAAACAAAACAAAAGTTTCTATAATACCATAAAATGAGCTAGGGAGGAAATTAAAGAGATAAACAAATTTTGTTTTATTTTTAATCATTTTAAATATTTTTTTGAATAAATTTGAAGGGATAAACTTTCTGTATGTTTGTACATGCTGAAGTTTATCGGTTTCCATTGATATCTTTAACTTATTTTTTTTTGCTCTGATTGGGGGTAAATTTTTGTCAAAACAGAATTAACAAAAGATAAAGATTTGTTATGTATTAGTTCAATAGCTTTCGTTTTATTGGCGTGCTTGCTTTGCACGCGAAACAATCAATAAGCGCTTGATGCAAATAGAGGCGAATCAGGTTAGCATGAGGCTTTTATTTTACCCTAGATGAAATCTATAGGGTATGCTCAGTTGGTCGTTCCGATTGTAACACGTAGAAATATTGATGGTAAAGCAAAATGGATTGGACACCCACGCATAAATATTAAAAGTTATTTTGATTTTTGCATGTTCAGCCGTCTGCCCGTCCGTCCGTCCTCACGATAACTCAAGAACGCGTGCACTTAGAGAGCTGAAACGGGCTTTTAAAAGAAAAAGTACAGTCAAGTTCGAAAATGGAACAAAACGGGTAACTCCGTCGTAGCGTTACCATACAAAAATCTCGTTTTTCACTATACATATATTTTGACACTATCTGAGAACGAGTCAACGTAGAGAGTAGAAAATTTGTATACAGGACTTTTATGGAAATAGAAAATACAGTTTTAAAAAATGGGTTAAATCGGGCAACCCCTTCTTGGTGCTGCCATACGTATACTGTGAAAACCATAAGTCTTATTCAATTTTAATATACTGAAAAGTTTTTCAAAATATAAAATCCTATAAAATTGATTATGGTCATTTTTTCTGTCCACCGGACCGTTAATACCGTTATAGAAATATATGCAAAAAACCACTTAAAAAAACAAACTTGCACAGAAATTACAATGCACGTATTCATCCAGGTTATCATAAGAATTGGTGCTAGACCAATTTTAACTTTTATATTAATTGCATTTAAGATGTCCACGGCACCAACAAACAACTTGGCCATGACAACAGCATCATAGTTGGCCATACCAACAACAGTTGACCATTGCAACAGCAGTTGGCCCTATCAACAACAATGCTGTAACCCACAATCATGATAATATAAATCGTATTTACATATGTGGCCAATCCTAAAAACAAGTTAGGAATTAGTTACAAAGTTTTAAAGTTTTTAGAGCGTTGTTTGAGACAGTAAAAGAATATTAAAAATTATCTTTTAAATACCTCATTTTAACGGAGAAAACCTTCAAATCTTATATTATGTCTACCAAATGATGATAAATCTGTCTATCTGGCATCACGACTCTGCAGTCGACTGCTCTGCGTTGGTAACGTCATTGCCAACTCAATGAGAGAGGCGAAAAATACATCTCGGTTGAAGTTTGGTATTTGTTTACGTTTGCTGATCGGAACTGCTTGCTCTTGTTCCTGTCCAGAAATAAATCATTTTATTAGATAAGTTTCGTGATTTATTTCATTATTTCATTTTAGCGTGCAATGAATGTACGCTTGGAAAGGTCATGTCACAAGCGACAGAAATTTGGGAAGGCTCGTCATGGGAGTTAGAGCTCGAAAAATTACTTAATGGAGTGGTTTAAGAAAACTGACAATACTAAGGTTTCCGATCTTAACCAAACTGTTATTATCATTAACATTACTATACAATACATACATATATAATAAAAGCATTTGACTGTACGACCATCTGGATGCATTAAAAATATCCTAGCGATCTAGTAACTATTTGGTTATATTTGGTGCCTATCGTAAAAAATGTATATAAAATGTTAAATGAGCATTTCCGACGTCAGGATGACATAGACCTAATCTAATTTACAATACACCGAATGTATATATATACAAATGAACCTGCATCTAAATATGTTTAACAGCAAAGGAGACAAGTAGATCAGAAGATTAAGTTGGACGATCGAAAATCAAATAATTTTTTGACAATAAAATAATTGTTATTGTGCAAAGGATCAATGAGACAGAAGCAATATTTCAGCACAATGACCGACGAAACTTGCACTTTATCTACTACGGAACAATTTTCTTTATATGTTTGCTTTGGAAAAATTGCAGAGTTAATTTAACATATTCGGCTGTACAAAGTGTAGTAATATAATTTTTGCGTACATCTCCATGAAGTAGATGTTACTGGAGATCACCGTCGCCAAGAAATAACGTAGCAAATACTGCATCCAATTATAGCAAGAATGCTCGTCGTTTTTGTTGATTTGTAGTTATTTTAAAGATAAACGCAAAGGAGGCAGCTATTAAGCCGATCTACTTTAGAGAATTGGAGAAACTTTATAAAAACAGATCTCCCAGTCAGGAAGCTTTATAAAAGCAGATGTCCTGTTAGATTTTGGGCGCAGCTAAGAAGTTAGCAGATGCCCAGTTAATAAAAAGTCACAGTACCAGGTTGATCGCAAGTCTATGAATTGGCTTTAGTGAAGTATCGCTAGCTTACTTAAATACCAGTGAATTTGCTAGCCTAAACTTAATTATTATAAGTACATAATGATATGTGCAAATGCCCGTGATTTGGGGCATGTTAAACCAAATTAGTTGTTTGCACAAATCCACTTAACATTTGTTTTGGTGTGTTTCAACTTGCTTTGTCCGTGTTAAGCATGTTTCGAAACATGTAAACAAATGCAGTCACTTCTTACTGTTCGAGTGCGAATGTTTTTGCTTATAATGAATTAGCATTACTGTGTCACATTTATTGTGATATTTAATTGAGAATTGATTTCGGATCAATTGATTATTGCAATCGGTTATTGGCAAGTTATACTATTTTTCATTGTTACCCATAGCCATAGCTTGAATTTAACAATTGAAAATGGACTCCAATTTATAAAAATAAGAAACTCATGGGGAATAATAGGAAATTATATATGTACTAATTATTAATTATTAATTATTAATACACAAAAGATACAGAAAGTTCTGTCTAATAAAATTAATTAAAAAATAAATGCCCAATGCTGCGTTCGATGCTAGAGTAATTTTAACATTCTTCTCAGTTTTCTTTGAATTTGGATTAATTACGATTTACATCTTTTCCTTACCTCCAACTCCGCTACTATTGCTTGGCAACTCTACATCTTGGGCAGCTTGGGTTTCCATTCATCAGAACTGCCTGCGCTGAAAAATCTGTCACTGCTCATGTTAATGAATTAAAGAATATTTTATAGAAGTCCACTTTAAATCTGTAATCGACACTGTTGCTTCAAATAAACTGAGCACTGTGATAAGTGATGGAGTCTGCACAAACTAATTGAAAAATACGTCAGCCCATTTCCTATCGATAAGGTTTTGCTATTATTTATTCTGAAAATGTTTGGGTTCGCGATGCTTCATTTTCGACGAATTTTGCTCTAAATTTTTGCCAATATTTGAAGCCTAATATTATTTTTAATGACAAAATGAAGTAATAAATTGTTGAATTGATTCAAAATTGGAAGCTTTTGTATTAAAATGTCTTATTGAGAATTTAGGATAATTTTTTTTTGCTCTTGGGTTAAACTTATTTGCGCTTGGGTTAAACTTATATGCTCCTGGGTTACGAGGAGTCAATACTCAGGAAAAGTTTCAATTTAGATACCAGCCTGTAGGTAATAAAATATACTATACGTAGGTTTGTGTCCTAAAAGTGAGAAAATTCATATTAAATTAGCGTAGACCTAGACCACGGAGCACGTTAGAGACATCTACTGCAAAAGACAGAAACCAAACATCCGACAAAACCATATAATTTAAGACGAAAAATGAAAAATTGCAGTTCACAAAACTGAAAATTTTTAAAGAAAATAACTCTCCTAAATTTGTTTTGCTCATAATTGTTAAATATGATATTTTGCTTTGTATTGCAACAACTTTCAACAAAATATTGTAATTTCTCCTCGGTGAAATATCGGGAGAAAAAACAAGTCCTATTAGAGTCAAATAATTATAAAAACGCCACTAAAAATGAAAAAACTTGACGTTATTTGCTAGATCTAGGCTTTATCGTTGTAAAATAGTCACAATTTAAACAAATGAGAATACTTACTAACAGAAATTTGATTTAAAACACAATTTTTTACCATTTTTTACAAGTTTCTGAGCTAATATCTCCATTCCAATACACCTTTTGTAATTTTTGCCAAGGTTATTTACTAGACTTCTTCATTACCTTTAATTTAAGATATATAAATCATTACTCCGCTACAAATAGTTTGCCAGAAATTCGCATTGAAAAATGTATGAAACTTGCAAATCTTGGTACTGACTCCTCTTAAACTTATTTGTGTTTGAGTTAAACTCTTTTGTGTTTGGGTTAAACTTATTTAATCTGGGGTTAAAATTATTTGCTCTTAGTTTAAATAAATCTGCGAATGGGATGAAAGAAAAACCTACAAATACTCCAGTACTCTTAAATTGTCTTATGTAACTTACATATATTATTCTTATGTTTGCATTGCATAAACTTGTAGAAGTGTTCTCTTTTACCAAATTCTCCAAAAAGCGATATAGGTAGAACGAAATGGGTGTCCACATGCATGATATTCAAAGTTATGTCCATCCATCTGTCCGTCTGTGAAAATCGAAGTAAAAACCACGATTTTATTACTTAGAACTCTTTCGTTCAGTATAGGAATAATTTTTATTTTAAGCTTATACCAATTTTTCAACATATCCGCACATTTTTAATTCTGTATTAACGTCAAAGAAAGGCCATTCGTCTACCAAACGGGTAATTTGATTTTCAAATGGCACCTTAGTAATTTGCGAATAGCGAATTTTAAAAGTTTGCTTCCATTTAGCGGGAACTTCCGAAAACGAATTCCTTCTAATACTAAGCCACGCTATTATATCGCTACAATCTTCGTTTGGAGGCACATCAGGTTCGAACATGGTACATCAAGTTACCTTTCCCCAAGACGATTATGAAGACCAACATTTTTCTCTAACAATTTCTGCTGTTATAATATTTGTTGTATAATTTTCCCGATGGCCTGCCCTTGGTGCACTTTTTTTGAAATAATATTTGCTAAAAATTAAAATCACATCAGTATAAAACTAGGTATTCTGAATGCTTTTTGTAACATGTGAAGAATTCTCAAAGCTTTGAGGATGCTAAATGGTAAAGTATAATGACTCTGATTGATTATAGGTGGGTACTTACCTTATTATCTCCAAAATATTTTTCAATATCGACTTCACGCGTCTTGAAATCTTCTTGTGTTAAATTGCTTCTTAGTTAAATGCACCATAAAACGATAGAGTTCAGAAGAAATTTTATGGTGAAATTATTTAATTTTTTACTTTTACAATAATATTCTAATTTATTTATTTTATTATTTTTATTTGAACCGAGGTACAAGATTTTTCGTACTTTAGATCGCCATTAACTCGTTAGGGTTGTGTTTGTCGGGAAACATGTTTCACTGTTCACATCAGTTCATTACCAGCTACAAATTTTTTTTTTGAGACTTTAAGTAGTGTTTGGGGGGGAAACCCCGGCGGGACGGAGATGGTTCCAATGCGGCATGTTGCATATCGAATGAAAGGTCTCGCCGAGTACTATCGGCTGGTGTATTTTTTTCCCGATTCAGAAAACTTTCTCGGAGGTTTTTGCCACAGGAATGTCTATTTTCATGTACTTGGGTTACATACACCCCAGACTCTACATTTCGCATATATATATATATATACGTGTTGGTTCCTGCCTGCCGTATAGGCAGGAACCAAATCGTACTGATAAGTAATACTGTTCATGCTATTACGAAACGCCCGCTTTTGCATACACATTTTTTTTTAAAGATTTTTCGATTGCAACAGTTTTTTTCCACTCAATTTTCGAGCTGTGGATTTGGCAGTCAATTCCATATTGACAAAATTCGGTATAAATTTGTTTCATTCCGAAACTCTCTGTAAATATTTTTGTTACCAACGCTATTTCAATACTGTTTCATAGCATTCCCGTGCATAATATTTTAAAAATATTTGGAGGTATGAGAAACCTTAAGTTAGTTAGGATTATCATCAATATATATATATACATATGAACATATATAAACTTAGCCAAGCAAACCCCGGGTGTTCAGCGACAAAGAAAACTGAAAAGAAAAAAAGAAAAAGAATTAATAAAAATCAATCAAATTTACAATACTTAACTTAATCAGTAGCCAGGGAAGTTGACTGGCATACATTTTTTATATCCTCCCACGAAGGGCAGTATATATATACATATATATATATGTACCACATCTATGTACCTACAGCAATATCTGAAAATAAAAGAATAATGAATTAATTAATGAATTATATGGTACATCACTTAGAATAAGAAACACAAATGAATTCAAAAAATAAAAAAACCAATTTCCCCATGCAAATTGAATGTGAACAAGTACATATAAAAACAACAACAACAATATGGGAAATTGGAATTTTGTTATAATTAGTTTAATTTCAATGTCTCTCAACTGAAATCTAAACCAATTATAGAAAAGATGTCACAGAACACATTTACTGTAAAAAAATACTTTCCCGCGAACAATTTAAGGGAAAAACAAACAAATTTTCACCCTTTGACAGTTGGGAAAATGGATTACTTAAATAATATGTTTTAAAAACATTTCGCAGTGTATTTACGACATAAATACAACATTTACACATCACTAAATTGATTTCTTACGAAAAATCAACTTCCCGCGATGGTTTTCCGCGAAGAAAGTACAAAAGAAAATCTTACCTGAAAACAGGTTAAGATCGAAAATTTTCACACAAATGGATTTTTTTACAAATTAATCACACACAAACACTACACAATAAACAGAACACAATGTGCACAACTTACCTTTGGTGTAGAAGCACAATACAGCGGAAAAACGCACGGAAAAACTCGCGATCGCGAAACCGTCAAACGCCACTTATAAACATCGCGAAAGCTGTCAACTTTATATATTGCCAACATATGGCACATCAATTCGGACTAATTTTTAACGAGGAATATATATATAGATATTTGATATTTTAAGATTTCTCATATAAGCAATGAGAAGAAAAGAGATAGCAAGTGGAAGAGAGATAGATAAAATTTGCGTTCCACATTAAAATTCTCTCATTATGGATGGCAGGAAGTGCATTACGCCATGTTATGGCATAATTTCTATTTTTAATTTTTACGCAAAGAATTTAATAAATGATAGGAGTTTTTAAATGGAAAAATGTAGAAGTTAATATTCCGCATCAAATGGCATTAATTTCAACTGATGAGAAATTAAACATCTTGAGTAATCTTCATTATGGTTGCGGGTTCCACACACCAAAATGGCGATTTAGACTCTATATAAGGCCGAGCATTTATACGAATCGCTCTCTTATGTTATTCGAGTTCAAGAAGTAAAGATCGTAGCAAGTGAAAATTATAAAGAGTTAAAAACTGTGCAAATTGGCTTACAAACTTCTGATGGTAAGAGTAAGCTCACATGCAATTTTGGTGGAGGAATTGTAAATAATTTAATTTATCTGTATTTAACATACAAGGTTGTGATAGTTTTTGTTTTAATTTGAAATTTTCATTAGAATTAACTACAATTTAGTGATAATAATTTAATAGTAAATTTAATCTATCTTGTACAGAACAAATTCAAGATAGTTGTTCCTACACTTCTCATTTTTGAGTTAAGCTGGAATACACATGCGAATTGTTCTTTGTTTGCATAGCTCATAATTGTATCAATATTTCAGTGTTGAAGAAGTGTAGAAGATCACTAGTAGTTTGGTTCGAAAAATATGAAGTTTCTAGAATAATAATTTAAATACGTAATTATGTGCATTAGAGTGATTAAGTAACTTCGAATAGAATTGAGATTAAATCGAATGTGAATCTATTTGCATTGTTCTGATTTTAACATACCGCTACACTAACATTACCACCAAGAACTGTAATTGGTATATAACGGCTTGTCAAACTACTCCGTTACACACGTGCAGCAAAGCATAGCATTACATTATCAAGGAAATTATATCAGCTTATTTTACAAGCATATAATGTAATATTTATGTCGTTACGCACAAGGTTTAATTCAATCAAGAATTTATGTTTACATTACAGTATTGTGATTCAATCTCGCATTACATTCAGTACGTAAACATATTAAGAGTCATCCAAGGTAGTTCTATCTAGGAACTGCCACTTTACGAAACACCGGGATAATGCCAAATTCGGCTTCACATCATAGTAAACAAGCAGATATTCTAGATTCAAATTCTGCTATAATTGTGAAAAATTTGTAGTAAATCGCATTGCAAATAAGTTACCGTAGTAAAAAAATAACTTCAAATTTGCAAAAAGAGAAAGCATCTTAAAATTGTACATAACTTTGCTTTGTCAATAGCAAAATTGGCAAAAATGTATTACACGCTTCGATTTTGAATTATTTTTTAAAAGTTGCAGTGAATTTTTGAGTGAGCTGCGTGGTGCCGACCAAAAATCCACCCATAACTTCTATCACTTCTCCTGTTGCGTCCAGCTTATCACCTATCCTTCCTTTCGTCCATTCATTCCATTTAACCATCCCATCCATCTAGCCACTTTATACTTCCAGTAATCCTTCATTTCATCCGTCCATTTCTCCCAGCGGAAAATATATGTATCCATCCCATCTATCTGCCCTATCCATTGCGCCGTCCCCCCTCCATACTATCGACTCATCCATATCCATCAAATTCATCCAATCTATCCCATTCAATCCACCTAGCGATATCATCCAGTCAAACATGCCCTCATCTAGGCTTCGCAGACATACCATCTATCTAACCCATTTAGGCAGGACCATTTATTCATTATATCCCATGAATCCATTTTTCCTGTCGGTTATAACCCATTAAATCCATCCATCGATTTTGTAAATAAAAATTATTTTAAAATAAGAGTAACGTTCTAATGAAATATTACAACAATAAAAACAGGTGCGCACAATCACAATTGCTTACTTTTTCCCACGCTGACGCAATCGCAGTCACCTAAAAACTATCATGTTATCAATGTTATCATTCATGCATTAATTAATTCATTCATTCATTCTGTAAATGGTACCTTAGTCCGATCAACCACAAGTAGAATAGTTATACTTTAACAAAATCTACTGGAAAGATGTAAAGCGAGATTGATGTAATATATGAGAACTTGGATAATTGTTTGTGTACAAATAGTTTTATCAATTAATACCAAAGAAAAATCGCTGTGAGATAGTTCGACATTCGTTGGAAAGCTTAAATGGTTTACCGTCATCTGATCTAAAAATCAGCTTCATACGTTGTATAACAAGGAAGGAGTGTTTTTTGAAAAACTAGGAAATTTTCTTACCCATCTTGTAACTCAGAAATGGTTAAGATACCCCCCCCCCCCTCCTCCTCCACCAGTCTTCTGTCATACATTTTTTGTTTGACAAGGCGAGTACTATTGCCTGATTTCTTATGGACCTTTTAGCCGGAAACACCGTATATATGCTCCAGCCTCACCTAAGCCGAATTTCTGGGTGCATGCTTGGCGAGTAGTTACCAAATAATGTGTATATTGTGGGATGATTGTATACTATAAAATTAGTTCTGTAACGTGAATATTATTTGAATATATAATGTGTAAGTTCCTTCCAAAATTATTGAATTCAGGATTTGATATTATTGGTAATTATTGTAACTTTGTAAGTGCTTTAGTCGGTGTTAAAATTGAAGCAATCAAAAAATGAAATGAATGGAAACGGGTAAAATGTTTCAAATGTTCGTAAGAGAAAACCACTGACGGATAGTGTAAAAATTAAAACCTTAAAAATAATTATCCTACAATAATTACTAAGTATATTATTATTATAAAACCTTTATTATTGACTTTAAATTATTATCTGTATATACGATAATATGGACGTGCATATTACTAATGGTATTAGATTTCTGGGTCAAGTATAATATTAAATTGATACAGTTAATTCCTATTCTCCCATACAAATTTACATTAATTTAAAGCATGAAATACGTTGCGAATATGACACGAAAAATAGGAAAGTGCCACAGTAACATGTTCTAAATGAAAAACTAACACAGTTTGCCTATGTAAATGGAAACAGCATATCGCTGGCCTTGTGAATTTTTGGAACTTTGACAACAACAAACTCGTGAAAGTGCCAACAAAAAGCAATTAACTAGGAACAGTACAGAGGCGATCATCATAAACCGCACGATAAAATCGAAAATCAATGAATGCCTTGTCCCATATATAGGGTAGAGAGGTTGTGGAAACACAGGAACCTACATAAATTGGATATCTGTACCGATGTACTACGTTATCCAATAAGTTCAGTTGGAATCCCCAAGCTTTTTACCGCCAATTTGCACCTTGATGTGGCAACAAATTTTATAATCTTCCTGGATACTACACTTCCTGCACCAACGTAATACAAGCCCTGAATATCCTCGGTTGGCAACAACAATGCCACACGCTATACATGTAGTATTACATATCTATAAAGGGAAATATCACTGTACTATGGCATGTTAAAGGAAGTGGATGCAGATAGGGTAGGCATGGTTTAAGGTGTAAAAGCACTGTGCGGTTCCATAGGCAGTATAACTTCGTTTTTGCCACCTTTAAGTGTACAGCAAGTTCCAGGGCTCAATTGACCTTCTAATCGATTTGCCTGGGAAATGTCTATCACACTAGTTTTCTTCAATTTCAGTGCGATGTAAAAGCTTCAATTTCATTATGATACTAATTTATAATTATCCATAATTGATGATTTAGTATATGGAAAATATTACTCATGTAAATCAAATAGTTTGGCATTCAACTCCTAACTGAATAACAGATTGAAATTCACTTTTAACCGCCTACTAACCGAAATCGGTTTAGTTAATTTTCATAAAAACCGCAGATGGAATTTAACCAAATACAAGAATTGTGGCAAAGCACATTCAGTATTTAAAAAATAACCCAAACCGCTTGAAAAATCGTCAAATTTTGTAGTTAGCTGTGGTTACAGTTTAAAGGTTGAACCAAAGGCAAGTGGAAGTTTGCTTAGAATGGTACGATAATTTGGAAAAGTTTCAACTTTTATGTACTCTGGACTAAGGCTGATGCTATCGAGCTCTGAATTCATACGGGCCAATACGTCATCCTAGTTTAACTGTAATGCAAACAAAATGTGAATATTTATGTTACAAAATATGTTCTAAGCAACGTCTATTACAAAACTTGTCGAATGCCTGCAAAACCAGGAAATTAAGATAGAAGGATCTGTTTTCACTGTTGCTATTTTAATGGATATCCATACTTATGTTATTTTAGGAAATGATATAAAAAATAATATACCTATACATATGGACGATCACGACAAACGTGAGAGACTTCTACTTAGGAGCTCTGTTATTCCAAGGAGAGAATTAGACTGATTTTTGCACAGATTGATATTGAAATTTGAAGCCAATTTCCCTCAGTTCTAGCCAAGACCGTACAAGACTTACCATGCTTTTCTTCTGCCTTACAGGATAGCGCTTACTTTTTACGAGTAAGAACAAGCTCTCATTTTCTAGTTTATATACTAGCTATCTGCTATTAGTGTGTAGTTGTATAGCCCTCAATTACAGGCAGGAATGGGTATAGATATTTTTGCTTCTATTTAAATTTTGGACTTCCTGTTTATTTTTCCACAAGATTTATTTAAAGTTCAATTGAAAACAAAAATTAGGCTTTTCAAAATTTTAGTATGGGTTTTGGTTCAATATTCAGTGAATGAAATCAAATAAGTTTCGGAACGTTTAACTGCTGTTGAAACCAGGTTTTGAGGCAGTTTGGTTTATTTATAAAAAAATGGGCAAGAACTGCTTAACCAATGATAAGTGATTAGGGCCGGCTAGGAGAGTATTTGGAAAAACCTGGGATATTTTTAATATTTTGCTAACTTTAGCTATAACCCGTGTTTACTAATGATTGATTGATAGTCCCGTTTTCAATATACAATTTTCTGTTACTATTCTACCGAAGCATTGGAAGATGTCGACAGAGTTGTCGGTAAATGGGAATCAGGATATCTGAAGATGTTCCCTTTCATTACATCCAACCAGAAGAGTAGCATCTGCTTAATTCTATATTACTACCCATAGTTTCAACCCTGATCTGTCTACCCCGGGGTTGAGAAAGACCTTACTATGAAATTAGCCGATTTTATTAGGAAATTCAAAAGTTCTTTCAAGTATGAAAGTTATAATAATTTAGGAATAGTATTATTGTACATATGTCATTTAATTATGTATTTTATTTTATTTATGAATACAGTTAAAGCACAATTTTTTAAAATGTATTGATCAGATGTATCGCTGGAAGCTATCACATTGCGAGTTGATATTTCTATCTTTTAACCGTGGACCGGAAGCGTACCTCACTTACTTTCCACGAGGAACTTCCAACTCTTCAACAAGTTTTTCCTTTCGAATTATTCTGGCATTCCTGTCCTTAAGCCAAGTACGCAAAGTTCTGCGTTTAAAACGTTCCTCTAATTGTGGTCTTAAAAGAATTAACGTTGAATTTTTTTTAAAAAAGCGCGTCTTTTTCACCAAATTGCAAGAAACATATAAAACTTTT
Organism: Dioctria linearis; assembly: GCA_963930735.1. Lineage (NCBI taxonomy): Eukaryota > Metazoa > Arthropoda > Insecta > Diptera > Asilidae > Dioctria > Dioctria linearis. The sequence continues at coordinate 286,471,251 of OZ005740.1, forward strand.
TCATCACCTTACGTATTAAGTTTTGTTAATTTTCCCTGCAAAAATTTCTGCAATTTTCCGATTGTTCTATTCCTACCCCGGAGTCGTTAATAACCCTGGCGCCTCTATATTTCTCAGAAAAAGGCGCCGATTTCTTTTTATATTGGTACAGAATGAATTTCAGTTATTTTTAGTACGCTTTTACAATAATATTTGCTGAAGAAGGAACTTTTTCTGGATTCTCCGGTATATAGCAAGAGCTAAAAAATGTTTCTAATTTGTTATATCATTACACAACTCGTTATACTTTGGGTGACAAGTTTCAAGTCTTGGTTTGACTCATCAACAGGTCCCACATAGCGAAATTGAGTGACTTGAAAAACAAATGAAAAATTAGAACAAAGAAAAGAAATGAAAAAATGAAAAAATTGAGAACAATAGAAGAAAATAAAGTTTTTTTATTAAAATTTTTTTAAAAAATAAAAAAAAGCAGATTCATTCGAAACGAATCGAACCTCTATTCGCCCGCAGTGGGCTGAAAAAGAGAGAGAGAGAATCCAGAAAAACTTCCTTCTTCAGCAAATATAAGTTTCACCCGGTAAAAAATCCTATAGAATAATCTCTATCTTTATTTCTTCCTCCTTGGTATAAATAGGAGTGCTTTTTGCCTCATATAATTCACACCCAGAATTTATTCTGAGTATGAATTATTTTTGGGGTCGTTTCGCCCCCGGGTAGTAGTAAATCGTTAAGAAGGAGGAAGCATAATACGATGTAAATGATCGCTTATTCTGTAATAAAAGGAATATGCTTTTCCACAAATCTCAGATGAATATTAAGTTATTTTTTAACTAATGAATATTAAGGGAGTCGACAAAATTACCACAGCTCTAATCCAATCTTTTGAGGTTTCGTGCGGGGTTAGGAGGGCAGATTTGAGTTCTGCCCCCCCCCCTGCACATAGCCAACGCGCGAACTAGAGAATCAACGTAGCTCCTCTACGATAGATGGGGTAAACGAGATGTCAAGACTAAAGAGATTCCTATCCAACACACAAAGTCAACCCGAACTCCTCACAAATAGCTACCAAGTTTGGGCCTCCTCCTTTGGGGAGTTATTGGAAATCTCGCTAAATGGACATATCCCTGAGAGTCCATACATTTTCGGGGATAGAGAACTAGCCTTCATCACGGACGAATCGGTTAATTGGGCAGTGGACTCGCTCAAACCGTTTAAATCCCCATGAAAGGACGTTATCTTCCCAGCCCTTCTTCAGTACTCGGACGATCCCTTGATGAACAACCTAACCCTTCTTTTTGGGGCATACATCACAGTGAGCTGCACACCGAAGCGGTGGCAAGAAGTCCGTATTGTGGTTATACCCAAGGCAGGTGTGGTAGATTACTCAACTGCAAAAGCATATAGACCAATAAACATGACTTTGTTCTTACTTAAAACGCTAATATGCATCTGCGAGTGGAAGCTGAGGTTTCCATTCCCAGAAGCAAATTGTTGCAGCACCAGCATGCGTATCTAAAGGGAAAGTCTTTGCAGACGGCCCTCCACGAGGTCATTCACTTAATAGAAAAGGGTTTCCTCTTTAAACAATCTCCGCTACCTGCTTTTATTGATGTAGAAAGCACCTTCAATAATGTTCTTCTGTATAAGTTTACTGAAATGCTAACAAAACATGGAGTAAACCGATTTTTAAAATATTGAATCGGACCCATGCTGTATGATAGAACTGCATTTGCTGATCAGGGCGAGGTAAGCAGAGTTAAAAGAGCTCGCAGAGCCACCTCGCAAGGTGGTATACTATCACCTCTTATATGCGGTGCTCATCATATGAGATTTCTTGCAAACACTCACCCGGATGGGTTACAAGGCAGTAAGTTACGCAGACGACTTGACGATCTTAGTCACCAGGAGTTATGAATCGAACTCTGTGGACTGGTGCAAAACGCGATCTGACTAGTCATGTACAGGAGGACGGACTGTGTACTGAGCATCAATCCATAGAAAACTACCTTATGCCTCTTCAGTACGAACAAGTATATCACCAGTTTGATTGGCTCTAGGTGCTTCGAGCACAAATACAGAGTCAAATATCTTGGAATTACATTAGATCAAAAGTTAAACTGGAGACCACACCTCGAAGACAGAGCGAGCAAGGCTCTTAGAGCCTACGAAATGTGCCGCAAGGTGGCAGGGAAGAAGTGGGGACTCAAACCGCAGATGGTTCTAACGTCATCCGACCCATGTTAACTTACGATTCTCGGGCTCTGGAGGTTATCGTCAACATACAGCCAGTGCAAATACATATTAAGTATGGAACGTCGACTGCAGTTCCAAATGAATCCATCTATGAATTCGTAAAAAATGTTCGCACCTGGCATAGACAGAGACAGTGAACACTTCCTCGAAACTATGCTGAAAAGCAATCTAGAATTCCATCGAGGATATAATGGGAAACACGTTTTGTATTTCTAGCATTGGCAAACCCTTTTATAATCTACACTGATGGTTCCAAATCCAATGAAAACACCGACTAAGGAGTTTCCTGCGAGGAGCCACAGATTGAAATCGCCGTGCATCTCGAAAACCATGCCACGGTTTTCCAGGCAGAAGTTGAGGCCATTTTTGAAACGAAAAGGTTTCTCTTTAACTGACACACTGAGAATAAGGAGATAGTCATCTGCTCCGACAGCCATGTGGCTGGCAAAGCTTTATCTAAACCCTTTACAACCTCCAAACTAGTAATGTTTTATAAGACCACCCTGAACTCATTCCCTCGAAATAACAGGGTAATTGTGCAGTGGGTGTCAGGGCTCAGCAATACTAGCGGGCTTGAAAGGACGGACGAGCTTGATCGCCTTGGTGCAGCTACGGAGGAACCTCCTTCCATAGTCGGGTTTGGACCAAAAGAACTTGTCTCAATGATTTCAATTTGGGCTGACAGTCGCCTTTGGTTAGAGGACCTTTGGGTAGAACAACAAAGGAACTGTGGGGTAAACCCAACCCAACCCAAGCCGAACGAATAAGCTCCTGTGACTTAACAAGCCAACCCTGTAGACTCTAGTGTCTATTCTCACTGGGCACTTTTCTCACGAGGGTCACCTTCACAGGTTGAGACTTGTTGATGATATTACATGCAGGAGTTGTGGAGAGGAATTTGAATCTTAAAAACTTACCTATGAGCGATTGCTCATGGGTCTGGAAGGTGAACAATGGGCCTTGAATTGGTCTACATTCGGGGGACCCCTCAGGGTCCCAAACATCGTTTTTCGAACAATCAATTAATCAATTTCAAGTATTTTCTGAAGTAACTGACATCTACAGGCGAAATCGATCTGTTCACCGCTATACATCATTAACGAAAACACCTTCTGTTTAGCTTCTTTCTCTAAAAGTTTATTAATATTACACCATATGTGCAAGCTACATATAAGCAATAACGGGGGCGCCGGAAAAACTCTAGGGCTTTTAAAGCTTTCTAGAAATTAATTATATATTAATTAATTAATATATACATTGGATAGGCATATCAAACACCGATGTTGTATGTACAATTTAAAGTTTCTGAGCACAGTTAATCACTGTATCAATGTAGATTAAGGAATTCAGATTACGCTTTCCATTTTCTACTGAAAAGATCTGCCAGACTACTCCTCGTCTTCTGAAGAGTGGGACTTTTAGAAGAACTGAAGAAGAAATGTTGGAATAAATCTCTATGTTGCGTTGCAAAAACTTTAAAACATCTATTGATCTTTCTTCAAAAAGTACACCTTTCATATTCGCTCCCTCTTTAAAATGTCCCGTCAAATAGGCAGCCTATTTAAAGTAGAAAACTATAACTAGAAAATCCAAAAAAATTACCAATAACATTTATGCAACCTGTTAAAAGTACAAGGCTATATATCAAAGAGCCCGAAATTGCTTCACTCAAATTCGCACCGTACTTGAAATAGAACGGGACCAGATGTGAGTATTACATGCGTACCTTACATATTTCACCTTTCTTAGCCCTGCACGGTGGATGATTAGCACTATAAGTCGCTACCATCAACCAAATAAAATGCGTTAAACATATCCCCGATCATTCTGGATAAAATTCATTTTACTAAAAGTTTTCAATTTCCGCACTTAATATAAATTGAAACAATATTTCTTTTCAAACTCGAATTTTATTTACCCCAGCTAAGAATAGTATTAGCAGCATTATGAATATCTTTGAAGTCAATTCCGTTGGACCTGAATATGGCAAAGGTTGGTGCCAAAGGTGGGTAGGTCTGAAAAATAATTTTTCATAGATATATATTTTTTTATAGATGTTAAATTCTAAAGTATGTACGTAGAACAGAAATATTTTTCAACTTACCAAGACACCGTTGATCTGTTGTTGGAATTTACCGCTGATACCTTTATTGTATACTTTTCTGAAGTATGGGCTGGTCCTTACTTTTTGTCTAATAAGATCTCCAATCTGTTGTCTTGGCAATGCGTTAATAACATCATTCAAGAAAGTTCCTAGAGTTCTTGACTCAATGCTTTCATCTGTTAGAATCATTAACATTATGTAGCGGTATATTTTAAAAATGTTACTCCTATTTTATTTTATATTACCAATATCAAAGCTCTCTGGGAAAGAAGGGAAGTTAAGTGTTCTTCCGAATTCGTTGATAATGTCCTTTGCCTCAATGCCATCTTTCTCTAAATCACCAACCATTTGTTGAAACGGTTTACTTTTCATTATTTTAACAATGAGTTCTCTGCTTTGCTCGGTTCCAAAGAATTTTCTTGCGTTTCTGAATTGCCTATCGAAAATCATATGTTTCGCACCGATCAATAAAAGTTTTTTCTTAGGTATTAAGGAATCAAAATCGTTTAAATCGTTTCTGAGAGTATCGATATTAGATGCCTCTGCAGCACTATAAGCTGCTGCCAATATAGCTAACAAAGCAAAGATTGAGAGCTTCATTTTTGTTTAGTTTGGAAACTTTATTGCCTGCTATTAATCAAACCAATCTACTGACTTTACTGAAGGTAAAAACACAGAATTCATCTCCTTTATATACCAGTGGGTTATCAATACGATAGATTTTTTTTTTCAAACTCTAAACTATTCCATATCTTTCTTGTTGACAAGTTATCAAAACTTCGATGAATATTACCAATTACTTTTACTTCATTTTACGACCGAAATTGATTGATACTTGAAAGCAAAATTTTTTACTCAAAATTCAATTGCTTACGGCGTTATTAATATCAAATTTGCTTATGTACTGATAATGAAATGACAACCCTCATTAAGATAATTATGAATTACACAATTTTTTACAGAAATTGCCACCAACAATTTAGCGTATTGTTATCTGAAGCTTTTTAGGTTAAGTATTGAAAATCATCTCAACCCTTGATATTTAATTTATTTGTTTCTACGAATGAGAGCTTTTACAAAACGACCGAACCGTGTTCCGATACAGTTAGAACTGGTTTCCTATTTATATTAGTTATTAGCTTTACTTATACCGGATAAGATTTAATGTACATAATGACAAGATTTTAAGCTTGTATAAAGCTGCATATAAAGTATGATAACTGAGTGATAAGACTTCAAGGAAACTTGCAAAAAATTTAAATTTTTATGAGAACTACCTGTATATGGTACAATCAAATGTGACTTTTGAAGAATGTAAAACTTAAAATTTATTATTAAAACAGTGAAGGACATACGCGTACATATGTGTATGGGTACATATGCATGTCAGCGAATAAAACTTACGCAGTTCCACTGACCGCTAAGCGAAATAAAATTTTGTTATATGAACCGCTCAAAATATCAGACTTCTGTGAGGAATACACATTTCATTAAATTTAAATCTTTTCTTCATCTTCTAATATACATAAATGTTGACTTCATCATTTCGTAGAATCTTATCTCCTCTACAGTTTTTAACCGAAAATATTGATTTGCATATGACTGGATTCATATCGTAATAGGGCGTTCCATAGGGTACTTTTCGATTTCGAATTTTGAAAACTTACGAAGATGTATAGAGAGTAAGCACACTTGAGTTTGTGAATTTTTTTCGCATTTTTTTTATTGTTTTTTATTTATGTAAAGATTAACGATGTAGAAATTTTTTTTGCTGTGAGACGAGCGAATCGATTTCGAAAATGGCGAGTTTCGAGTAGTATGAAATGGATCTTAATGAAATTTGGTATGTGTGCCCAATTTACGAATACACAACTTTTTGCATTTTCCATTTTCGAAATTCGAAATTGCGATTAAGTAACTATTCGAAATTTGAAAATTTTCAACAATTGTTTTTTATTCTTCAAAATTTCATACCTAATTGCATTTTAGATGATCTTCTTTTCTACTATTCTCTAGATCATTTTAATCTCCAACGAAAGCTTTATCAAAAAAGTTACAAAGGGTTGAAGTTTGAAAGTAGTCCAAAATCACGAATTTCTACATAACTTTTCCAATTCTACGCTGAGAAACGTGGGACTTCGTACAGATATGTTCATTTATACTGCGCAGCTTTTTGCCTACCAAAAATTTAAATTTTGGAAAATATTCAGTACTAGACCTACGATTTTCCAAATAATCTCACTTTTCTTCACACGCTCATACACGCTCCATATAATCTAGATGTGTGGGTAGTCTATGGAAACCTCGAAGCGTCATCTTTAAGAATCTGCAAAACAAATTTCGCATTTTTCAACCTGGAGAGAAAAGAAGGAGACAAATGAAGCTACTCACAAATTGATCATGTCAAAACAGTTTTTCGATTTTTCCCATAAAATTTTCATACTATCCACGAAGTTTTTTTTTAAACTATCCTATGTGTCCTTCCTTCCTGCATCGTTTGGTGCAGTTTTTCTGTGCCCGCGGCGTAAGGGCAAAAATTTCCTAAAAGAAAAACTGCAAAAAAACATGATTGCTCTTACCCGACCTCCCTTATACTTATCCGTAAAATTCCCCCCACTACCACTACAGGCTGCATATTCCAGTCCCAAATCTGGTAAATTCCAACCGATTTTCAAAATTTTTTATTCTGAATCCATTGCAATTTTATTTCTGATTTTTCGATACCATTACGAGCTTCGAATGATGCCGGGTTCCAAAGCTGTAACCCAACTCAATATATTAATACAAAAAAAATGTTCCTTCCGTTGGTGGGGGTATCTTTTTAATATTCTATCCAGAATGTATGTACAAAATTTCATAGAAATCAGAGTCTAAATACTGGTTTTAAACCTCATCCTTATATACCGAGGCTGGACCCCCCCCCCAGTCATGATTAAATAATAGATCGTATTAATAGAAATAAAGTATTTCCTTCAAAGGTAAAGGTAAAAAGTAGAGTTTACAAGCTGAAGGTGAAAGGAAAAGGTTTTGCTTTATTTAATATTTATAGGCACGCATATATTCCCTTGGAATTTGTTCTGATACTCGGAATTTTCATTTCGCTTTTGAGTGATTTGTGTTAAAATTTTTGAATATTTGTGTTCAAAGAATATGGCAAGTGACGAAGAACTGTCAGACGACTATTTAGAGAAACAAGCCACCGGTGATGAGCAATCTGAATATAAATTAATTGCCGAAAGAGTAAAACAATACCCGAAAATTTTGGAAAAATCTCAACTCCCCGAAAAAAAAGCGAAGAAACAAGAGTAGGTATATTGAAAGCAGCTGTCACCGAGTACGGACAGCTGTATGGAGAATAAATTACCTTAAAAGAATTAATGAAAAGGGTGGGCAATATGGGTAACGTTAATGATGGACGCGATAGAGGGGAATGTAAACCCTACTGTGGCACAAATCCCAGGTAAAAAAATCAAATTACCACAGAAATTTGTATTATGTGTTGTTAGTTTACGATTATTTTTACAGATGGCCTAGAAATAGTACCACCATTGCAGTTTAACGACGATGCTGCAGTCCAAAGTACACCATAACCAACAGTACTCACAGCGCAATGGTCACCACAACCTACAGGAAACATTGGCAAACGAAACTCGACAGCAACGGAGGAAACAAGGAACCTAACTACACGCATAAAGTAATAAAGGCTTTTAAATCAGGCCTTTATTACTTTATTCTACAAGTAATCTTCAACGATTAGTGCTACTAGAACAAATCAAGTTTGCCGATCTCCAGCAAGAATATTTCAGTGCGAAACTAAATAATCGAGTCCTTCCCACTCAATACTTGTGTAGGAGTTTTATTTTAGAAAATAAAATTCAACATGAAACGGAACATTTTCTCAGAAGAATAAATGAAAATGTTGTTTTTTTTGTGTTTTTGTATGGCTTTCATAGCAGCAGACGATTTCCGTAGGCCCTTAGACTTCTGTGGACAAACATTAAATTTATGACTGGAAGGAAATATCAAGTTGCTTGGAGAAAAAGAGATAAATATGAAGCTAGTACTACTTAATATAATTATATTAATTAAAGTCAAATACGCTCACCTATGTTATTATTGTAGATAAACTGAGCTAATTGTGTACGATGGGCTTGACCTTAAGCACGCGCAGCTGCGTCCGTCTTTGTTATTGCCTCTTGCAATTCCTCATCTTCCATTTCATCCGCATCCTCGAAATCAGCATCACCAGAGTACTTTGCAATATTATGAAGCACAGCGAATCCACTATTACCTTCGGAATATCCTCCATTTTAACTTGACAGATATATTTAAGAATCAGAATCTTTAATAGTTGATTGGAACAGCACGATAGAAAGGGGCTTCATCAAATAGGGCATTATACCATAGCCACTGTACCCCAAAAATACCGTACTGAGAAGAATTTTTCCAAATTCGACTGTTATTTACTGAACCGGGCTACCGTGCATCGATATTCATGAAAACGTAATTGTGATCGCACATGGTTTGAACATTAATAATGATTTCCATTGATCACGGTCTCTAGCAGAAGTGTTACACTTTTCTTGTAGTGTTACACCAAAATTGTTCCATTGACCTGCACTGCTAGAAATGGTGTACGTCAAAATGCCTATGGTGCTACACTCGAAAAACCGGCGGTATTACACCGGAATGCGCACTCATCTATCTGAGAAATGTCACAACTGAATGTCATTGAGCATCACATATCAATCTTCAACTACTACTCTACCAAATTCATCCGCAATCACGTCAAAATCTTTTAAATTACAATTTTCATAATTTTTACGTTATTCGCGATGTTATTGTTCCCAGAATATTTCAATCTGACAAATTACATGGATATGAGCTACTATAAAATTGTCACGTCAAAAGTTGTTCCATTGAACTCGTTTTTCATTTATTGACGTCCACTTTTCTTAAAATATCAATGGAAATCGACATAAGACTAGCCACATTTTTCCGGTTTACATATTCATCCCCAAATAGACGCGACTTTTCAACTTGAATATGCGTGCAGTCGATAGCTCCTATTGCAGTTGGGAATTTCTTTTTTGCTGCAGATTTGACTTTGGCTTCCATGATGTCATTTTCGGTAGATGGGAACTTGATTGACACATTCGCCTTGTCTATAATGAGAACGAGGGTGGTATCGACAATTCTAGAGACTGTAGGCTGTGAATATCCGAGTTCTTCACCGATGCCGCTCTGGGAGCCTGGATCTGCCATATACCATAAAAACAGATTATCAGATTCCCGCCAATGAAGTTGGCAGCTAACCACTGCGCGTTTCTTTCGTTAAACCGAAATAGTGTTCGGAGGTCTTTCTTTTTATACTTTTCGTGTGCGTACGTGCACCATATCCATCATGCGAAATTAGAATTTAACAAAATCGCTAAAACTAAACAGCTTTGCACTACAATTGCATGTGTACGAATGCAATATTAATACTTCCTACTAAAGCTTCTCGGGACTAGATGTATATTTTCTGAAGCAAATCCTTCAGTTTTAAAGCAAATGGTACTTTTTATGAATTTCAAAAAAGTGAAACCTTTCCTTTGGAGCAACACCCTTTCTTTTTATCTTAAACCTTTTCTTCCTTTCTTTATGAATAAAATGCGAAGTAAAGGCTTTGATTTTTGCAAGTAAAACTAAATCCTTTTTCTTATAAATACGGCATAAGTCTACTTAAAATCTGAAAATAAAACAACATAAATAATATTGTTATGAAATTTACTGTCTAAAGGTTTCTGTTATTCCATCAGAGTATTTTGCAAAGTGTAAGAGGCCTCGCTCAGGTAAAGTTGTGAACGAATCATGAGGACGATACACTATGCCAGACAAGGAGCTGTATGGTGAAAAATTAGAGGGTGCTAGGCTAAAAGTAACTTTCATATTCCGTAGCCCGGACATTATGACTCTTGGTGCTTGCTCTGTGTAACTACATACTTAGTAAAGTCACATGTGGTGCAGCACCTGCGGATGTTCTGCAGGATGTAGAGGATAATTTGGTGCTGGCTGGTGGACTAGATGTTAAGTCTGCGGCTGCGATTTGAAGCTATCCGGACAATTCTGTGATTCAGCGGATACTCTGTTGGTTCCCTGTTTCACAAAGCTAACCTCATTGGCACTGCTATTGGCTCCAAAATTGGACCAAACCTAAATGGTAGCATATCAGCTAGGGCGAGTTGGTCAATGCCTCGCCTTACTGCCTTTTCCGAGCTTGTTTCCAAATACTAAATTTTGTCTGATATGAACTTCACAAACCAGGTAACAATTTACTGGCTGTGTTGATATATGAAATTTCCTAACGTATCTAGAGAAAGTGGAGACTGCGTGGTCTTGGAGTTAGATTCGCGCCTATTGAGTTCTTGGGTTCCATTGGCTATTCTTTTTTGCTTGGCGCAGGATTTTTTTCGAAATCCATTCGAGGACCCCACACTTGGAACTAGTGTTACGAATTTTACTGCCCTGCTTTACCAAAGATTTATGAACTTATTGTTCTGGTATGCTGAAATGAAAATTTTTCAACAAAAATGTTGCAATTGCTTAGCACGGATACTGTTGGGGAATGAGGTGTTGATACAGCAACAGGAAATCTATATCAGCAACAGAGTTCGGAACTAGGTCACGCCATTGCCGTCTTTATGTTGCAAGTCATGACATCAAATTCTTCTAATGTTTTAAAGTAGTACGAGTTCATATACTCTTCAAAAGAGTCGAGAATACTCCCCAAGCCATGAAACAGAAATCTATATGTGTGCGTTGGGAGTCCGTTCTCTAAAATGTTCTCTATTGATACATATGGGAAACTGCCAGACAATGACTTTATATATGCTATGAAGTCTCTAAACGACTATCCATACAGAAAAATAGTCTTCCAGTAATTTAAAGCTTGGCTCCTTACCTTTGCTATACAACTTAATTAATAAAATAATAAAATAGTTTTGATTACAAAGTAACCTTACCATTTTACGCTCAATAACTGTCAGCTGAGTTATAATTGTATGTGTGTATGTGCAACTGGAGCCCGAATCTGTAGGCAGCTACGTTCGATATCATCAGCCCACTACATGCCCTGACGGCATAGTGACATTACAATGATTACCTAGCTGAGAGTTTTTGTTTGAGGAATCGTAGTCATTTGGTTCATATAATTTTTTTTTAAATAATTTTGTTAGGTATAAAAATTTCATTTCAGTTGGGAAGATGAGAAAGCAAGCTTGAGATAATCAGAACACAATTTTTCTGTATGAATAGAAGTTTAGGGCGGAGGAGCTATTCAAATCACACTTTCTTCAGTTTGACATAAGAGTACTACTGCAAATATTTTAGAATGTTACGACTCTGCTAGGGCTCTGATGTGGTAGTGAGGCAGTCTGTTTAATTGCTTGTGAAGTATTCTCGATGAATTTTATAAAATCGCTCTTTGAGTGTATTAGAGCAGTAAGATTTCGTACTTTCGCAAGTATAAAAAAAAAGTGAAAATCACTTTGTGTCATGGCCTGGAACATAAAGACGGCAAGGGGACCAGCTGGCCCCTCTCGTCTGAAGGATAGGGTTTCCGCTCGAGGTGCATGTGACTTGCGTTAGGAATTTGCAGATTCTGTTCAGTAGAGCCTAAGCGCAAGATTGTCGCTCTGTATTTTTGAAAAAGGGCATGGTTATGACCATATAATAATTAATCTAAATTTACTGAATGGACAGAAATCGTCATTAAAGGATTGTGTGGGTAGTTCTTGTGAGCCCATTCTTGATGGTGGCGTATTGTGTTCACTGAGAAAATCTTACTAAATTATAAGCAGTCAATTTATTTGCCGAAAATTACTTCTTTTAATGATCTCCACTATTTATCACTCGATATCAAAATTCCAGACAGATCGTCAAGATCCATTTTGCATGCATAATTATATGAAAATATTGCCGGAAGAACTGTTTGCCAGTTAGCGCGAGTGTTGTTTTATTAGGCTCCTAAGATCCCAGTTGTCTGAAGAAGTCTCTGTTTTTGCGCCAGTGTTTTTTTTTTAATTTAGTGATCTGATCGTTTATTTATTTGGTGTTTGAGTGGAATTTTATAATTTAGACTTTTCGGTGCCGTAGTGCTGTTTATGATCTACTTGTTTTGCTCCAGACTTGGCTTTTAACTCAAATAAGTGTTTGCAGCTGTCCCGATATTTTTGTTTACCGGTTGAGGCTCATTGCTTGTATCTGATTTCATTGTTTATCTTCAATTGTAATCTTCTTCGTTATCGCTGGTACTTCTTTTTAATGATAATTTTTTATTAGTTATATATTTTTTAATCTTTTGTTATTGTTTTGCAACTATATTTCCACCCTCTATCTGTTCGTTGTTCAATTTCTTGACTTAGCGGAGACAACTAAGCGATATTATTGTTATACTTACTTCACGGGCACAAACCTTTCAACGGTCTGGTACACTGCGGCTCAAAGCACTTAATTTTGAAAGTTTTCATTTTTACTTTGGTTTTTGTTTCCGAAAATTTTATTTTAAAAATTTTAAAATTTTATTGAATCGTGGCCACTTTAGCATGGCGACTTGTAAAGTCTGCACTTCTAAAAAACCAGAAGATATGATTGCATGTGATAGTATATGTGGTAAATCTTTTCACGCTTCTTGCTTGAAACGGAGCTCAAGAGCACCTACTACTGGACTTACTACTTGTAGCGAATGCTCGGATATAAAGTCCTGCTACACTTTAAGCTTTTTAAAAGGTTTTACTGAACGTCTTGACTCTCTTTCTTTTATTCAGTCTCTGATTGCGGATAAATTGAATAGCTTACCTAGGAACTGGACTGGTCTAACACCTTAAATGGTAAAATGGACAAGTTGCTTAATCTTGTTGATGTACTAAGCCTGAATTCAGATAAATTACTCGAAAAGTCACATATCCAATCTTTAAGGGTTCAAAATTTTTCTGACTCTCTAGTTGATATTTATGCACTGTTTTTCAAAGATTGCTCTCCATATGTCCCTCAGAATTCAAACAAAACGCTACTCATTTCAGTTATCGATGACGTTCGGCGTAGCTTAGGGCGAGTTGAAGGCGATATCGAGTCTTGGTCATCTTCCGTTTCCGAGAACTCAAGGCTAATCAGCTCCATGGCAACTGATGTCAGAAAATTGACTGCAGGGGATAAGGAATCACCTGACTCTGACCCTCAACCAGTACCTATCGTGCAGCAGGGAGTAGACTCAACTCTCCTGTATCTGATGCTCATAGTAGTAAACTAGCTACAAACCACAGGAACCATCGTAGCCGCCACCATAATCCCAATAAGGCGATTCGCTCAAATCAGCACTCTGTTCAATCTATAGCAAACTGTGATCTAGTTAACATCACATGTGCTTCTATAATAAGGAATGATACTGTATCTGTGTCCTATTTGGGAAATGGTATTGGCGTCCCTTTGACAACAGTACCAAAACCTTCGTGTGTTTTCGTCACCCGTTTCTTTCCACAAACGTCGTGTGAGGACACCTTGAAGTATCTTTAGTCCAAAAATATCGCAACGGATGTTATTTCTTATCGAAAAATTAGTGAAAGCTCGAAACCGGTCGCATCCTTTGTTTTAACTGCCTCAGCGGATGTACAGGACAGGTTATTGAATCCCACATTTTGGCCCTCTGGCGCTTTTACTAAACTATTCGTACCTTCTGGGCGCCAACTTAGTAATACAGTTAAAATAAATAGTAATATCTCAAAAAGCTCAAATCTCTCTCCCTTTACAATCAAAACGTAAGGGGTATTCGGACAAAAACTGCACAAATCTTCAAATCCTCTGTTGCAAATTGTTTTGATACAGTTGCTCTCACTGAAACTTGGCTGCATCATGGTTTTCACGATGCTGAAATCTTTGACAATTCTTATCATATTTTTAGAAGAGATAGGTATACTGATTCCGAAGCTCGTGGCGGTGGCGTACTCCTCGCTTGTGAAAACCACATTAATTGCAGTCAAATTGAGCTTCCCAATTTCTCCAACACTCTCTCTTAAAATATGACTTATACATATTTTGTTGCATATTCCTCCTGATTCCGTAAATGTTGTTGATGACAAAGGTCAGAATAATTATGACCTACTCATTTTAATATCTAATTTTATCCATGGTAAGATGGAACCTCTTGACAAATTACTACTTATTGGTGATTTTAATTTACCCAATATTCATTGGGTACTTAATCAAGATGACGATGACTATCTTCCACTTAATAACTTTACAACAAGGGAATCACTTTTCCTCGACACTATTTCATCTCTTGGTCTCATCCAAATCAGTAATATTAAGAATGATATGGGTAGGCAGTTAGATCTGGTATTTTGTACAGACTCGGGTAACTTATTAGTTGAACCTAGCCCAGGTATAAAGTCTACACTTGACAAATACCACCCCCCTCTACTAATTACATATTACTATGAAACTAAAAACTTAACAAATTGTGACGAAACACAATACTTTTTCAATTTTAGAAAAGCTGACTTCTCGGAACTTTCTAATAGACTTACCTCTATTACACTGTGTTGTGATATACATGCAATATTATGAAATATAGATTAGTATTATGCTAAGTCCATATAGTTAATAGTTCAGCTTGAATAGTAGACATAAGGGTCGCCATCCATATAGACAAGCTTGTAAGTAGACAGGTCATATAAGACAGCAGTACTGACAAGATGTCATAAAGACAATTTAATAAATATTTTATATTAAAGGCATCATCTGTGTTTTCTTTAATTAAAGTCCTTCATCACGTAACACACTGCTGCCTTGTAATAGTGTTGATGAAGACGTTTCTAAATTTTACATAATTATTTTCGATTTATTTTCATCTTGTGTTCCCCGCGAGCGTCAGCTGTTGACTAAAACTTCTCCGCAATGGTTCAATAAAGAACTGAAACGTCTTCAAAATAGAAAGAATACACTGTGGAAAAGTTATATGCGGGACTAAAACATTGCGAGGCTAACGCCCCTTCACAAATCTAATCTAATCTAGATGCAAAGGTAGTTGGTAAAACTTGTAGCATCATCATCACTTTTAAAGGAGCTATATACCCATTTCATTCCCAACCATCAGACAGGCGGGCGACTAGGAATCGACTGCGGTCGACGCTTTGGCCACCCTTGATATAGAGGAATGTGTCTATTAAAATAGTTGCTGAGGACTATACTTTAGCCAACTTAAAAAAAGTTGATTGCAAGTATAATTATAGCGAAGCGCAACTGAATAATGGTCGCAACCAACAAAATATAATTAGTAGCATACATTAACAATATAGTCTTGACATCAAATTAAATGTGTTACGCAAAACTATAGTGTTGTAAAAATTTATGGTTGTGAAATCTAAAAACGTTGTGACCAATACAGTTATAAAAATTATAAACCATATAGTTGTGTATAGTTCTTAGAATTTTATGATAATATTCGTAGTGTCTAGAATTTATCCGTGTTTGAAATATTATAGTCGTGGCATATAGATTATTTTTTCGTCGAATCGAAAAAGCTATGAAATTCGCACAATGAAAACAAGGTTGAAGAATATCAACTACAATTTTAAATTGAGTGGATTATAGCATAACGAATATAGCCATGACGTATACTATGTAATGAAGAAAAATCGCTGGTATGTGATTTCCTTTCATTTTTATGAATCCAAAACTATTTTTTATTACAAACAAAACAAGAAGAAAATAGCAACTCCTGATTGAAAAGTGTCACAGTTCATGAAAGGAACGTCTAATAGGTGGTTCGTCAAGCTGTGATAATAAAGTGAAATATGTGTGTAGTGCAACTTACTTAAGTTATAAACAACAGCATGCAATGACAATACTACATTTGAATTAATTAGCATTCTACCCTTGCGCGAGATATAGATGCAAAAGTCGAAAAAAATGAACTTTTGTTCGCTGACAATATTCGATCCTCAATTCCATATTTCTGAAAATGAAGCCAAATCATGTTTACAATGTTATCAAGTAATTTTCTAATTAGAGCTCAATGTAAAAAATGAAGAACGTATTCAAACAATTTCAATAAATTATACTCAATGAAGTGCTCGCTTATTAAATAAGTCATAAAAGTCAATAGAGTGCATGTAGGTGGGTACGTGATTAGTAAGTCTTATCTAAATTAAGCCACTTACAATGACACTTCAAGTTGAACCAACAAATGTTTCGATACATAAGTATGTTTGTATTATTTGAATTTTTGATTAAAGTGGGGTGCTTCGAATCTGGTAACATTTAAATTTTTTGCCGTGCTTTCTTACGTATATCAATAAAAACTAAAGTAGGGTAGGTATTACTACGAATAGTAGGCATTTACGTATATTACATACACCTGGCGACAAAAAAGATCGCCCGGTAGATACACTATTAAATTTAATGAGAAATTTGAACCTAAATACTTATGTTATTGACCTTCAGACCTATGTACCTACAACCTCAGTTTCTATAAAAGGAACATTTTTGAAGGAGTGTATTTTCAAAAGTAATTTTTCCATTGCAATGCTATATACAAAAACAATTTACTATTGCTTCTTGCATGGCACAGTTATCAACTCACAGCATCGTTTCCTATATGGTGCTCCGAAAATTTCATATTACAAAAAAAAAGGCTGAAATCTGTCAAGCAAAAGATATATGTATATGTAATGGAATTTACCTCAAACTTTTAGTTTTTAATTTAAATCTTTTCTTCGATATGAATATTATTTTTTATATTTAGAGAAAGATAAACAACTTCTTCATATTTTTTAATTTCGAAACCAAAATGTCACAACCATTAATACTCGCACTTTTCAAATAGCACAAACTGATAAAAACAATTTTAAATTGTGTATTAATTGAAATTTAATTTAAGTGTTAGATGGTTTAGAGCTGATTGGTTTTATTTTTGATTGGGTCTGTGATGCAATGTTTGGGTTAGTTTCTTAAGGAAATGTCCGATATTTATTTTATCGTTGTTTTCTTTATTATTCACTCGACGTTTCGTGCCTTGATTAGTATGTACCCTTCTTCAGGAGTTAATTACATTAAAATATAAAAAGACGTAGTATCAGGTATAATTAAATTATATGTTGCTTTTACTTTTCTTCTTACGATACATTTTTTTAAAAGATAATATTAAAACATGTTTCCCAAAAATAGACACTACCAATTACTATATTTGTTAATTGAACATAAAAATAAACAAATAAATAATTGAAATAAATAAATAAGTACAGGTTATAAAAATAAAAATAAAATATAGACTACTGTTTATTTTCAAGTCAAGTTTCAGTTTTCTTAGTATGTGTTGGTAATCTTTATTTATTAAATCTATGGCTTGTCTTAAGTTAATAAGATTCCTTTTTTCCATGTTCATGTGGCATGCTTCTCTGAATTCGCTTTTTGCTTTGTTTTTCTCTATGTTTATAATTGTCGCATTATCACATGCCAAATGTTTGTCCGGTTTGTATTGTATGGGAGGCTAATGCTGACCGTGGTGTTTTCTTGGCTGTGTATATTTATGTTGTGATAGTCTGGTTTTAAGTTTTTTTTTTATGTTTGCCCTATATATGTAGTGGTGAAGTTTTCGCATGGTACCTACTTTGTAGACGACATTATTGGCTTCTTGTATGGTTATAGGGTCCTTTAATTTTGTGTAGCATCTTCTGAGTCGCGTTATGGTTTTGAATGCCATTTTTATTTTATTATTTTTATTTTGAATTATCCTGGAAATTTGTAGAGATAATGGATGTATATATGGGATGGATCTGTATATTTGGGTATTGTTATCTAATGTTATTATGTTGCTAATCATTCTATTATGTTGGGTATTATAATAATGAGTATTTCTTTTTGCTTTCTTGATTAATGTATCTATTGTGTGGGGTGAATAGTTCTTTTTCGTCAGAATGTTTGTTGCAATTATTTTGTTGATGAATGATTGAGCTCTGGTAAATTTTGTTTGTTGTGGTTGGTTGGAGAAATAATTCAGTATCCGGTTTAAGCTACAGAGTTTACAGTATCAGTCAGTTATTATTCTTTTGTTGTTTTTTCTAATTAGGCGGATGTCAAAGAATGGCAATGTTTTATTATTCTCTTTTTCGATGGTGAATTATTATTATTGTGGATGCTATTGAATTTATGCGCGAATTCTATTTGGGAGCCTTTTGGTATTGCGCAGATAAAGTCATCTACGTACTTTGTTATAAATGTCCGTTTTATGTCGGATTTTTTAATGCTTCTTCAATCACACGAGCAAGCGCCATTTCAGCTAGAATGCCAGATAAAGGGATTCCCATAGCAAGTCGATAGTTTTGTCTGTACATTTTATTGTTGTAAAGTAATTGCAGTCTTTAACATACACTTTAATTATTTTCTTGAAAAGAACTATGTCTTTTGGTGTAATTTCTTCTATTATGTCTCACTGATTTTCAATTATCTTTAATATTAGTTCAGTGTCAACATTTGTATAAAAAGATTCCACGTCTAATGAGATGAGATGATCATTCGGTTTTAGTGTTATACCATCTAGAAAAGTTTTCATTTCGTCTGTATTTTTTATATATTGTGCATACTATAATTTATTTGCTGTAGTGTAGTGTAGTGTAGTACATATGTATTTTGAGAGATTATAGCTGGGGCTGTTGATTGTTGTGATTACTGGTCTCATGGATACATCGTCTTTGTAGATTTTTGGGAGAGCTTATAGCCAAGGGCATTTGGCTCTATCGATGGAGAGATTTCTCTTTTCGGTTTTATTTTTGTAGTGTTTGTTAGCTATGCTAAGGACTAGTTTATTGTTTCTATTTTGGTATGCTGTAGTTGGGTGTATAAGTGCATTCAACACTTATCATGGAAGTAGTTACTCATGGATTCCATTTTTTGTAAATATTCTTATTCTTTCATAATTACGGTCATATTTCCCTTGTCTGATTTTGCTTTGTATAGGTGTATTTTTACTGAAAAATTTCTTCGTGCTTTTCTCGGATTATTTGTTCTGAAGAAGGGTATTAACTAAGGCCCGAAACATCGAGTAAAAATAAAAAAACGATAAAATAAAGATTGGAGTATTTCTTAAGAAACTAACCCAAACATTACATTTAAGTTCTAGGTATAGTTGAACTCAGTAACATCTGCTTCCATCAGTCATTTCAGACCGAGAAACTTTCCAACGAAATGTCGGTATTGTTGGTCTATTGCTTAATGACTCATTCTTGTCAGATATATTGAAAATTGCAAACCGAATAATAGGAGAATATTTTATGTTCATCTTCTCTGCCGCATTCACATTGCAGAGTGGAGCAGAGTGAGCTTTGAGTCCAGAGCGAAGCTATTCACAATACAGCTCACAGTGAAATTCGAACTTTGAAATTTAACGTAACAAATAACCATAACAATTACAAACAACAATAAATTAATATAACAAAATTCCGGAAATTTCGGAAAGTTTTCGGAATGTGTAAAAGTGCAAAACACAGCGTTAGCATAGGTGTCGCAGATATTTGTTTATTTTACAAATTAAGCAAAAAATTCAATTTAATAGTTTGGGTTGTATGCTAAATCTGTCAGACCTCAGTTTTAAGACTGTTTGAACACTTCCAGTTAAGTTTTCAAAATAACCTTTTTCGTCTGGTTAACGGTTCTTACATTTCACTTTTTTTTACTTGCAATGTTTACAGTAGAGTATACAGTGGTTGCAATGTGGAACTTTGATGCCTAACGTGGGTTTTGAGTCCGCAGATCGCAATAGTTGTATTGCTAGACAGGTTTTTAAACGACTGAGTTTTGAGGTTTGATGATTGCCTTAATAGTCTAAGAGCCCGCAGTAAATTTTTGGTGTGAAATATAACCAAAAAATTTATGCATACGTATTAAGTTAAAGGAAAGGCAATGTCAAAAACAATCGTCTGGCAGGAAATCTCCGCGGCCTAAGTGAGTAATAGTATGTTGAAAACACCCCTTTTTTCAAAATTGAAATACTTATTATAACCACTTAATGCACGTCTTAAAAAACAGAGAGGTTTTCCCTGAGCACAAATATGTAGGTCCAAGACGGTTTGCGCGCGGCTAACCCCTTGTCAGAGGAAGTTTAAGTATTGAAATTTTCGGATTTTCCAATAATCTATATAACCACATGAAATTCGGATCAGAACCAGAGCTAATATCCCTCCTGAGCACAAATATGTAGGTCCAAGACGGTTTGCGCGCGGCTAATCTCTTGCCAGACGAAGTTGAAGTACTGACAAATATCAAACAAATCTTACAATTTCCAACATTCGTGTTTTACTTTTAGAAATCTTTTGTTTTTTTTTTCAATTTATACTTTGAATTCAAGTATCACTTTCAGAGTCACTGTCATCTGATGAATCACAAGTGAGTACATCGTTTTCGTTTTCTTCATTTACATAAACTTTAAGGATATTTTGCAGTCTTTCCGGTGTGGCATTTCCCTCGAACTATTTAATTTTCAATTTATTTTCTGCTAACGCCCACCACTTTCTGTTGGTATTAATTTAATTTCTTCATTTCACACCGCATTCTTCGATATACAACATACATAATTGCTTCGGTATATTTGTTGGAACAGAACATAATAGACAAAATTGCAGGCAGTTTCCTGACATTTCGAAAGATTCACACATAATTCACTGTATGTATAAAGGTAAAGTAGAGATTATGCTTGTGAGACGGGAAAGGTATGGTGACAAGAAATATTAGAATGTAGCAGTGAATCTCATGAACCTTTTGCAAAAAAATATCACTTACTTCGGATATTTCTAAAAACTCTTTCTGATGTAGGCTTGCAGGATATGTAAAACAATTGATATCGGGCTTCGTCAACCATCACAGCTTTTGTCCGGTGTATACTACAAACGATATTTTCTTATAATGTATAATCTTCTTCATTAAAATATACTTCGTTTCCATATTTAGAAAATGTCAACTACAATTTTGGTCTACTTTTCAAAAGTTTAAAAGGTTTTATTTTTCCTTTCTTGAAAAAAGGTGGAGTATAGTCACATCCTGTAAAGCTGTGAAATGCAGGTAGAGCTGCGCAAAGTGTTTGTCCCAATTCTTTGTAAATTAAATTAACATCAACATACCTAAGAGTGTTTTTAGCAGAGTACCTACTTCAATCCATAGTTTTATATTATTTTTAAGGTTAGACAGAGTACATCTATATCCGTAGACTTAATGACAACTGAACTGTCTCTCTGTAAAATGGATAAATGCAACATCATACGAGTATCTGGCTCTTCTTGAGAACTTTTTAGCTCTTCAACGTCTTCTCGAATCATATTATATATCACTGAGAATCATTTGTGACGTATATTTATTTTTTTTAAATACGAAATTTTCAGTACTTTAACTTCGTCTGGCAAGAGGTTAGCCGCGCGCAAACCGTCTTGGACTTAAATATTTGTGCTCAGGGAAAACCTCTCTGTTTTTTAAGATGTGCATTAAGTGGTTATAATAAGTATTTCAATTTTGAAAAAAAGGGTGTTTTCAACATCCTATTACTCACTTAGGCCGCGGAGATTTCCTGCCAGACGATTGTTTTTGACATTGCCTTTCCTTTAACTTAATACGTATGCAAAAATTTTTTGGTTATTTTTCACACCAAAAATTTACTGCGGGCTCTTGGTCTATAATTTTGTGCTAGAGCTAAGTTCCAGTCCGGTCATACTACTGGCCAGGTGGATAAACAATGGAATCTTGAGGTATAGTTTAAGGTTTTGGTCGTTACCTCAATCTTAAGTTTCAGGAAAGTACCAGCCGTATTACTGGACAATTGGATCTTGCGGTATAGCTTGAGGAAGGCTTTGGTATTGCGCTCAAGGAATGCACCCTGACGTAGTACTTGGCAGGTTACCAGATGGTATCCAGATTGACGTAACAACGTCTTAAAATATAATGCAATATAAAATAAATGTGATTAATTGAATCATGGACAACTGGAAGTTCGTGGTGGAAACCTGTAGTTACTCCGAGCCTGGGCGGACTTTCACTTCCTTCCGCCAGCTTACGTTTAGTTCTCCCAATAGACCAGGAGCACGCAGTAAATTTTTGGTGTTAAATATAACCAAAATATATATGCATAAATATTAAGTTAAAGGAAAGGCAATGTCAAAACCAATCATCTGGCAGGAAATTTCCGCGGCCTAAGTGAGTAATAGTATATTAAAAACACACTTCTTTTTCAAAATTGAAACACTTATTATAACCACTTTATATGCATGTCTTAAAACACAGAGAGGTTTTCCCCGAGCACAAAAATGCAGGTCCAAGACGTTTTGCGTGCGGCTAACGCCTTTCCAGACACAGTTAAAGTTACTGAAATATTCGGATTTATGTTTTTTTTTTTTAAATTGTCATCATAATCAAAGCCTACCTAGCAAAGGCTTTCTATGTTGAGCAAGGTATTACTCGTTGGGAATTAAAAAAAAAACATATTGCCGGAATTACACGGTATTTGGTCAAGTGTTCAGAAAATTTCGACCAACCACAGATGTGCCGTCAAAGAATTGTAGGCAGGCTTCATTGGAAGCAAGGAAAAATTGCTTCGATTAGGTTTTCCGATTTAATTTAATAAAAATCAATACAAATGAAAGGAAATAAAAAACTTTGACGAAAAATTTATTGAAATTATTTTCATTTAAAATATTTTCCGTAAAGGCTTTTCATTCATCCTTCACTGTAAATTATCAAAGAGAAGCAATATTAAAATCACCTCCATCTGAACAAAATAATCAAAAACAAATCAATCGAACAACATGTAAAGAAAAGTATGGTCAGTCGTCTATACTGTATCTATGATACCACAAGCTACACCACTTCCTGGAGGAGGTGGCTTTGTTTTTTGCTTTCTTTGAACAGCTGCACTGGGCAATTAATGTAATTCAACCTTCAGTGATGCATTTAAAAAATGCTTCTAGTGGACCTACAAACACTGCTATACTGGTAGCAGGTAATAGGTTAATTTCATTCATATTATAATTTTTCTTATGTTAGATCAAGGCTTTATTTGTTTCTACTGGAGGTGGTTGTATTTGTGCTTCCATCAATTTCATGTAGGTAAGTAGTTTGTTTAAGAAGCTTTTCGATTGAAGGCAGGCGAACATATTTAAGCCGCGCGTGCGAGAGGAAATTGTAAATCCTTGAGGGGAATTTCAAGTTGGATAGGGGGAATATTGCTTAAGAGCAGAGACGTCTTCAATTATCAGATTGATGACAAAAAGGTACAGTCTAGGGCAAATAAGTAAGTGAGCAATTATTCATATTTTAATTAAGACTACTTAGAATTTATTTGTCGCCTTCATACCATAAACGCGAATCCGCTTTTTCGGCTATTTTATACTCATATGTAACTTAGGAAAATCAAATACATATTCTGTTATTCTGTAAAAATCTTATCTATATTAGGTACTTTACCAATGTATAAGATATTCCCGGTTTTCGCTTTCAAAAATGAGTTCAAGTGCCGGAAAATCGTTAACTCCTAATATTACTACATCCCAAAAGATTAATTTTTCAGTTTAATGAAGGCGACGAATAATCTCTCTGTTTCAGAATACTCTCTGTTATAAACGAATTTTAAATTCATTTTCATTTTCGTATTTAGGATGTTCTTTGAAATATCATTGACATAGCTCAATTGCCGTCATTACCAGACAACATACCCAGTACGTTAGAACAGTCTTGAGTATCAGCACATGTTCTGAAAACAATTTATCATTGCTTTCATTTTCGAGAACATGAAAAATTTCAAATTTGTATACAGCTTTAATTGAAGCTGGGTGTATAATATTCAAGTAGGTACATTGCGGCCTGACAATGATCATTTCTTTAATTCCATTTATTTTAATTAGAAAGCAAGGAAGTAAAACACTGCATTTCATGCCCACTCTCACGTCTTCGATCGCGGATGCTTAAGTTTAAGGTTAGGAGGAGGGGAGACTAGTCCACTAAGACCCTGTGGACACCCCGACCAGAGTTGATATATTGCGTCGTCCAGTAGAGTGGTTAAGCTAAATCTTTCACTCTTACGAGGTCGATTATTGCCCTTGAGGTTAGCTTGCAAACCTTATTTGGAGAGATGCTTCTCCAGTGATTTTCAACCTTAAAGTTACAGGGGCAGGACACTCACATATGATAGGTTTCGTGGCTTCATCTTTTTCTTCGCACAGTCGACTCAGTTCACTGTTGGAGTTACCAATTTTCTTCTAAACATAACTTCTGGAGTGCTGAAGTGCTTAAGAAGCAGTTATCGAGAGGGGTATAGATAGTTTATTATGACCTCTGCAACAACATTTGAGCACATGGTTATATAACGCTTCTCTAAAATTATAATCGATATACTCCCCTCGCACCAAGTCCACGGCACGCCACTGCCACAAATCTATCACATAAATATCACATCTAAATATTCAAACAAATTTTTACCTTCTGTTAATTTATGGCAGCATGTCATTCTGGGCTATAGCCATCTTCTGGTTGATATTCAATATTATTTTTGAATTACTGAAAATGGTGGTAATTTTTCTTTTGAATCATAATCTTGATTTAAACAAATGTTATGTAATATGCAACCAGAAACAATGAGATTTACCACGCATTTCATATTTGTTTTCTCTGTAAAATGGTGTGGTCATCTGAGTTTTAAGGATAATGAAAGCATTTTGCTTTAAAATTCTAGTAGAAGAATGCAATACATTGAATTGGACCGGATCAGTAGATATATTATCGTTATTTTAAAATGGCGGTAAACTTCAATCCAAAAGATGGTACTCTGAATCCACACATAGGAGATAATTATAAGAAAATGTTTGCTGTAGTTTCGCATGTTCCTCATGAAATAATTCCGATTTTTTTTGATGAAAAATCTAAACCATTCTCGATCAATTCAAAAAAGACTCGAAAACCTATTGAAACATTACAAGCTTTCAATCCAAAATAGATAGCTAAAAGGCGAGCTCATACCTCAAATATTAGATCCATATTTCACATGTAATTAAAATTACTTTATATCAATACAAAATAAAAATTTATTAATAACTGAAACATTTACCACTCCTCTGAAAAGAAATAACAATTTAAATTTTATTTTGACATTTGAATAGAGTGAAACAGATAAAAAACATAACTATTTTAGCAGCTTTAAAAAAATAGAAGTATGAAATTGAAAAGATTGTCATGCAGATACAAATGAAAAGGGCTAAAAGCATCTATCCTATCATGGAATGGTGTATAAATTTTAGTATAGAAAACCAAACCCATCCTCTCTTATAAAGTGATAAGAAGAATTTACCCAGTTTCCCAACTGACTGACTGTTTTGCCTATTTATTCTCTACACGAGTTTTTGTGGTTTACAGTTTGTGTAAAATTTCCGCCTCCAGAAGTTTGGTACATTTCATTGCGGAGGAAATATATTCATACTTTCTAGGTCACAAGCTATGAATATTGGTCTAGCCGAAAAGGAAAATTTTCAAACTGAAATTTAGTAGAAGTCCGTTTTTATATTGGATATATTGTCTGAGTGGTAGAGTGAAAATTGTGTTCGCTTCACTTATAATAAACAATGCAATTTGTTGATTAGTCAAACTTCTTAGTTTTTACCAATATCTGCATAGGGGCACATTTATACTTAGGTTGCAATGAAAAGACAATGAATACTCTTTTCTGGCGATAGTAACGTTTAAGGATTTTTTTTTCAGATTTTATACATACGATGTAATTTTTTAATTCATTTTTAAATTAAGAAAAGTACGTACGTTCAAATGACAAAATCGGTTGTCTAGCATTTTTACGTCTTACTTTCAAGCCTTTCACTCATGTAACAAATACACAAATTGAAAATAATTTAATTTAAACGAAAATGATACTACAACAAAATTTTATTGATGAAAAACTTTTTCCAATGATCACTTGCTTTAATTTTGTAAAATTTAATAATACCATAATACAAAAAAAAGAGAAAAAGAAAAATAGACACGTGATAACATAAAAAAAATCGAACATTGCTTTCTCGTGGCGTATGCCAAATCGCTTTTCTCTTCAGCAATATTTATTTTCATTGACTATATATTATTAAGAATTACGATGATTCTAAAGGAAATGAAAAGAAAAATTAACACCTGTACCATAGCGCTTAGAATTTTCATCCTTTACGAAATATTTTTTTTGATTTCACATTGCCATATATCGAACGAGCTGAAAACTCTTCACAGAACGAGCTTCAATGCAATATGCAAAAATAAAATCTATAAAAAAACGAAACCAATTCTTAAGATACCCTAGATGTCCTAGAATGCCCGTATATAATTTGGTACGGTCAATCTTCCATGCAGTTTGATTGTTAAAGTGACTTTTCGCATATATTTCTAGAAAGGTTCGTTGGACAGTAAAATGGGTTATAACCAATTTCATATGATTTTATATTCTGAAGAACACTTTAGAGAGAGTTACCCGACTTAATTCATTTTAGAAATTGCTATTATTTTTATTTTTTAACACCATATACAAAATGTCAACTCTCTATTTATATTGAAAAAGGAAATTTTTGAATGGCAACATTATGAAGCAGTATGTTTCTCGAATTATCCCATTTTCGAACTTTGTTTTCGTTGTTTTTTTAGACAGACGTTGTTCAAAATTTAAGCAATCTAATTGAATGGGTTGTCGAGTTATCGCGAAGACAGATGAACGTACAGTCGGACAAGAACTCTTAATATTATGCATGGATGTCCTATCAATTTTGCACCATCAACTAAATTTCACTATTTCACTATTCACTATTCACTATTCTATTCACTATTCACTATTTTTTGTGCCACATGAAATAGCAAATCGCTCAGTCCATTGTTATAAGTCAGCATCTATACACACACCATTTCGAATTGATATACAAAATAAACATGCATAAAAAAACATTGATCAGGCAAAACACTCATAAGACGATTCTCTGCATTTTATGTACATGCAGAATGAATGGTGTTCCGTGGGGTATTGTTCTTTTCAAATAATGAACAAGAATAAACATTAATTTTATTTTACTTTACTAATACATAAATATTTAAGACACATATTTTTCATTAGTTGTACGACTGGCTGATCAGAGACGTCTCACCTTCTAATTAAATCAAAAGCTCTTCTTTTTTTTCTTTTTAGTCAAAAGCATATCTGATGTAAAAAAGTATATCTGCATTCTTTATTTTCTTTCAGTAGAAAAAAAGGATATCTGATGTGAAAAATGTATGCATGCTACACTACTCCCCTGCCAGTGTGAACGTACAATTAGACGTTCAAACGTGCTGGAAACTTTACGCACCTCCCGGACTGTGTGCGTAATTCTGGTTGCTGAATTGTTGTATCTGGTGAAACGTCGCTTTTCTTAAATGTTTTATTTTCTGCTAAAACAAATACTGGCTTCAAACGGTCAATTGATATTCGTTGCGTTTTCACTTTTACTAATATCTTGAACGATTTATCGTCGTGTTTCACTACTTCGTAAGGCTCCTCGTATGATGTTTGTAGTGGTGTTTTGTGCGAATCGGTGCGAACGAAAACATACTTGCAATTTTTTAGCTTCGGATGAACAAAAATTCTGCTTCCAGTGTGATGTATTATTTCTGCTGGGCGAATTTGATTCATCGAATTCTTAAATTTTTTGATGAAATCGCTGTCTTTGACGTTTTGTTTGCTTTGGGTGAAAAACTGACCTGGAAGTTTTAGTGTAGTACCATAAAGCATTTCCGCTGGTGTTGCGTTGTAGTCTACTTTATGAGCAGTTCGTAGCCCAAGCATTACTAATGGTAATTCGGTGGTCTAATTTTTCGACATTTTTGCTTTCAACGATGTTTTTAATGAACGATGCCAGCGTTCGATGATCCCGTTTGCCTGAGGATGGTAGGCGGTTGTGCGAAGATGCCGTATTCCGAGTAATGTGTTCAGCTGGCTGAACAAATTTGATTCAAACTGACGTCCTTGGTCTGTCGTTATCCGATTTGGAACTCCAAAACGGGATATCCAGCCCTCGATTAAACATTTTGCAACGGTATCTGCGGTGATGTTAGCCATGGGAATAGCTTCAGTCCACCTCGACGCTCTATCAATAATAGTTAACAGGTACATTTGACCGTTTGATGGTGGGAGTGGCCCTACGATGTCAACGTTGATGTGTTCAAAACGGTTGCTCTCGATGTCGTACTGTGTTAACGCTGATTTATTATGACGTTGTATTTTAGATTTTTGGCAAGCGATGCAATGTTTAACGAAACTGTTACAATCCCTTTTCATTTTTGGCTAGACAA
The DNA here is from genome assembly GCA_963930735.1 of Dioctria linearis. Taxonomy (NCBI): domain Eukaryota; kingdom Metazoa; phylum Arthropoda; class Insecta; order Diptera; family Asilidae; genus Dioctria; species Dioctria linearis. Next base: position 286,499,962 of record OZ005740.1, read on the forward strand.
AACGTTGTTGAACTAGTTTCGTGGTTGTTCGTACACCTGGATGAATTAGTTCGTGCATTTTTGCTATAACGATAGAACGGAATTAATTAGTAATGAATGGTCTAACATATTTACCTGACATGTCACAAATTAATTGGATATTGTTGAATGGTAATGTACAACTGATCCTATTGCCGCGTTGCTGCGTTGCTGAGGCCGAATGTCATACACAAAAACTCATACAATCCAAACGGTGTGATAATAGCTGTTTTTGCTATATCATTTTTTTCAACTGGTATTTGATTGAAAGCTTTCTTTAAGTCAATTTTGCTGAAGATTTTTTTTCCATGTAGTAGGTGTGTAATATCGTGGATATGTGGAATTCGATACTTGTCTGGGGTTGTTATTGAATTTAACCTGCGGTAGTCACCGCATGGCCGCTATTCACCGTTGTTTTTACGTACCATGTGTAGTGGTGTTGCCCAATTGCTGCTGGATGGTCTGCAAATTCCACGTGCTAATAATTCTTTAAATTCAGCTTTTGCAATTGCTAATCGATCGGGTGGTAGTCGTCTTGCGCGTGAAGTCACTGGTTGACCAACTGTTACAATTTGATGTGTCACATTGGTTCGTAATTCTTTCGTCGTTGATGGCTGATCGTCCAGTAGCGAACGAAATTCCCGAAAAAAGAAGCAAATGGATTATTTTTATTGATAATTGTTACCTGTGGTATATTTGATGCGACAATTTGGACAATTGAGCTTAACTCGGTTGTTGTGTCTACCAGGCGCTTCCGTCGAATATCGACCGCCAGACCAAAGTGCTGCAGAAAATCTGCACTAATTATTGCTGTTGTCACTTTTGCTTGCACAAATTTCCACTTAAACTGCCGAAGGAGATTCAGTGAAACTGTAATTATTTTTTCGCCGTACGTTGGTATTTCTGTTCCATTAGCTGCATATAATTTACTATTTGAGTTTGTTGTTTTTTTCGGAGATTTTGATGCTGGTATGACCGAAGTATCTGCTCCAGTGTCTATTAGATAGCTCCGGCAAGATGATTCGTCGTAGATTAATAGGCGTTTTGATTTTACACTGAGCTCCGTCGCCTGAATTGAAACTTGCCTTACTAGTTTTTTTGGTTGAACTTACATGGTTGGATACACTTTTCGGCCTTATCTCCAAATGAATGATGGTACCAACAATTTTCAAAATTGCGTCGTGACTTTGAACGATTTCGATTACAACTTGTATTTGATTTCTCTTTGCGTGATGGTGTTGTGTCGCGGTACGGTTGTCTAGATGGTCTTTCCAAACGATCAATTCTCGATGTGAGTATTTTTAGTTGGTCAACTAGTTCTTCTGAAGGTGGTGGGACGTGGTTAACCGAGGTTGCTGCTATTACCGATTCGTCTGTGGATTTCCAGACTTTATCATCCATTTCCGCCAGAGTGTCTAAATCATCTTTAGATGCTGATAGAATTTGTCGTGCTATTTTCGGCAACCGTTCCAGCCATAACGTGCGGAGAAAATCATCTGTTAAATTGCTGTTAGCGTATGTACGCATATCTGCGAGTAACTGTGACGGCTTTCGATCGCCCAATTCCAGTTTAGATAAAACTTTTCGTACTTTCGCAGTTGAAGTTTCCGCGAATTCTTTAATTAATTTACTTTTCAACACCACATAGTTACCTTCGACGTAAACTGCTTTTAGTAGATCCTTTACCCGCTCTGCTACATTGTGTGGAAGCATACCGACTGTGGTCGTATATTTTGTTTTGTCCGTTGAGACGCGTCTTGAAGAAAATTGTGCTTCTAGAATAATGAACCATAATTCAGGATCACTTTCGTAAAATGATTGTATTTTAATTCTGCTTGCTGCCGTTGCTTGAATTTCTTCTTGAGCGTCTTCTGTTAGTTGTTGAGTGTTGATGGACGTAGATTCTGTAACCATTTTGATAATTTTCATACAAATATTTACAATATTGTAATATTGTAATGAAAAGTTATCAAATAAGCGTGTGCACAAAAACAGCGTAATTAATGTTTGTTTGCGATCGGGGTCACCAATTGTTCCGTGGGGTATTGTTCTTTTCAAATAATGAACAAGAATAAACATTAATTTTATTTTACTTTACTAATACATAAATATTTAAGACACATATTTTTCATTAGTTGTACGACTGGATGATCAGAGACGTCTCACCTTCTAATTAAATCAAAAGCTCTTCTTTTTTTCTTTTTAGTCAAAAGCATATCTGATGTAAAAAAGTATATCTGCATTCTTTTTTTTCTTTCAGTAGAAAAAAAGGATATCTGATGTGAAAAATGTATGCATGCTACAATGGCATACAAAACATAAAAAGAAAGCAAATAAAAGTCATGTGCACTTGCTTATGGACAAATTTGATATATCTACGGCGATAAAAGTTATACCAGAATTCACCGGAGAGAACAAAAAGTTATATAATTTTCTAAATCTAGTACAATTTCTGCATGACAATCTAGCGGATGAAACACAAAAGGAGAAATAAATTGACTTTGTTTAACACGTATATCGTCCACTGTACGGAACAAGCTATGCCCTCTTGCAGGTCCTGCTGACTGCAAAACATTACAAAAAGGAGGTTACGTGAAATTTTTAAAACCAAGAAAATGCCGCTTAGTATACACTCAGAATAATCACGAAACGTCACGGACTTTACAACAAAAATTAAAAGTCTAGCTGCTCAACTAAATACTTTACAGATAACAGGGCAAGGTAAAAAAAATAGCCCACTGATCGCAAAACTGAAGGACCAATTTGCCTTAAATGCATTCAAAAATGTTTTAAAGGAAACATTCAAGACAATATTTCAAGGCGAAAGCCTCTAAGTGAAGAAATCCAAATCGCATCGGAAATAGAAATACCGAAGAAAGAGGCAAATGTATTTTATTACTTATAACAAATACAATACCAAAAGGACTTAAAAAAAATGTTAATGATGGTATAAGCCTTTTGTTAAGATTTATGCATGTAAGAATGCTTCAGAATTCACACAACAATGAGATAATAGAAAAGGAAGGCTACAGGAAACTATTATGAAACAATTTTCTTCACATTTACGGATTTTAAAATTTCTATCCCCCCTCAGATATAAAAAAAAAGTTCAACTCTTCACATTGCTTCGTTGTCCCGCAATAGTGATTCATATATTCATAAATCTTGACAAAAGGCTTACAGCATGATTAAAAAAAAAGCTGAAATATAGTGAAAATTATCAGCGTATTCTACACCCAAGCATTACCGAAAGCCAAAGTTAGTAACAATATGCAACGCAATTTGGACCTGGAATACTGTTCTGAGTTTTAGTTTTGATCGAAAAAATAAAACTCAACCGATAATGATTATTTCTGATTCCAAATTATAAAAATCAGACCTGAGTTTTATTTTTGAGCGAATGATGATTTGTAGTCAAACAACTTAGATGTGAGTTTTATTCTTCAGTGCATGACGTAAAACTCAGATATAATGATTATTAGTGACTTAAAAATTAAAACTCAAAAATAATTATTACAGGTTGCATTTTTTTATTAATTATATTTTTGAATTCTACCGCATAATGAAAGTAGATGTCAGATTATGTGCACATAATTCATCGCCGACCGATTTTTCATATCCCTTGCTAAATGATTTTTTCATAGACGAAATTAAAAATAATCATTATTTTCGGTCCGTGATTAAGACAATTTGTACAAAATACCGATAAATCTATCCAGAAAGTTGTTCGCGTAGAGCCGGAAAAGAGCCCATTGAGAAATCGTTAATTTAAAGCATTTGCAAATGCCTGGTTTGCTTGAAGGAATGAGAATTTGGTTTTTGCCATAAATGTAAATTGTGAAAATTGATGATATCGTCCCTTGTAAAGCCAGTTTCATTATTAAGAGCAAAACAGGCAAAATGAGGGTGTATATATTTGCACATGTTTCTAAAATGAAAATATAAATGGGATAGAATATCACTCCTATCGCCTTCACAGAATGTAGAACTCGAAACTATGGCGGGATATGGAACCACTCGCACTGACGCTTTCATTTTCAGTAGCGAACGCGGGATTGCACACGGTTAAAAATGTAGGTGTAAATATTATAAATAAACAATATAAATATAGTTTAATTAACCTCCCGTATAACATTTGTTTATACCGGTCTTAGATAAAGTAAATAAATATAAGATATTGTTACGAGCGTGGCCTTAGTTCGTTATTTAAAACACAATATTTCAGATATAATTCAAAAGTTCTTCCTTTATTTAACTTTACTTTACTTAACTTTACCCTTCTTAAAATTTGTTCGTCTCGAACAACAGATGATCCACGGTCTTGGTGCTCTCCGTATTGACCCAAGCGATCTAGGTGAACGATTTTTCTTTTGCATCTTGTACCGCGCTGATTCTTGTATGGCATGTTATTAAATTTAGTTTTAACTGCATACGGTCCCTCCCAGTGTTGTGATAACTTTGGACAACGTCTCGTGGCCTCGTGCACATCAACTAATCGTTGTCTGAGCTTTGTTACGTAGTCTTCTGGTAACTTTTGTTCGCCTTTGGGTATACCGAACTTGAGGTCGCCAGGTAAGCGCATTTCCTTTCCGAAAATGACCTTAGATGGGATTTGTCTGGTCATATTGTAAACAGCTGATATATAAGCCATTAGAAATATAGGATTATGTCGAACCCAATCGCGCTGATTATAGTTGAAGACCTTCCTGAGATGTTTGATTAATGTTCTGTTGAAAAACTCTTCCATGCTTTGATTTTTCATTCGTCTTTTATCTTTGATTCCTATGTCCTCAAATTTCTTGCCCTTTTGATTGCCGTTGTCATCCATTTCATTGCCGCCTTTGCGCTTATTATTATCATTATCATCAGAACCTTTGTCTTTACCTTTTCCGACCTTCATTATACCCTTATCATCGTCATTATCAGCATCTTTAGACCCTTTACTTCTCGTCTTTTTCTTTCTTTCATTGTCCTCGCTCTTGGATTTCTTTCCTTTCTTCTTTTTACTTTCATCACCGTAATCATCATCATCTTTGGATTTCTTTCCTTTCTTCTTTCGACTTTCGTTATCATCATTGTAGTCATCGTCATCTTTTTCTTCCATCCGTCCGCAATGTTTCCATTCAGGATTGCATGGACGTTGTGAAAAAGCTTCTGCATTTCCGTGGATACGTCCTTTGCGGTATGGGATTTCAAAGTCATGAGGTTGCAGTCTAGTCTCTCCACGGAAAGCTTGCTCTCTAGCTCGCCATCTTCTCCCTTCTTCTTCTGTTGTTTGCATTCGTCCTCGTTTCCTACAGTCGTTTTGCAGGTGTCCCAGTCTACTACATTTCCAGCATCGAATGACACCACGCGAAGGAGTGGTCTCTGATGACGGTATTCTGCTGTGAGTCTGCTGCCCAGCTCGATATCTCTACCCTTCTTCTAGCGCTTCCATTCGTCGGCGTTTTCTGCAGTCCCTTTGGAGGTGTTCCAGTCTATTACAATTCCAGCAACGAAAAATACCGCGTGAAGGAGTGCTCTGTGATGACTGCATTCTGTTACAAGTACATTCCTCCACCGAAATTTCTCTCACTCGTACTGCACTTCGAGAAGCTTGCCTGGCAGATTCATACGCTAATGCATAGGCTAGTGCTTCTGATGTTGATTTCTTTCCTGCTAGCCTTAACGCTTGTTGTAAATTTTGATCTGCAATAGCGTTCACAAATGCTTCTGTTGCCACTTCATTAAGGAAATCTGCATTTAAGCTAGAGTACGAAAGATAAGCTAATCTTTCCACACCAGCCTGCAGTTGTTGTAGTGACTCGCCATGCTTTTGAGTCCTGTTGCGTAACTGCAGGCGATATACTTGCTGCATGTGTTCATCTCCATAACATAATTCTATCGCCTGTACTAGTGAAGTATAATTGCAGATGATGCAGAACCTCGAAGTGCTAATACCAGAGCTGTAGCTTTGTCTGCATCATTCCATCCGTTTACTTCGGAAGCAGCCTCGAATTGTATCTTGAAAATATGCCACGAATTTTGTCCATCAAATATTGGAGGTTTCATTCTGCCTGCATTGGATATTTCAATTCATTCGTGCCGTGGTTGTCGATGCTTCATCTTCTCCAAATCTGATTTAAAGTTGTCAAGCTGGTCGGTGGCTTTTTGTTGAACTTCCGCCACTTCCTGCTCGATTTCTTTAATTTTTAAATTTTGTTCGTCTAACGAGTTTCTCAGGAAATTCTTTTGTTCCTCCAAGCGATTTTCTAGACAATTCTCCAGAGAACTCTTTTGTTCATCCAAACGCGTTTCCAGTGATTTCTTCTGTTCATTTAAACGGGACTCCATGGAATTCTTTTGTTCATCCAAAGCATTCTTCTGCTCATCTAAACGGGATTCCATAGAATTCCTTTGTTCATCCAAACTGGTTTCTATAGATTTCTTGTGTTCCTGGAGAGAATTCTTTTGTTCGTCCAAACGGGTTTCCATAGATTTCTTGTATTCCTCTAGAGAATTCTTTTGTTCCTGGAGAGAATTCTTTTGTTCCTGGAGAGAATTCTTTTCTTCCTGGAGAGAATTCTTTTGTTCATCAAAACGGGCTTCCATTTTGCTCATTAAAGTACTTAAAAGCTGTTCCATGTTCATTGCAGGCTCTTCCTCAATTTCTGGCTCTTCTTCGAAAACGAATGTCTCAGGATTCTTTTCTTCCTCTATCAGAGCTTATCTAAGTCGCCCGACTAGAACAATTTTTAGGCCAGTCGTTTGTAATGACCGCTTCCCCAACTCCACTTTCAATTCCTGTATGCGAAGCTCCTCTAGTTTGCGTCCCATTCTTGCGTCTTTTGTAATTCACTCACAGTTTAATATAAAATTATCTTTCGGAATTTTTACACACGATTTCACAAAATTAATCACTCTTTGAATTTCAAAGTCAAATGCCACCACTTTATTTCGCGATTTTATCCCACTTCTGACACTAGTTGTTACGAGCGTGGCCTTAGTTCGTTATTTAAAACACAATATTTCAGATATAATTCAAAAGTTCTTTCTTTATTTAACTTTACTGTTTACTCTCACAAATTCACAAATAATTATCAAATCAACTCTTTATTTATCGCTAGTACTGTACTTCTAATTATCGCAATCCAAATAGTTTACTTCGTTCACTTCGCTGTCTGAAATAATACTCCGCCTCCTAGCTGTCAGAGCGCCGTATTTATACTCTACGAATTATCCTAGAACCTTCCTGAATATTCCGTTCTCCGAACCCAAAGTTTACTAAGATGATACTAACCTAAATTTGCTTCCATTCCCAACAGATGTGGCTTGATTCACTTTGTGGCACGTAACAATATTATGCTTAACTTTGTTATATTTAATTTATCTCATTTCGTGAATAAACTTTTCTACACCGTTTAGACCTTATTAGTGAATTAGATCGATCGTATTTATTTGAGTTTAAACAGTAGTTTTTTGTAAGCATCTTGCGACAGAAAACCATGATTACCCATTTGCATTCCAGGTAACGTATTAAAAAATGAGACGCACCCTGCTCACATAAAATTCAAAATATTTTTAATTGAAATACAAATATTAATTTTATAAAAGAATTTATTTAAAATAAATATACTATTCTATACTAGGTTTATGCACTAACAGTGTTCAACCTGAGATAACTTACAACTAGATATGAAAATCTCCATATCAACGTGGATCATTTTTAGAAAGCTTTTTAACTTTTTATTCAACCAAAGAAAGCTAACATTGCGAAGAATTTATGTGGCATACTACAGCAAGAGAAAGAGAGAGAGAGAGAATGTGTAGAACTTCCTATTAGAGGGCCATTACCTCGTTTTAGTTGGACCGCGTTTTTGTGAAGTTTTGCACATCTAGATGTAAGTTGTCTGAGGTTCGACCATACAGTCTTATCAAGGAACATCCATACATATATACAAATAATGTTAATGGTAATTGATCCTTATATTTAAATGGATACAGTTTATCCTTTGCTCGTTTACATTATGCTTTTGTACTAAATTCGGATAAAAAATGCGACCGTTTTGGTATTATAAAAGCCGATATCCGTATATTTATTAGATTTTATGTGAAAAATCGGATACGTGGAACTAATGAGATCGAAAGTATAAATAATGTGCATCGTTTATACCAATTTTTTTAATCGTTCAGCTTTACATTTTCGGTTCACAGCATGTGCCGTGTTTCCCGTCATTCGCGTACTTCCAGCAAGAAGAAAAGTTGAATATTGAAATGATTATTGAACTAGTAAAAGTGGACCCAATTTTGTAAGATTTTTCCTACGCTGGATATAAAAAATTTCACAAGAAATGATAAGTAGAAGCATAGATGGCACAAGAACTAGATATCGCATGGTATATGGATTGTGAAATGGGTGGTGTATTCTGGAATTGACCGTAACATGTTTTAGAGCGTGCGAAAAGCAAGTGTTTTTATAGTAGTAGTTTTGTATACATTTAGTCCACTTCATCAACACTTCAGATACGAAAAAATATGAATCACTCGACGTATACATCATTTCAAATGTTGTGGTTAATTCCGGCATGGACCATCCAGCCATATAAATTTTGCATACTTTTTTGGTACTGCATGCTACATCTAGTTCTTGTGCCATCTATGGTAAAAGTCTAGTAAATGAATCCTACATGAATCTATTTATTAGGAATAGTTTAATCTTATTATTAAAATACTTAAAAAATTGTTCGCGCAGGTCAAATGTCATATTTGTACCGAGTCTAGCGGCGACACTAACATTATTTAGTGCACCAAATGTCGGCTCAGGTTTCCCTAAATCATCAAAATCATCAGAAAATTATGTAAGACGCATATTTCCTAAATTATAGAAATTGTAGTATCTCTTTGTAGTATTCTCTCTTTCCAATTAATTTACGAAATGTATTTTCTATGTTGCGTCGCGCTATACAAAGACCTGTATTATATTTTTTACTTTGGTTTTGATTTCTCGATTGTCTATAGGGAAATGGTCATATCAGAAAAGGTTTTAGCGCAAAATCTTCACCTCCTATCAAGACGTACGGACATGGTTGAATTTTCCAGGGAAGAAGTAGTGCGCAAATTTTAAAGGTATAATGAAAATGTGGCCAATGAAAATTTGCCTATACAGCACTCGTCAATAACTCCGAAAAGTTTTGTCATGGCAGGTACAGGAAGAAACAAGTAGTCATATTTTCTTTTAATTAAGAGAGAGAGACGAGTGAGGGGGAACCGAGCAAGCTACCTTCTTCTGGGGTCGGCGGTCAAGAAGTGAAGAAGTATTGTACGTTTGTTTAAATCATTATAAAAAAGGAAATAATTTAAATTATATCGTCTAATTTATAAAATCATTAGCTCAAATTATTCTAAAAGCGGAAGAGGATCAAGTACCTATAGGCGGCTTTTCATAAGATTTCATCATGTAAAGCCATATGTTGGCAACCGCCACGGAAGAATTTATAAGTAAGCCCAGTCCAACTAAGCTAGGAGGATAAGCTCTGTATCCATAAGAAGGTACCTGAAGGGTCCTTCAGTGTATTTCTGGCCACATGGGGATCATGGGGAATGAAAGGGCTGACCTTTTAGCTATGGCTGGCTCGCATTCCCCGTTCCTCGGACCGGAACCCGCCGTAGTCGTTGCCAACTCTGGTATCGGGTCTCTCATCAAAGTGGATGTTCATCTGCAGATATGGGAGATTCTGAATACTTGTAGGTACACAAAATGTTTCTTGATAGGAATATTTCCGATTTTCTCACGGGTCTCGGAAGCAAACAATGTAGAGCTGTGGTTTGGTATCATCACCGGCCACAGCTCGCTTTAAGCTCATCTAACAAGGATGGGAGTTATCGACTGCCCTGACTGTCAGTCCTGCGTGAAAGGAGAGCCTGAGAGAACCGAACATTTTTTGCGTGCATGTTCGTCCTTCGCCCGGAGCAGGTTGGATACTCTACTAGGGTCTGTCTTTCTAACTATAGATGAACTGAGAAAATTTCCTCACCAAGAACTGTTGCGCTTCATTAAGACGACAGGAAGGTTTTGGTGAAAGGATTTCTAGGCAAGCCGCTCTGGCCTCCGTGTTTGCAATGGTCCCACTGCCAGAAAAACAAAAAGCTGGGACTAATGCATCAGCACATTTCAGAGACTTACAAGTTACTATTAAAAGGGAAAAAAGGAAGAAAGAAGACAAAAAACACAGAAAAAAAGGGAACGACCAGCATCTGATAACAGATACGAGGATAATCACAGCTAAGATACAATATTATGATGTAATACAATTACGAGCTCTTATCATTGATTCAGACCTAGCTATCTATATGCATGAACATTTATTTATATATTTGGTTAACTATTTCTATATTGTTGTTATTTATGCATTAGTTGGAACGTAAAGTGCAGGCTGTTAACCCTATTCTTAATTAACGGAATGCTTTTAAAAATCTTCTTTTTTTCACTAATTGTGAATGAAGTTAATCTAAGCAAGACATAAAAATGTTTAAAAAGTTTATAATAGTGCCAGTACGACTATTACTAAATGTTAGGCAACATTAGGATACAAGTGCAATAAAAAGTCCAAAACTATTTGCTACAAAGTCTATATTGTGTCATACGCATTAACCCCATATATAATAAAATTCCAATTCATTGTTCTATTTCTTCTATGATAACCTTAATTTCAACTCCGTGTTTTTGCAGGGCTTATTTAGTAGTTTACTGAAAATTTTTTTCGAGTACGTCATCAACCAGGAGAATTTTAAAATATGTGAGTGGAGTCAAGTCTTCATTTCGGGGTTCTGGTAAATTTCCAGTCCAGAGGAGATTAGTAAGGTAATACTTTGTCGTCTTCCATGGGGACAAGGTGAGTATAAGGCGCTTAATTACGTTAACGCCACATCAGGGGAGGAATTTTCCCAAGACCGTCCGTACGTGATGATGAGTCACATCCTGCCCGAGGTGTTCCTGCACAGGCAGCTGGTAGGCATCCCCTGAGGTGCTGATGGTTGCCTGACTGAATACGGCGGATCTAGAGAGGAAATATCGATAAAACCCGCAATCCCAGGTGTAAACAATCGTGCCTATGCGATGAAAGGCACTGCGTGAGTGTGTCTTATAACGATGGACTCCGGATACCAGGCGACCTCCGGTTTCAACCCTAGCCTTATCTGGTTATGCCGGCTCTGCTGAGATGGACCAAACTTTCCAAGCAATCTCGTGGGAACAAAATTGGAAATCCCGTAAATTCTGAGGGAGGTGCACCTCTAAATGTACCAAAAACCCAATCCGGAGTTCTTAGCGAGCCCTAGAACATCCAGGACATTACAAGTCCTTCATCTGATGGTGATGTGATGGATACACTACCCCTAGACGAGGAGGACCTTCTTAAATCTCCAGAACATAGCCAACAAGACAGCGGGAACACTGAAGTTCCCATTTGCAAAGAGCGCAAGCCAAACCTCTCCGGCGCGGCCAAAAAAAGGTTTAAATGGCTTTTAAAACACGGTCACACAGAAGCAGAGGCTAGAAGGATTGCTGCACTTCAGATAGATCAGCGGAATGAGGAGAGTCTGAAAAAACGGACTCGCTCTGACGAATCTTCTCCTAAAGTGGAGCAACCTAGTGCTAAACACAGCAAGGCAGCACCGGAGAATCCTTCAAAGAAGCACGCCTCCCTGCCCTCGCGTAAGCACCCTTCCTATAAGGAGGTTGCAGAGAGCGTTCGGGAGGTTATTCTTCCCGTCGGTTATCCTGAGGTGGTACTCAACGCGCATCAACTGAAATCCGTACAGGGTGCTATCCTGAGAGAAATCGCGGCAAGAAAGCAAAGCCCCCTAAAACTAAGATTCCTGGCCTCCACATTTAGACCAGGGTGGCTGGTTCTTAACTGCGCCAATCAAGACACCGTGACATGGCTGAAAGGTGTAGTTGCGGAGCTAAAGCCCTGGGAAGGATGATGGTCGAGGAAAGTGAAATTCCTCGCCCACAAGTCCTTGTGGGATACTTCCCAAACAGCGCTGAAGACCCTACGGATTTGATTCTCGATTACATCGAGGGTCAGAACTCGGGGTTAAAAGTGTCTGAATGGATAGTGTTGCGCAGGGTACAAAAACCCTCAGTTACAGAGCTGACTCTCTCCGTGGACCATGTGTCAATGGAAGAGCTAAAGAAGGCTCAATTCGTAATTGGGTATAAATTCGGGTCTGTCCAACTAAGACCCAAGGGTGGAACAGTAAAGACTGTGGCGGAGGCTGGGGATGGCCCAAGTCAGATTAAAACGCTGGTTGACGATTCTCAGCCTTCGACATCAGGAGTCAGCAAGCCTAAACTTTTGGTCAAGCAGTTGGAACTGCAAAACCCAAGTCGAGGACTTCCGAAAAGAAGTCTATAGTGACTAACAAGAAGCCCCCTCCTGTCCGTGCCAAGCCGGGCAAAAACAAAGGTCCTAAAGGATCCACCACCAAGACTGACAGCGGCCACAAAAGCCATCTTAGTCATGGCCAATGATCACCTAAGTTGCCTTCAGATAAATCTCCATCATGCTAAAGCGGCATCAGACGTGCTTAGCAGGAGATTTATCTCGGAGAAACTTAGTCTGGCGCTCATTCAGGAGCCCTGGGTACATCAAGGCCACATCAAAGGACTTCCCACAAAATCATGTAAGTTAATATATACTAATGAACATGAATATCCTAGGGCAGCACTACTGCTCAACACTAAATTAAACTTTATTCCTCTTTCACAGTTCATCCCGACGGACGTGGTTACAGCAGTTGTCGAGGTACCAACTTCAGGAGGTAGCCACGAGGTAGTAGTTACCCCAGCCTACTTTCCCGGAGAAGCGGATTCATTACCTCCCCCAGAGCTAAAACTGCTCATCAACTACTGCAAACGCAGAGGAAAGCACTTCCTCATTGAATGCGATGCAAATGCACATCATACGCTATGGGGCAGCAGGGTTACCAATGCCAATGGTGAGTACCTCTACGATTTTATATTGTCTAACAATTTAGAGGTACTAAATCGAGGTAATGAACATCATTAGACAAGAGAACTTGGACCTAACACTTACCAGTATATTCATAAGTACAAAAATAAGCAGGTGGCATGTATGGAACGAGATTTCCATGTCAGATCACAGACACATCAGGTTCGATATAGATCCCACACTCAACACATGTCAGGAGTACCGAACCCGTAAATTAACTAACTGGGAACTCTATCGACAACACCTTAAGGCTGTAGTTGACTCTCCCGGCGGTAGCATTAGCACGACTGAGGAGCTAGACTCAGTTGCCCGCTGAAGCAAAAGACTTGCAATCGGCAGGTACCATGGTGGAATAGGGAACTGAGTCTAAATAGAAAAGAAGCCAGGAAACTATTCAACAGAGCTAAACCCTCTGGCATCTGGGGGGAATATAAAAAGGCTCTAACGGAATATAACACGGAATTAAGGAGATCCAAAAGAAGAACCTGGCGGACCTTCTGCGATGACATAGATCAATTGCTCGCAGCTATCAGGCTTCATAAGGCACTTTCGAAGGATCACACGAATGATATAGGCACACTTCAAAAAGAAGATGGGAACTACACCGAGAGTTGCGAGGAAACAGTCAGGCTCTTATTAGAAACTCACTTGACCCGATTTGGGGTGGACAAGTACGGAGTCTCTAACAGGAGCAAAAGCCTTGCAAGCCTAATAAGGTTAGATGGGCCATTGGCACATTTAAGACCTTTAAATCTACTGGAGAAGCCAGCATTTTTCCCGCCTTACTACAGCAAGGTGTTGAAGAAATATTCTTTCCACTACAAACAATTTTTCGTGCGAGTTACGCTCTAGGGTACGTTCCCCAATGTTGGAGAGACGTCAGGGTGGTATTTATACCTAAAGCAGGAAAAAGAGCTAGTTCTCTAGCTAAATCGTTCCGACCCATCAGCCTCTCCTCATTCCTGCTTAAGTCCATGGAAAAAATCCTAGACCTACACATTCGAAGTGAAATTCTGATTAAATCACCACTTCATTCTAAGCAGTTCGCTTATCAAGCTGGCAAGTCTACTGAGACTGCCATTCACACATTAGTCAAAGACCTCGAAAAAGTGCTCGAAGCAAAAGAGGTGGCTTTATATGCATTTGCGGACATAGAAGGAGCCTTCGATAATACGTCCTTCGATGCAATTAAATCAGGTGCCGAGGATAAAGGCTTTGAGCCCTCCTCGGTAAACTGGATAGGCTCCATACTTAGAAGCAGTAGGAGAACCACATCTCCAGGGAACTGCTCAGTCACGATCACTGCAGCAAAAGGCTACCCACAAGGAGGAGCGCTCTCTCCACTCTAATGGTCGATCGTGATTGATGATCTGCTAGAGAAGTTGACCAGTTCGGGTTTTAATGTTCAAGGCTACGCGGATGACCAAGTAGTTACAATACGGGGCAAGCATGATCAAGTCATATCCGACCTCATGCAAATAGCCCTCTCCAAAGTCCGCACGTGGTGTCTAAACAAAGGCCTTAGCATAAACCCCAACAAAACGGTTATCGTTCCATTCACAAGAAGATCGAAGCTATCACTAACGGCTCCTCTTCTTGATAAGACGGAATTGATTTTTTCAGACGAAGTCAAATATCTGCGGATAACCCTAGATAAGAAACTTACCTGGAATTCGCATCTGTCCAGAGTGACGGATATAGCGATGCGATCTCTCTACACGTGTCGTCGCTTCATTGGCAGAACATGGGGTCTGAAGCCAAAAATGATGTACTAGACGTACACCACGGTTGTTAGACACATGGTCACCTATGTGGCCCTCGCATGGTGGCCAGAAACTAATCAAAAGTCGGCTGAGGCTCTGCTTCAAAAAACCCAGCGGCTGGCCTGTCTAGGAATAACTGGTGCCATGAGAACCTGTCCTACAGTAGCCATGGAAGCCTTATTAAACCTTGCATCACTGCATTTGCAGGTGAAAAAGGAAGCGATCTCCAGTGCTATTAGGGTACAAACGGAGAAACAGTTAAAGCCAGGCGATCTGGTTGGTCATTTCAGTATCTTAAAAGAGATATGCTTCGAGCAAGTGACGAAAATATCTGATATAATCACACCCAAAGTAGATTTTGTAAGACCATTCCAAGTGGTTCTTGGAGACCGACAACAATGGCGCTCCACTAAACCGTCCTTCCAACAAGGATCGATGGTGTGGTATACAGACGGCTCAAAAACAAACAGTGTGGTCGGATTGGGGGTATACGGCCCCAAATGCCATATATCAACGGCTCTAGGCTCTACCCCTACCGTATTCCAAGCCGAGGCATTGGCCATAGCAGAATGTGCTAATACCTGCATTAAAAGAGCCATAAATGGCTCAACAATTAATATTCTCTCGGACAGTCATGCTGCCCTCAAGGCCTTAAAGTCCTACACTGTCAAGTCAGGGATAGTCTGGGAATGTCTACAAACCCTCAAAAATCTATCAAGGAGAAACAAAGTTTCATCATGTGGGTACGTGGACATGAAGGCCACAGAGGCAAAGAAATTGCGGATGGCCTAGCCAAAAGAGGAGCGGAAACTCAGTTTGTCGGACCAGAGCCATTTTGTGGCACATCAAAGTGTTACCTCAGAGCTACCCTAAATAACTGGGAGAATAAACAAAAATCCCTGTATTGGGAAAGGCTTGAAGGACTTCGTCAGGCAAAAAAGTTTATCGACTCCTCTGGCGGAAAAACAAAAGAACTCCTACTCCTTAGAAGAACAGAGCTCAAAATGATCACTGAGCTCTTCTCAGGTCATTGCCCCTTGAGGTATCCCCCAAACAAGCTGGGTTGGGCTGATACTTCATCCTGCCGCTTCTGTCAGGATGCTCACGATACCTCGGTGGAGATTACTCCACCTTGAACATGCTTTTCCTCCACCAAGTGAAGTATGGAACTTTAAGCCCAGAATGGTTCTAGATTTTATTAACAGTCTAAACCTATAAGTGGAGCAAATTCAACGGGGACTCACAATAGATCTTTCAGGTCGCAGTGATTGCGAGGCTAATGCCTATTCACCCCTTCACAAATCTAATCTAAACTTCTTCCATTTTTGTTTTTTTTTTAATTTGATATGTCGTACACAAGACTACTTAGTTCGTTCTTTGCTAAATTACCTTCTTTATTTGCTGTTAGATTATCGAATAGTTCTAACTCCACATTTTGAAAACTATTCTCTCCTAATTCATTCCAATCCACTTCATCAAAAAGCCTATATACTGCCTCTGTACTCAAACTTCTCCTTTCTGCAGCCATCTGGAAATCTATAAAATTGCATCCAAATAAAATAGCCATTGTATCCTGATGTTGCTTATAAGCAACAGAAAGTTTGAATCCAATTTCTAATAGCTGACCTGATCACTAAAGAAGTTGCGTCCTCCGGAGATTAGAGTAGTGCTTAAAAATTATTACATTTATTTGCTCGAGTGCTTTAAATAAATATTAGACCCATGAACGCTAACCACAAGTCTCATTTTTATCTCCGGTCTTCAGAAGAAGGAAACTTCAGTATCCTATATATATAAAAAAACTACCATATAAATTTGTCATTAGAGGGTCAAAGTATTTTATTCCGTCGGTCAAAAAGCATAGCGGTATGAAACGACCCTTTTCTGGACAGCAAAGAGCTTTTTTCTCTGGGTACATTTATAGTACCATTTACAAATCTTCTTCCCAAATTAGAGACTTTTAAAATTCCTCTATCACTATTTTTGCATAACTGCCAATACCCATATATATAAATTGATGTATGGGTCCAACAATAGCCATCAGAACAACTGAAAATTTATTTAAATAGCAAAAGTGATTCCGTCCACTATTTTTTGGGCATTTGATGATGATCACATGGTTACCATCTATGCTGCCCATGCAATTAGGAAATTGCAACAAGTTCTTAGTAGATTTTTCCCAAACTATTTCTGTCGGCTCAGGCATGTATAGTGATTGCATTCTCTTTTAAATTTCTGTGGAAACTTCTTTGACAATACAACTACCTGTTAAAAGCCCAACTCAAAAACTTTGACCTATTGCACAATAGTAACAGAAATGTATCAAAATTTTTTTTTTAGGTACTGAAATAAAAAAAAATACAAAAAGTGGAAAAATCTTCGAGATAAGTACGAATAATATTTAAGACGCACTAAAACTAGCCAGGCAAGGAAGAAATACGTGAATTGGCAAAGGGCAAAATTACTGGAGCCCTTTAGGTATTCTATGGAATTTGCCAAAATCGATTCCAATGTAGAAGCATCGGGCGAAAATCATAATCTTGCAGAAGGTACACGATCAGAAATAGATCTAACATTAGAATCAGTACATTTGTGCGGCGATCCTCCATCTATGTGATAGGACGCGACAATTGCGAGAGTATAGTAATCGAAGTACTCGTAACTCTTGCAATAATGAGAACAAAAGAAATATATCTTCGGTTGACACGATCATACAATACCTCGAAAATAAAAAGAAATCGCTGGAAATGGATGCCATTGAATTAATTTTTCTTCGATTTGCAAAAAACTATTACCTCGTTCCCGAAAAAACGGCAAGCAGTGACTAAGATGGAAATTTCCAACATTATAATGCGGCAGTAGCTAGAGCATTTAGAAGAAATGACTTGCGAAGAACTAACTACAAATACGACCAGGGCATCAAGTTTACAGGAGCTGAGACCTGCTTTAAGTGCGCCTCAGTTTTCTGTCTCCGAAAACAGCAGTCAGTCTTCCGTGTTACAAGAAACCCAGCCAGGTTCAGTATTTTCCTAATTAAATTCTTACAACTGAATTTGAAGAACATTTAATATTTAAGTTTAAGCGGGGCAAGTGGCCTATGCACTGCAGTCATCTTTGGTTTATTGTGTACCGCTCATATTACAGTTCTTCTAACAAATCCACTCTTCAGAAGAAGAGCAATGTTTTGTTGTAAGAAATTTCTTCGAAGTCGGCAGGCTTTAAGAAGTATGAGCCAAACGGCTGGAATCTGCATTGTGCAATGGCCTCACATTCGCACAATAAATGCTGCGATGTTTCATTCTCTTCAAATATAACCAACACACATCAGTCGGTGACATTTCCATCCGATGGATGTGTTTGTTAAGCTTACAGTGTCCGCTTAAGACTTCTGTAATTATTCTGAGATGATTTCTAGATAGCCCCAACAGATAAATGTTCTTCTCTGAGGAAGATTCCTTGATGGATGAATCTTTTGGCTTGTCTGGATCGTGTCATTGAGCTCCAACTCTGGTCCATTTGGTTCCGGATCCAGGTTTGCATGGTAAACTTCACGGTATTGTAGGAGATACAGCAAAAGGGTTCTGGTCCTATAAGGAGCATGGCTGCTCCTTTTTTGGCCAGTAGGTCTGCATTTTTATTCTCATAAATTCCCGAGTGTCCTGGCACCCACTGAAGCATCAGATGCTTACATGTGCCAAGGTTCGTTAATGCTTGAATGCATTCTCACATTAACTTAGTTTTGATCTCAGGTGATGAGATGGCTTTCAAAGCCCCTTCGCTATTTCTGTAGATATAGCTATTTTTATTAGTGTAGGATGTGCTGAGGTTTTCGTATGCGCATCTAGTGATGGGATATACCTCTGAAATATTGAGGCGTATTTTCCTAGGCTTTGATAGATGTTAGCTTTTGGATTAACCCCGTATATTCCTGCTCCTACTCCTTCCTCGGTTTTAGAACCGTCGGTGTACCAGATTAGGGCTTGCTTTACTAGACTTGTATTTGTTTCTTCCTTATCTGGTATTATTATCTTGAAGGCCAGACGGAGGTTGTGCTCAACAAACATTCTGTCTGACATCATCATATCAATTATTGGATTTGCTTCAATTCTTCTGGTTATGGTGCGTAAACTTTCAGAATCCCATTCACTATAGCCGTCTGTTCGGACTCTGTACACCATGAGTCCAGCCTCTTTTGAAGAAACTAATATATTATAATTTCGTTCCGAAGTAATTTTTGAAATAAGTTCCTTTCTTTTCATAAAATATTAATTCTTTTTTTTGTTTTATAAAAAGAAGGAAGCTTGTTTTCTGTTATTTTAAAGAATAAATGAATTATATGTTATCCATTATTTTTCGTTACCTCAACGCATCTGGAAGACATTCCTAATAGCAAATGGCTTCACGATAAATTGTACCTTCTTTGCGAATATCATCATTTATGAGATCTAGACTTTCATCGAAACAATCACTGGTCATCTTTCTTCAGTTCCACTATTTAAAGCAAGCGCAGATTGACGCGGTGGTGATGGCCGTAGTGGTGTCCTAAGCATTGAAATGTTCATACCAAGAAGCAGAGGTAGTAGTGTTTGAAAATTTACGATTTTTTAAACGCGCTACCGATTTTTCTTCGTGGTCTTCTGTTTGCAACAAATTTCGCTCCATTACGACGATTTGTGAAATTTGCAATTTCATATACGCTTGTCTTCTTGCTGAAAACGTTTTTATTTGTTTCCCAAAAATTTCAGCTCTGTTACATCCATAATTTCTGTGTCTGATTTTCTTTCTTTGAAAAATGATATGACCTTATCGAATCCTGATGCACATCTACTTTCAGCATCGTTTATAAGTTTCTTCTTTTTTCTTGGAATAACATGCTCTGTCTGCATCAGTATCAACATTTTCAGACTCTTAAATGGATATTTTTCAAGAATTAGTGTTGTTGGATTTAGTTCTGTTTCTAAATTTGTAGATGCTACTAAATTCTCTGTTTGCGATAAATTTTGACTTTCAAGCAATTCATAATTAGAGCCGTTTTCAACGCTGTGAACATTTGTTGCACATTTTGCAAATTTTAAAAGCGGCCTTAGAAAATCCATATGTTTTACCCATGGCAAAGTTTAGTAGGCATTTATGGTTTTTGCTGCTTGGCTTGTATGGGTTTTTATACTTCTTAAATGTTTGTTGTAAGATTTAGACATTTCCGTTATTTATTCAGATCTTCTCATGAAATTTCATAAGAAAAAGAATTAAATTTATTGCTATTAATTAACAAAAGATGTTTTCAGACCTCTAGCTACTGGTGAAGCTTCCAAACAATTGTTAGTAGATTCACAGTAGGATTTACTACTACAGGCTGCAATGCTCGGAAAGTCTGTCAAACTAATTGGGAACGAATGCAATCAACTTATATACCCGAGCCTACATGACATACATGGGTAGCAGCAGCGAATGGATATCTAGAAAAATGGAAATTTCCGTACTGTGGATGGAAAGTATATTTTTTTGTGGCAGGGCGATGAGAGATCCCAAGCACGGAGGCCACAGCGGCCCATTGTGCTATCCTGCTAGAAAAGCCATCACCACACACTTCCAGTCCTCTTAATGAAGCACATCAGGTCTTGGTGAGGCAGGCTTTTCATTTCATATACAGATAGGAGGGCAGCTTGCTCCGGGCGATGGCCGGACAAGCACACAGAAAGCGTTCGGTTGTCTCAGGCTATACTTCCAGAAAGTCCAGGCACTCTGGGCTGTCAACAACTCCCATCCTTGTTAGATGAGCATGAATCTAGCTATGGCCGGTGATGATGCCAACCTTCCGAGTGCCATGAGAAAATGAGAGATATTCCTATTGGGCCTATTAATAAACGACTCTGTGCACCACTAAGAACTCATGCTTCCTATGAACATCCACTTTCACGAGAGACCCGATACTCGAGATTGCAACACCTACGGCGAGTTCCGCTCCGAAGAATTGAGCATCAGAGACAGCCCTACCTGAAAGACCAACCCTTTCATTCACCTGGAATCCACTGAAGTGACAGCTCGTTGTGGCCTGCAATCCCCCAGTAACTTGGATGTTATCCGAGGGTCACTGAGGGTGCCTGAGTATCCGAAAGAGTAGCAATGCCTTTACCCTTGATTTGCCTAGCAAGGGCTACATCCGCTACCATTTCGATGGCGAAGACCTCAGCTTGGAAGACAGTGGTGTGTCGTCCAAGTTAGTACTCTATCACAATGTCAGATTTGGGAAAGCAAATGCCTGCCCCGGCTCCCGTTCTAGTGAAAGATCCGTCGGTAAAAAAATTTTGGAACGGACCGGGGAAGGCTCGATAAGGCATTTCCTTCTGTCCACGATTCCCTTACAGGAAAACTCAGAGAATAGCAACCCCCAAGATGAACCACCGGTACCATCGCATCACGCGGCATGTTGGCCAGAGGGCTTTTCAGTACCAGCCCATATGCCAGAGAGCATTGAGAAGAGACAGTCCAGCCGTCCTCCTAACATCCCCATGAGCGCAATCTGCACACAACTCTTTTGTTTTTTGCCTGAATGGCAAGATCCAGGCAGATTAAGTAGGACCTCAAAAACAGGAGTACCCGTAGATCGCATGGAACCTAACTTCCAGGCATGCAAGCCTTTGTAGGCCCGCAGCCTCCGGATCGCAATCTCCACAAGCATCCTCGTAAACAGGAGGCATATGTGAGCATGTGGCTAACGATCGAGGTAGACATCCAGTACACAACCCTCAGTCTGATGCCCCATGGGCTGCGAAATGTTCTCCTGCATTGAGCGAAGACCCTCTGCTTTGTAATGTAGCTGCAATTGATAACCACAGCTAGATTACGGCATTTAGGTGGATAGTGTAGCGGTATGAAAAAATAGATATGCGTGCTTGTGTTTAATGCTGTATTTATTGAACAAATCTTCTCAAGACACTCAAATTCATAAATTTACTATATTTTAATCCTGATTATTAATTGCTCGATTGCATGTGTAGTTGTTATGCCTTATTTTGGCATATATTCAACTAAATGCAATTTATAGCCATTTCTAAAGTTTTCACGCTTTATGCACTTGTTTTTATTTCTCTTTAATCTTATTTGAACTTAACTACTTAACTATTTTTATTTCGTTGCATATATTCTTAAAATGCCAGATTTGGAATGTGTTTAATTTTATGCAAGAAACTTATTCAAACTACGCACTAATTAGTATTACACACAATACTTTTCTGAAAAATCCAAATCCAACAAAAAACTTTATGTCCCTTGCCAACACCAATTGCACACCAATTTCAAGGCGGCTCCCTGCCATATTATGACAATTTGCAATGTGGAACGCAAATAATTCTCCATTTCTTTTGCATCTCGTTTCCACATCTATCTCTTTCCCACTTATTATGGGAATTAATTTTACCGTTTTTCGCGAATATTCGCTTACCTGGTAACTTCGCGGTTTTACCCACAGGTAGCGCGCAGCCAATTTCACAAGATCAGCTTTTCACCGTGTCAAGTTGACAGTCGCGTTCGCGATATTTACCAGTGAAACTTTCGTGTTTGTTTATGTGTTTTTTTGGACAATTTATGGATTAATTAATCAGGTAAGTGTATTTTATTAATTTCTAAGCGTTGTTTATTAATTATTAATGTGTTCCAGTATGAACAATTTGCTGAAAATATGCAAATCTTGTTAAATTATTCATGTTGGAAAGGTGATTTCTTGAAATGTCAACAATGGCAGAAATTGTTGCATTTCATTAATTATAATGTATGTGCTTGTTGCAAGTTTTTATGTTTTGCATATTTAAGCAAATTTGCATGTTTTGCAAATGTTTATTATGCAGAGCATATGAATTTTGCGAAGAAATTGCATTATCTACATTTTGCATGTTTTAGTTGTTGTAATTCGACACTGCTTGATTTAGGCATAGAATGCACTAAGTTAACACGAATTATTGTCCTACAGTTATTAATGGAAAAAGTGTTACCGTAGAATAGACAACTTGTTAGCGTAGGACTGGAAAAAAAAACGTACCACCAAATTTCCATCCACTTTGTAGGACAAATGTTTTTCCGAGTTTATTATCCAATTATCTCAATATTCAAATAAAAAACTTACTGTTATTCAGACAATTTCGACACTCCAACGAATCGACATGTTTTTTACCTGCGCACTACAGTAGCTACCTCTATCGAGAATTTGCACCGAGGAAAATCTTGGAGTCTCATCGAACCGTATACCTACTCACGAAGATTCAGCCTGTTATTACTCACTAAAAAAAAGACAGGCGGTGTCTGCTGGACTTTATATGATTCCTCATTATACACAAAATTAATTATTTCTGCCTCCTAGAGAATCTAGAAATAAATATAAAAACTTTACAAAAAAATCTAGCACGTGCGGATAGTCTCCTCAGTTACCTTTGCATCTTCTTTGATTGGTCTATTGGTTCAATTACGGAGACCAACAAAACCCAGGATAAAAAGGAGAGTTTTGGAAATTTAAGGCCCAGTCTTATAATTTTATCGCTCGCGTTAGATGCATGTAATCTCTAATACCAAAGTATATTTGCATGTGTCGACCCAACTATTATGGTTAAAGTTACATTGCTAATGAATGGGATGCTAAAAAAGTCATGATTGCTCAGGTGATACCTGATTGATAGTGTGAACATTTGCACAAAATGGCTGAACGAAATCTTTAACTTGATGAATTTTGTACCGGGAAAGCAAGTGGCCTTGAAAATTATGGAAATATGTGGGTATTGAATAAAGTCTAAAAGCGTGCCAAAAATGTACTTCAGTAGCGTCTTTCAATATGGAACTTCTCTCTATAACATCAGGAAATATTTTAACCTTGTTCTTCTCTTTCCTTTAATATTCAAATGTTCTGCGTCTCATGTTTGTTTAATTTCCAAAATATTTTCTGCTATGAGACCTGTTATGATGATCTTGAATTGGTAAAGGAAAAGACAGCAAGACAAATATTTTCTTCTGTCGAAAAGAAAATCGTATTGAGAGGGATATTTATGCATATAGCAGTTGTACTTGCACGTGCAACCCGAGGCTAGGTAATATGTG
Organism: Dioctria linearis; assembly: GCA_963930735.1. Classification (NCBI taxonomy): domain Eukaryota; kingdom Metazoa; phylum Arthropoda; class Insecta; order Diptera; family Asilidae; genus Dioctria; species Dioctria linearis. The sequence continues at coordinate 286,523,819 of OZ005740.1, forward strand.
AAAATTTTTAGCTGTAAAACTTTCACTGTTTTCACCAAATTGATATCGGGCCAAAAACTTTGCTATTTGCGTAAAACCAAAACTTTTTTGAGGTGAAAACTTTTTCCTGGTCATCAGGCGCCTTCCTGTTTGCATCGCAATACGCATCAGTACCGAAAATATGCTGAGTGTTATTTTATGGATGGAACCCTCCGACAAATTTCACTAGAGCCGAAATATGTCGCCCATAAATTTGAATTAAACTCTCACCGAAGGAGACATAATCATAAATTTAAATATGAGCCCAGCAAAATACACTTTTTTAATGCTCCTACTTTTCAAACATATATATGTACTACATATCTACATAGGTTTTGGTATTACAAAAGGGGGAAGATAGCAAGGGGAAGAACGTCCACTTTCTACTCGAAACTTTTGTCAAGGAGTTAAAGTTGAACAATCCCTGGTGTGGCAACCGGCCACTTTGACAACCTAATCCCAAGTTGTAGAATAGTCTGAAGAAACTTTTGGATTTCCCGGAGCATATGTAACCGGATTTCAATAAATGTTTGCACAACAATGCCCGTAGATGTTACATATAGATGATATCTATATATTCTGAGAACGGTTGGTCGGACTGTCTAGAAGGGTGTAGAAATATAGACACATACTGAGGATTGTTCTCACGGACAGACCAAAGGAGATACTGATTCGATGCGTAGGAATGTAGGAAGGAGACAATTCAAAAAGCATATCTAGAAAATTCTAAAAATTTCATTTAATGTGCATACATGAGTCAGCACTTTAGATGTATCAATGGGAAAGGAAAATATGCTAATATCCACCCCATCTTATCCGTCCCATCCATTTCTTAACTGCACACTGTTCGTACACTTTTCCGGCTGTTTGTAATTCCGAAGGGTTTCTGAATTACGTTGGTTGAATTCATGTGGGGAAATCGGTCTAGCAATTCCTTCTCGCCATTAAACTTTTACCTTGAAGTTTTCTTATATATATGAGGAAGGCAATTACAGAGGAATTTTGTTAACTTCTGCGATAAAGTTTCGCCAAAATCCACAAAGAAAAGTCTTTATAATGTATGTGATCGGCTTTTGAATGAGCAGGGGAGCTCGAAATAATTCGCAAAACGAACTCTCGGTTCAGTTCATATCATATACTCGTGCAAGTGTTGCACAGTAATTATAATGGGGTGCAAGCACTCTACTGGAGAACAAAGGGAAATTAATTCTAAATTGGTTTTCCCCATTGATTCGATAATCCCCCTTTTAACTGATTTTACCTTGAGAGACTTTGTTAATTTAACATGAAGTAATACGGATATCGCGTTGTAATGATTAAGCGCCAGGTTATTGTATGCCATATGCATAGGAATAAAATTTAAAAATGGGATAACAATTTTCATAAGATTTATCTTAAAGGGCATGTATCTTATTCGTACATATATATATAGTATAGGGTAGTTTTAAATTGAAATACACAAATAAAACCAGAGATAGGTTGAAGCTTCAGGAACAAAAAATTGCATGGCAAGGGGAGGGTTTCGCAATCTCAACCGTTTTGACGGTTATTAAGAAAATATTCTAGTTTTTCACAAACCCCCCCCCCCCCTAAATTTGCTTGTTGTACAACATATAAAGGTGATTTTTAGCTCATATTAGCTTGATAGAAACTTTCTAACGAATCTCGAACAATCACTCCACGCCCTCTTGTCGCTAGTTATAGGACTTCAAAGTCAACAAATTGGAAAAAAAATCCAAATTCTTTTAAATTTTAACGAGTTTCCCCCCAAAATGCCTGATAACCGCATTACATTTTCTGGCATTAGTTGCAAACGAAAGAATGTTACCTTTCAGTTCATATACCTAGTTACATGCATCAGTTTTTGATTTAAATCTGATTTTATGTTGGATAGTTTCATTAATTTTGCTATACGGACGATAAAAATCACGCGCAATTATATGCAATCCAAGTGAAATTCGCAAAATGATATTTTTTTTTTTAAGTATTTCAAAATGTTACTGGCAACAGTGGCGTTGACAAGAATTAATGACAATAAGATAAACAAGTGTGCCTGGGACTCAAATGAATTCTAACTAAATCTGATTTTAGTTTTAAGCTCCTCTTTATGATGAATACTTGACTTACATTGTTTACATAATGCATGTACAAGAAGAAAAGAAATATTCGTGCACTCTTCTGATAATTATCATACTCGTACCATAATAGCAATAGTTGACACATAACAAAATCAATGCATGCCAATTATGCTGTTGTAACATATAATTACGAAGGCAAGTTTAAGTAATGTAGCCAAAATTGGGTCGTTGTATGTTGATCCTGCACCGTGGTTACTTTCCGATCGAAACCAAATACAGCAAATAGACTACCAGTGGCGACATCTGCAGAATAAAAATAATAATAATAATTTCTCTAATAAAAAATAAAATATCAATGATTGTGGTATGAATTAAAAGGCTTCAAAGACTAAAGAGAAATTCTTCCGTACATTTATAACTCACAGAATTTGCTCTAGATTGTTTAATTTATTCATATGCAAATGTATCATATGAGTGATCTTTTTCTGCTATGAACCTGGCTAAAATCAGAACTCCTAATAAGTTATAGGTATACTGGGATAGACTTCAATTAAAAGCAAACCTGTTTCTAAGGTATTGGAACTGTGATTATAAATATATTTTATATCGTTCTGAAATACGTTTGCTACTTAAATGAGGAACAAATTTGATATAACTTCAACCCGGAATTTGTTAAATTTTTCAAAGTCGAAAGAGTAGTACACTACCCAGACCAGGCCATTCCAGTGCAGTGACGGATCTAGGGGGGTCAGAGGGTCATTGAAAAATTAAAGTAAAAATATTGAACTATTTTGCGTTATTTGAAAAAAAATTATTTTTATTTTATATTCTTTTTATTAATATAATTCAACTTCACAAAGTTATACAAAATATTTTTATTCCAAAACTTAAAAGGATCAAAATTTATTTCAATGAATATTATTGTATGCATGTGATGTATGTGTATAGGTTTTTTTCCCAAGCCACGAAACGGACTCACTCACTACCACATCAGAGCCCTAACATAGTTCTAACTCCTAAGATTCTAAAATATGTGCAGGGTTCTTATGTAAAACCACTGACATGTATTATATGGACTGCCTACGTCAATAGAAATACACTGCAGAAAGTGGGCTCACTTCTATATAGCATTCTCTTTCAGTCTAAGCACCAAGTACCAACTGTGAGAGAGCTGTAAACAATAAATAAATAAGTGGCCTCGGTAGCTCAGTTGGTAAGCGCGCTGGCTACCATCCCTGGGGTCGTGGATTTGATTGCCACCCCGACTTGGTCCTGTGCTTCTCCTTCCACCTAGTTTCCTTCCATTTTCTTTTCCGTGTTATTAATTAATTCTTCAATCAACATTTAATGGTGTTTTCTAAGGATATATTCGATATAACTTTGTAATTCGATATAATTCTATATTACTTGGTAATTGACATATGCCTATGTATATTTCTAAGGAAAAAGTTAGCTATTAATTAATGTATCTATAATAATTTCTATAATTAATGATTCCGCAAGTATAATAATGTCTAGGTTATGTTAATAATGATATTTAATGATTCGATGATGTCTATGATTGTTGCTAATGCTTGCCTAATGTTTATATAGTTTATATGTAAATATGTAATATTTCCTGTCTGTAAGATTGTTAAAATCGGTTGACTAAATAAATAAATAAATAAATATTTTTAAATTAAATCTTTGAGTTAGTTAGTGATAAAAATTATTTTACCAAATGCAATATGTTCATAAATACTCAACAGAAATTCCAAAGAGAAATTCGAAAGGTTTTATTAAAATCACTTTCAACTTCCAATGGTTTTTTTCAATGTTGGCACCGACGTAAGAAATATTTTTGACACACAAAATTGTACCCGCATGTAATAGCCTATCGAGCAGAGAGAGAAAAGTTTGGTTTGAAGTTTGCACCCTAAACTACTAGTCTTATTAAAAAATGACTTTTTGTAAAAACATTATATTAAATAACCGGCCAAGTATGAGTCGGACTCGTGCACGAAGGGTTCCGTACCATCGTACAAAAATTCAACAGTATTTTCTCAAATGAAGGTAAGCGTCGTGTGATAAAATAATGCTGTTATTTGAAAAAATAATGCGTACTTATGATAATAATAATGAAAGAGAATAAAACGAGGAAAAAAACGCCGAAAAAATCACTTTTATTGTGTGGAATTTTTACTTTTATTTTATGTTTATTATTTGTGATTCTAGCGGCAATAGAAATACACACACTGTAAAAATTTCAAGTGTCTAACTGTTACGGTTAATAAGATACAGGCCGGTGACAGACAAATAATAATAATAATAATGAAAAACGCCGAAAATTTCACGTTTCTTGTATGGGGGCCCCCTTTAATTTTTATTATTTACTATTATATCGCCAATAGGGATACAGGGTGTCCCGTAGGTCGACGTCAAACCGGAAACTGGTGATAGATGAAATCATAATGGTTACCAGAAAAAAATAAAAACAAAATCTAAGTCATGTATTTTTTAAATTATAGACATTTCTTTTCTTTCGAGAAAATGTACACGCTGTGATGGTTTTTCACTTCTGTTGCTACAAGTCTTTACTTTTTTTCAATTTTATTTTTCTTATGTAATCCCGAATAGTGCTTGTGTAACCTGTTGCTTTAAATTCTAAGCCAACTGCCCCAGCTTGGAAGAAAATGTCACATTTTGCCGAACGAAGAATAGAAAATTAATACTTCACTCAAGTTTAACTGATTGTGGTGAAAAAAATATACTACGCCAGTTTGGCAAGAAACGTTAAAAGTTTACTCATTTAATAGGGATTCTAAATTGGTTTAACACTTGCAACATATTTCTTAGATTTCGGGAAAAAAAATGTTTTCTTTAAGAAAACCAGTTTCGAAAAATTTCTCTTTAGCTAGTATACCCAAAGCTTGCCGGAAGACTGTAACTTTAAGATTCTAGTTTGAGTGAGACAGAGAGTCATTACATGAGGTGTGAGTGAGATAGATAGTAAATCATTTTGTCACATTTTCTTCCAAGCTGGAGCAGTTGGCTTAGAATTTAAATGAAGATTACATAAGCACAATTCGGGATTACATACGAAAAATAAAATTGAAAGATGGTAAAGATTTGTAGCAACAGGAGCTAAAAAACCATCACAGGGTGTACATTTTCTCGAAAACAAAAGAAATGTCTATAATTAAAAAAATACTTGACTTGGATTTGGTTTTTAATATTTTTCTGGTAACTATTATGATTTGGTCTATCACCCGGTTCCGGTTTGACTTCGACTTACTGTGTACAGGGTCCCATAAATGGAGTCATATCCAAAGGCTACGGATTGGTCATGCTTACACAAGTAAAATATTGTATTGTTAGGTGCGGGGGGGGGGATTCTTACGGGTTCCGAGATAACGGGACTTAGAGATCTTTGGGTATGTTTTTATAGATTACTCTGTAACTTCTGAAAGTTACACCCTATGATTTGGTAGATAGACCTTTCGACCTTTCCAACGGTCTACAAATTGTTTCCATCCCCCTCTCCATTTTCAAGTTATGGCTAAACAAATTTAAAACTTCGGAGTTTTTACTCGTTTTTTTTTTTTTATTTAATAACTATTTTTATCAAAAACACGTCATGAATATCAATCTTTGATATTGGGTTAAAGAAGCCCAAAAGCTTAGCTTTAAAGTGACCTCCGTACCAGAAAGTATGCAATTATCTTTTGGAAATGACCTTTTCAGTCATTTTCCTTAGATATGCTTAAGAAAAAGTGCAGAAAGGGTTACATTTTCGGTACGGAGTGTGATAGGTCATTTTAAAGCTAAGATCTTGGTCTTCTAAAATCCAATATAAAAAATTGATATTCATGACGTGTTCTTTGATAAAAATAGTAGTTAAATAAAAAAAACGAGTAAAAATACCGAAGTTTAAAATTTGTTGAGCCATAACTTGAAAATGGAGAAGAGGATGGAAAATAAATTACAAGATAATCTATAAAAATATACCCAAATATCTTTAAGTCCCGTTATCTAGGAAACCATTAGGATCCCCCTCACCATACAATTTTTTGCTCATCGACCATGACCTATCCGTAGCCTTCGGATGTGACACCACTTACGGGACACCCTGTATAATAGTGGAACAATTAAAAATACAGAAAACAAAATTAAAAATCTCAATAACTAAAACAATTCATTGAAGTTTAAGTAATCTTTGAGTAGATTAAAGTATCTTTATCTCCTGGTGTTTAAAAACGAAAATATTTTGGCCAACTCCTCTAGGATTTATCACAACATAATTTTTGTACCACATGGTCCTGGTGTACTTTTTTCACGCAATTTGAATGTCTTTGGAGTAGAAAGGACGATAGAACAAACTTATTTCTGGCTCCATTCAGCTTTCCCTGTAGCTCCAGGAAGTATTTTTCCTCATAGTTATTGCACGATTACATACATACATAGTCCCGTCAATAGGGACTAAATAAGGCCTCTGCAATACAAAAGGTAGGGTAGCTTTGATTTTTTTATGTTATTTAGTTTCGGGTCCCGATAAAAAAATCAAGTTATCACCCATCTTGCATTAAAGTGGAAAAAATAGTTTTTTTTCCAAAATAATTCGTGAACAATTGATCCTACGACAAAAACGGCTGCTACAAATTTAAAGAACAGTAAATTCCCTTTATTTTCTGTATAAACACCGTTTTGTAAGTCTGACCTGTAACGAGGTACAGTATGAACATTCTTCAAAAAAAATATATACGTATAGTACCACTTATACAGGGTGTTTCGTCCATGGTGGTCTATAGGAAATGAGGTGATAGGAGTAAAACAAAAAATTGTACGACAAGGGAGGAGCGGCAACTAAACCGTTTCTGAGTATTTCACAAACTACCCTGTATCTAAAAAAATATAAGGTGTATGGTCATTTACAGAGCTCATTGTGTGCAGAGCTTCATGACCTTTCAAACGACCCCATCGACTAGCCTCGTAGGAGTTCTTCTGGTTTAAACTAAGAATTTCGGATTACTTTACATTTTTATTGACCTTATTGCGATGTCGTCAATATACTTCTTTGGACAATTTTGCATTCTGTTTACATGGCAATTCAAATCAATAAAGGAAAGGTCTAAGAACCTATGACCACTTCAACTAGATATGGAGAGAGGTTAATTCTTACGATGAGCAATTTAAGCTTTTAATCTTTGATTCCTTTAAACGCATCTCTCACAATATAACTTTCCATCAAACAACATAATTTTTGTACATGGGAAGACACTATTTTTTCGCTGGATATTCTTATATCCATTTATGTAAAGATACAACCGGAGAGCCAGAATTACCTCGGCTCTATAATTACCGAATCTAATGGTAAAGAAAAATTACCAAAAAAGAACTAATGCGGCTCTCAGCTTTCACATATATTAAACTTCAGGCCTCAGATACAATACAGTTGTAAGAGACGAGGAAAATAATACAAATCAAAGCACAACCACGATGAACCTATAAAAATAGGTATTTTGACCAGTTATTCCGAAAATTATATGGAGTAATTTTGTGTAAAAGAAATTATTTTGCAGGCAATCAGGCTAAAATGATACCAACGAATAAACAAAAGGAAGAAAGTGCATGATAATAATACAACAACGAAAGAAACTTTCAAGATGTTCTATTGGAAGAACCTCAAAAAATTAAGGAAATTAATTAAAACTTTTGAAAATCCACAAAGGAGAGAAATTCAAAGACTTCCCAGACCATGCTATCTTCCCTTTTAATACTAAATAATTTACAACTAACTTCGTTATCAGTCTTAAGGTGTCTCAAAAATTATTATGAAATTGCTTCGAAATAAGTTAGTTCACAAAGAAATAAGAAAACTGAAAGCTATTTCAGAACTTTAGCATCCCTAAAACTTTCTTTTTCTATTAAGCATGTAACAAGGTAACGCTCGTATCCAGTAAGGACTTAAAGTAGCACTTAAACGGGTGATAACCTTATGCAGGTATCCTTTCAGACTGAGTCCATTTTGTATAAGATTCAAAAAGATTGAAAAATTTTCATAAAAGACTTTTAATTTGCTTTGAATATTCATTAAAATAGGGAAAAACTTTACAAAAGACTCGAACCGCTAAAGAAACTTGGTCGCCATGCACCCAAAAGGCGAAGATGTAAAGTTCAAAAACTAGTTGACTTCCTGCCTTACATATTCGGTTCAGTTACAGACGGGCTTAGCTTTTCTATTTAAGTTTTGCCCAGGGTTTTCATAGAATATTGAAGTCCAAAAAAAGGACTACGTCATATATGTTGGAGAAATGCTAAAGAAAAAGTCCAAAAATCGAGGAAGAGCTGGAAAGCTTTTATTACGCTGTCATTTGAAATACTTACCTGCATAGCTGGGATCGAGTCACATCAAGAACTTCATATAGGGGCGGGAATTCTCGTAATCCATGAAATAATGCCGACTAGAACTCTTGGGATATCCTTTATCATATCTTCTCTTGGCCTTCCAGTTTATTTCAATTAGGGAGACATCTTGGATAAAAAAAAAAAAAATTAAATTATAGATTAGACTTCCTGCAACTCATTGTCAGTTGACTCGCACATACTACATCACCCGAAACGGACTTCTAAGAGCTTCCTTTAACAGTATTAGCGTTCCCTTTTTCCTTGGAAAATAATACTGAATACCGAATGAGCATGTGTTGGTCTGTTAATGGCAACATATTTCATGGCATTGTTCTAAGGCTCCTTCCTAGGTGGCTGGATTTTTTTACGTCCGTCTTGTCGTCTGGGGGAGCGTTCCCTTATTCCCTAGATCCCTGATGTAATTTTTTGTATCGTTTTATATATCATAGTGTCACGATTCAAAAAGACATTTCGATGTCTGGCAAGAAGTAAGATATGTCGAAATTATTGTACCAAAATGGATGATAATATCATGAGTTCCTGAAAGCGATTTATATTTTGTCATTCTTTCAATCTTAGACTTGAGTACTGATTGTAATGGGTCTATATTGAGGCATTTATTGACTTTTGATGTGAGAGATTTTTCTTTTATGATATCAACAGGCATTGAGATGTTTTTTGATAGAAATATGAAATTGAAATAAGCGAAATGCAAGTTAGACTTATATCTAGAATTTTGCAGTAAATGCTTTAAAGGAATGCTTTTTCTGGAAATAAGTGAAGAAATTCGTGTAATCGATAAATTAATTGCATATAGTATAAGAAGATACGTCGGTCATGCTGAACAATTTTCAATTTGAAATTTGCTCCAAAGATTTTCATGTTATACATAGTTAGTAAATTAGAGGTAATGTTGAATGAAAAAAATTGGCCAAGTGCAAGTCGGACACGCACACGAAGTTTTCCGTACCATCGTACAAAATTTAACCTATGTATACGCCAAAAATCACATTTCTTGTATGGGGGCCCCCTTTAATTTTTAATTTAATTTGATTTTTATTATTTGTTGACATAGCGGCAATAGAAATACACACTGTGAAAGTTTCAACTGCCTACCTATTACGGTTCATGAGAAACCGCCCGGTGACGGACGGACGGACATCAGAGACTTAGTACTTTTGTTCCCGTTTTTACCCTATGAGTACGGAACCCTAGAAATATCCCATTTAGAAATATGAGTACACTTTACTAATGTTCTAAACTTCTTTTATTAGCCGGATCAATTCAGTGCTCCCGCTAAAAATATTGCTGCCAGTCTACGCGCGGCATATGCGCAATATTTGCAATGTGTATCTTCTCATCTAAGTCATCTGTAATATGAATTGTCGACAGTCAATTAACAAATTTCTTAGAAGTATAATAAAAATATTTATTTGGAATTACATAAACTATAACCGGACTCAACATTGTTTCCACACTCGGAAAAACAAAAAACAAAAATCAATGCAGGCATTCTTTTTGCACGGCTTACAATCGTAGAATTTATACGAAAAAGATTTGTCGTCTAACAGACTGAAATATATTGAAAATAATTTCAATAAATTTACAAAATGCATTTAAGTTCAAAATAAAATGATTGAACTTTTCGACCCAACGATCAGAGAGGTCTCATCGGTATGGTTATCTCTGATCGCCTACCATAGAAGTTAAATGATGGAGGTCACACCAATTGCCCATATAAATACTTTTTATAAAAGGTAACTATGAATTATATGGTGGCAAGATTTCTCATTGCAATTTTCAAATTGGGTGATTGTTCCCCTTTTTTGCCTGGCGGCACATGGAAGTTAACAAAATTTATTTTGTTTTCTTTAAAAAAAAATGAAACAACCGATTTCAAACAATTCCCGATTTAATCTGATTCTACCTAATTACAAAATTTACTTTTAGCTGCTTAAAACGAACTTATGCCTAAAGTGCCAAACACAATTCCGCCGTTCCGATTCAGTTCGATTCGATTCAATTCGATCCGTTACGTGCATGAGCACAATTGTTCCGTTCAAACTTACCATCAGTTTTAATTTTCTCATTGAAATTTCTCCAAATTTTGTCTTTTCTTTTTACATCCTTGTAAAATTTGTTGCCTTTGACATAAGGCTCTTCATATTTTTTAATTTCTTCAATAAAAACTTCTTCATCCATCTTGAGTTATACACAAACATTGTACAGGTAATTTTTCTAGGTTATGTTATCCGTAAAAGTTGAAATTTGCTCAACTTCTCCGTTTCGATTCGATCCGTTCCGATCCATTTCGGCGAATGTGTCCAATTACATGTACGTCTCATATAAGCAAATTTGTCATTTGTACGTATCGGATCGAAACGGTGCAATTCTGTTTCCCACTTAACAATCTTTTTCTTAGCTAGCAATTTATTGAAATATGATATTTTTGTTCTACTGGTAAAAATGCATTGTCAGCGGCGCGTGTTGGTGCGTTAATTGAGTTAACTCCTCCCTCCTGAAATGTCTGCGGTGAAAGATTGAGTTTGACTGACTGCAGGTCTTGAATGCTGGGGGTTGTTGTCATCTGAATTGTTGGTTGAATGATCTCCAGTTTTCCCTTTTCTCTTTTGATTTTGAAAACTATAAATACACTAAAAATTACAATTAGTACGGTAACTAAACTTATGTCTGTTATAAGAGATATCCCGTGCTTAGTTTGGAGGCTTTGTAGCTGTTTTCTATTGTTTAGGTGTAGGTCGTGAAGATATTCTACATCTGGTTTTAGGCTTTTCTCGATCGGGCTGGTGTGAAGCATTGGCGGTAGGGCTTGAAAAGTTTTTATCTCTTTGCTGATGAATTCTCTGTTCTTTATCATTATGGTTTCATTGTGGTATTGTATAACACAGCTGCCGTTTAAGTGTCTGGTTGAATTATTTTCGAAAAACTCTCCAAGGAAGTTGTCGAGCAATATTATATTTTCGTTAATTATTTCAATTTTCTCATTTTTGTTAAACTGGTAATCACATTCAGCCTCCAATCACCTCATTAGACGACTAATGCAATGATCGTCTGGAAGTTTCTCAAGCGGAATTTGCTTGCATATTGTTAAATTTCTAATGCTACTGCACTTCTCCTTTATTCCAAATCTTGCAGACTGATTCATTATTAATTCTTCGAAGTTTAAATACGCACGCTTCTTGTTTTTCGTTGTAGGTCTAACAATGATATGGTTATATTCACTTGTGCTTGTCTTCGGAAGTGAAACTATGCACAGAAGAATTGACTACTTTACAACAATTATCGGTTCAGCGTACTCTATAGCATCTATCTCATTTTCGTAGGGGAGCGTTTCTATTTGAGCTATGAGTTGGTAAATTTCTTCTTTGTCCAGGAGGTTAGTGCTTACAATTCCTTTCTTAGCCAACTGTTCTGCAAGTACTATTTCATTAACTTCCTGTTTTAGGATACTTAGCCGGTTGAATAGCATCTGTTCATATTTTGCACCATTTCGTTCATCTAGTTGTTTAGCGATATTGTTATATTGATGTATCAGTGTAGTTGTGGACTCCATTATTTTGTTGTTTATCTTATATTGCTCTTTATTATTGGAAATCATATCATCTTGACTTTTAATTATGTTATCCCAATCTGTAGCATCAGGTGAACCGGCTATCCATTTCCACGCAGATCCTATCAAGTTAATTGATCTCCCTTTTCTTGAATTTGTTCCCTTTAACTTCCGACTTAATTCCTGTACCTGCTTTATTTGATATTCTAGTTGGGGCTGAAGAATGCTGGTTTTGTCTATTCTTCCTAATGCTGATATTTCGTCGTTGAGCACTTCTTCATACTTAGTAATGTTAATGACGTGAACAAGTTTTATGCTGCCGCTTATGATGCGTCCATTTCCCTGCTTAATGACGGCGACTGGACCCAAGTATTCAAACACGTTTGCTGTGAAGGCGATATGCGCCCATATTAGTCTGAAATAGGAAAGTACGTTTTATTGGTTAAGATATTTAATGTGCGATTTATGGATGCGTCTTCCACTAGTTGTTGTAACAGTGACTCTATTGTCTTTGGCAACTGTTTCTTTCTTAAATACAGGTTTGTGTTTACCTTGAATTTGTTTTACGGTTGTGTATATTGTCTGCCCAGGATGATAATTTTTCGGTTTTTGTCTCTTTAAATTTTGATTACTTATTTTACTTTTTTGGCTCTTTTTTATTTGTTCTAATAGGTCCTCATTTACCTTTGCTCTAAAATCTAATAAATTCTGATAATTGATTCGTTGTGTTCTTCCAAAGAATATGTCGCTGGATTTTTGCTTGGTTATGGAGTGTATGGTGTTATTGTATCTATCTACTGATATATTTATTATTTCCTTCAGAGATAAATCCGGATATTCCCTTTGCAGACATCTTGCGATTTCGATTGTAGTGGAATGAACTCTTTCCACAGTTCCATTTACCTCACTTTTTTGAGATGGGGTTCTATATAATTCTATCCCTAATGTTTTGATATAGTTGGTTACGATAGGACTAATAAAACTTTTCTCGTTGTCTATTACAAGTATTTTAGGTGTGGTAAAATAGTGTAATATCTTTGTTATTTTATCCCTTAAAGTTAGCACTGATTTATCTTTTATTCTGAAGAACTTAGCAAATTTTGAGAATTTGTGCACACAAGAGATGAACTTTTCCTGGTTAAATATCATAATATCCATGTGTGTTATTTCCGATGGGTAAGTTGGAATGGGTGTTTCTAGCAATTCGGGCCTGTTAGGGTGTCGATCGTATTTGTTGGTATTACAGATATCGCAGGATTTAATGTACTTTTTAATTTTGCTCGCCATGTGGGGGAAATAGTATTTTTCTAATATCTGGTTCTTGTTTTCCTTACCATTCCTGTGGGCTCTTCTATGCTCGTGATCGATGATTTGGAATTGGTTTTCTGGATTGGCGATATCTTGTACTACTCTTTGTGTTATGCGGATTTTAAATTTACTAAAATGTTTTTTGAAGATTTCTTGCAGCACTTGAATATGTTGTTCTGGAATTTTAAGTCCGTTCAGAATATTTGGGTTAAGAAGTTCCTTTAATATTTTTATGAGATTCCCTTTGTTTATTTCCTCAAGTTTTATGTAATGTCGGTGGTATCCTGTGTGGAGTTCTTCGATAGCGTACATATTGTGTTTTCCCACCTCGATGATGAGTTGGTTTTTAAATACATTAATAGGCGCTTCACAGTATGGGATGATATCTGTGTTATCTTCCTCTGCACTGTGTATGGTTTGGCTTGAATCCGATGTAAGAACGTTTGACTTTAATCTTGATAGTGCATCGGCAATATGATTTGTCTTCCCTGGCTTGTAAACAAGCTCATAATTATACTCTTCTATTCTAGCCTTCCACCTTTTTAGTTTTGCATTGTTGTTTGTATTACTCAGGCTAAATGTTAGAGGTTGATGATCGGTCAAAATTTTAATCTTTCTTGCTCCATACAGATAGTTTCGCAGATTGTCTAAAGCCCAAACTATCGCTAACATTTCCTTTTCATTAGTTGCGTAGTTCTCTTCAGTTTTATTGAGTGACCGAGATATGAAGGTAATAGGTTTATCCTTACCAATTTCTCCCTGCGAGAGCACTGCTCCAATCGCATGATCTGAAGCATCCGTTGTAAGGATGAATGGATTCGTGAAGTCTGGAAATGCTAATATTTCGGGAGATGCTAGAAGTTCCTACAAGTCATTAAATGCCTTTAGTTCTTTTTCTGCCATTTTAATTTTAATTCTGCTAGACTGGTTTGACTTGATCTGCCCATTTTCTCCCCGTGTGAGGTTAGTCAGGTGTTTTGCTATATTTGCAAAGACTCTAATAATACGTCGGTAATATGAAGTCAGTCCAATGAAACTCTTTAGGTCCTTTAAATTTTCTGGTCGTGTAATTCCTTTTATGGCCCGGACCTTTTTTCATCAGGCTTGATGCCTTTATCAGTGATCATAAAACCCAAAAATTCTGTTTCTGTTTTTAGGAATTCTGTTTTATCAAGATTTACTTTGAGGTTGGCTTCCTTTAATTTAGAAAATATCTTCTCAATATTCTGTAGATGTTCTGCCTCGGTTCTGCCAAATATGATTATGTTATCAATGTATACGTAAGATATTTTTCCGATATGTTCCTAGAAGACATCAACAATCATTCTTTGAAATATCGAGGCCGCGTTTTTTAGACCAAATGGTAACCTTGTATACTCGTACTTTCCGTTCATTGTAGAAAATGCCGTCTTTGGAATATCTTCCTTTTTCATTTTTATTTGGTGGAAGCCTGACGTCAAGTCGAGGGTCGTGAAAAACTTTGAATTCCCTAGGATTGCTATCGTGCTGGATATATCAGGTATGGGATAGGTATCTGATGTTGTTACGGCATTCAATCTTTTGAAGTATATTACCATTCTATATTTTTTTATTCCTAAAGCATCCATCTTCTTTTCAACAATCCAGATGGGTGAGTTATAAGGGCTTTTAGATGGTCTGATTATTCCGTCCTCCAGAAGCTTGTTTATTTGACGTTCCACCTCGTCTCTCATATTGGCAGGATAAGGGTAAGACTTTGAGTAGACTGGCTCATCTGTTGTCGTTTTGATCTCAGCTTCAATGTTTGTATTCACTATTTCTTAATCATTTATTGGTTCAAATAATATATGGTATTTCTTTAATATTTCATGCAATTTTCCTTTGATTTGTAGGTTCAGATGTTTGTCCCTAATTTCTAAATTATTAACTTGAATGGATTGTTTTTCTTTGAGAGGTATTATGATATTTGGCTTAATTTTCAGAATATTATTCTTCCTATCAATAATTGCTTCTAATTCTTTTAGGGTATCATCACCGATAATTCCGTGAAATAATTTTAGTCCAGGTAAAATGAAAAAATGTATTAAGGTATTATTTCCTATTCTAGCAAAGAATCTTCCGGTAATTTTTTCTTTAACTTCTATCTCCCCTGCAGCCGATTGTATTTTAAAAGCCTTTTTTGCTGGTTTCTTATTCGTTCCCCATTCTGATTTTATAAAATTTATATTAGCTCCCGTGTCGATTAGGAATTTGAGAATTTTGCCATCCCGTGTTTGGTATTCTAGGTATGGAACGCTAGAGAGGCTTCCGTCATAAAATTTAGTTCAGGATTTTCGTCATCAGTTCCCTCAGAATAGTCGTCATCTAATTCATTCTCGCGAGTTTGGATATAATCTTCATATGTTGGCCCAGCTTCTGTTTCTAAAATATTTATTCTCTGCGGTTTGTGTGGATAATTTTCGGAATTGTTATATCTCTTATACGGATAAGGATTATTGTTACCAGGTCGATTCATATAATCAATTTGTTTAGTTTGTATGGATCGATCAATTTCCATTGGAACGGGGGGTTTCGGGTGATTTGGCCTTGGAGGTGGTTGTATATGTTTTTCGTGTTGAATGTTATAGACTTCGTTCCTTTGGTTAAATGGCAACGTCCGTGGCATGGATCGCGGAGCTGGTTTAGGTGGGTTGTTTATAAGTGTAATCGCTACAGAAGAATTGGTTTATGGGTGCCGTCAATGAAATATTTAGATTAGGTCTACGTATCGCGATATTACTAATGAATTTCTAGACATGAAGCATAAGCTTCTGGGAGTGTTTGGGGTTTTGTATAACTAACATCTTGCAAAGATCACCATTTACACCTCTCATAAACACGTCAAGTGCTCTACTGCGATAAGTTTCCACGAGTACGTTGATTGTTTCTGGAGAATAATCTTCCGTTTTAATTTTATTAATTATTAGGGAGAATTGGTGGTTAACAGTTGCATAAAATTCATTTAGACTCATGTTTCCTTGGCTAAGAAGGTTTAATTGATGCTCAAGAGTGCGAATATCCCTCTTGTCAGCATAATGTAACGATAAACACTTTTTTATAGAAGGCCAATCGTCACTAAATATGTTGTAGGAAATTAAAGCAGTGTCAGCGGGACCCCATATTTTTTGCCGCATACTTTGTAGGATTGTACGATAAATTGGTTTATTACGAACAATTTCGTGGTCGTTTAATATGTTTTCAACTGCGTGTATCCATGAAATATATTGCACTGGATTTCCATCATATGTCTGCAGTTCCCTAACACTATCTGGAAGTTTCCAGATATCCTTTAATTCCTCTTCATTTTTTAGAGCTTGGGGTATATTATTAGTTGGAGTTGGAGCTACCTTGGAAGCAGCTATTTCTTTTTCTAACTTCTGAAGTCGACGTTCGATTTCTTTTACCAACGCGATTTGAGCATTACATGCTCCTGTCAATTGCTTGAATGCCTCATGTAATTGCTCCATTTTCGAATATAAGTACCGTTAATATAAGAGATTTTAGAAATTATCACTTATAACCTTAGAGAGGGAGAAAGGGGATTTTACCCGTACGAGTATATTATTGAAATTATTATCAACTGAAAAGACACTTTCCCTGGCTTTTTAAACTTTAATAATTAATTCAACCAGACTCACTTTTTCTATTCTATTGGCTTTTCCTCACTTATCAAATTTCAGATAATTATGGCTATTTCTTAGCTCTTATCGGTTTAAACGCACTCTCGAGAAATTTTATTCACTACCCATTTATTTTTAATTCTACTAAGCTATGTTATTCTTGTTAAAAAATTTTATTTCAATGTGTAAATTTCCAAGATATTCAGTGTGTTCAATATATTTGATATAATATAACATAAGTGAGAGTTTTTACTTACATTAGAATGAGGAATTTCATAACGGGAGTGCGTGTCTTATTTCTCCCAATTTTTAGGAACTGTTGCTACCGGATGATGGGGGATGAGCGTATATTTCCCTTTTAGCCTTCTGCGTTGAGATTGTCAGCAGCCTACTCGTGGTACGAACTTCTATCACTTCCGTTGTTGGTGGATGTGATGCACTGGATAAGCTGTAGAATTCCCTTTTAGCGAAAGACTTTGAGATTGTAAATCGCCTACTTGTGGTACGCACTTAGATCACACGTACTTAAATCTCACATAATTAACCAAAAGAAAAGAAAAACTTTCTTTCTTTGGTCATTTAACAACGGTCCCTGCTCGGGCGCCAGTTAACAAAATTTATTTTGTTTTCTTTAAAAAAAAATGAAACAACCGATTTCAGACAATTCCCGATTTAATCTGATTCTACCTAATTACAAAATTTACTTTCAGCTGCTTAAAACGAACTTACATATGCCTAACGATCTTTTTCTTAGCTAGCAATTTATTGAAATATGATATTTTTGTTCTACTGGTAAAAATGCATTGTCAGCAGCGCGTGTTGCTGCGTTAACTGAGTTAACTTGGATAAACCAACTAGAAATTATACGAAGAAGATTTCTGGTCTAACAGACTGAAATTTATTGTAAATAATTTCAATAAATTTACAAAATGCATTTAAGTGCAAAAAAAATGATTGAACTTTTCGACCCAACGATCGGAGAGGTCTCATCGGTATGGTTATCTCTGATCGCCTACCATAGAAGTTCATCGTAGACTGTTTTTGCTAAATTCGCAGTGAAGTGTAGTTTCAGTGAAGCAACCAAATGACTGAAAAACAAGTAATAAAGGAGTACTGAATCCAAGTGGTGGGGTGAAGGTCAGCAAATAAAAATAATTTGGAATCAAATGCATATGTGTGAGCCTGAAAATAACTCTCCATTAAATCTTTTTTTTAACTTAATTCCGACCGAAAACATTTATATTTAAAAACTAAATTTTTAAAATACTTTGACTTTTATTTTTAAAATTGAAAGTTCCGGGTAAATTTTTATTGTACGGAATAAAAGTTTTAAGTCCTGTAAGACCTTTATAAAAAAATTCTAAAAGTCTTCTGAGACTTTTATTTTTTAAAAGTATTTTTAAAAGTCTCTTCATAAAAACCTTTTTAAAACTACCTTAGTAATTATTATTTAAAAATGCAGAATTTAAAGTCGAATGTAAAAAAAAATCTGCTCTCCTGCTTATGACAATTTTAATCGATTTAATCCATAAAAGTAAACGATATGTTTGTATATAATAATTTAATTCCTCTATGTCATATAAACTCAAGAAAAGTCCAAACTCTTCCTAGCTGTACCGCATTCGAATCCCAGCATGGCTTTTTTTCTTATTAAAAAATAATAATTATACAGAATTAAAAAAATAAATCAAATATATTAAAAACTTTTTAAAATAAATAACTTTTGTAAAACAAATGCACTAAAAAATAAAAAGTACCTTTTTCTTTCTCAGTGATATAAACACGAAAACTTTAATGCAAAATAAGAAATGCTACAACTCGGATTAAATCTTAAAAGTATGGGCATGATTTTTAGTTAGGCAATTGTGATTATAGTTATGGATGCCCAAACTTTTAAGATTTAATCTGAGTTCTAGCATTTCTTATTATGCATTAAACTTTTCTTGTTTATGTCGTCTTGCCTGAAAAACTTCATCGCTTCGGGAGATATCAATTATTACACTCGAATTCATTTTAATAATTTCTTTATTACTCGACTAAATACATAACTTGACACCTGACACCGTCCAGCGATCACTTGATTAAAAACACAACTGGTTCCCTCCACTCAGTCGCGCACCACGTTAACTTAGATGTGGAACTCGCAAGTAGAACATGTCCCTCAGATACCTGTGATGTGGTAATATTCTACTGCTGTTGACGAAACTGTTGGTTACTGTCATTCTAGTCAGTATCTGGGCAATAGTAAACAAACCGGTAACAGTCAAGCAAGTTATTGTGCGAAATAAGATGCTTGGTATTTGTTGCTTCGTTCCTAAACAATCACACAGCTTTGCCAGTAATTAGGCAGTAAGTGGTAAACAGCAAGCAATATCCCAGCATTTTGCTATATGAAGCAATACGACCTGCGTTAGTTTATTGCTATTCCTCATTATGCACCTGCCAGTTAGTAGTCCTTGCAGTTACTCTTCCGCATCAATTTCGGGCCACGACATTTATGTCACTGAGAAAGAAAAAAAATATTTTTTACTTTTTAGTGCATTTTATTTAAAAAAGTTGTTTTAATTTATTTTATTTTATACTTTTTAGTCATACTTTCGAAACTCGCCTCTTGAAACTCAACTCTCAAAATTCGAAACTAGACTCTCGAAAATCGACTCTGGAAACTCAACTCTCGAAATTTGACTCCCGAAATTCGACTTTCGAGACCCGATTCTCGAACATAGACTCTCGAAACTCGAAAATCGACCCTGGTAACACGACTCACGAAAATGGACTCTCGAAACTCGACTATCGACTCTCGATTCATATCACACACGGCCCAAATTAGAAAGCCAATGGTACTATTTACCACCCCACCCCAAAACCCCCAACACGTAAGAAAATTTTACCCAATCAGAAAACTCCCCTTTCACCCATTCTAAATAAAAAACTCCATGTAAATCCATCCACTTTTACTACCCTAAAACTCTTTCGGCACGAACGGTACTCTCAGGCGTTCGGACACAAACTTTCTGAGTCAGGAGTCTGTAAGTTGCTAGAAAGGCATTAGAAATAAAATAAAAAGAAAAACTTTTTAAAAGTCTTCCACCTTGTCTCAATCATTTCAAGCTGGGCTGACCGCCAACACAGTCGCCTGTGGTTAGAAGATCCCACGGGTAGGACAACAAAGGAACTGTGGGGTACACCAAACTCAAATCAAACGAGTAAGCTCCTAAAACTCAACAAGCCCACTCTGGTGTCCATTCTCACTGGGCATTCCTCTCTCAGGGGCCACCTTCACAGGATGAGACTTGTTGGTGATCCTATATGCAGGGGTTGCGGAGAGGAGCAACAAACAGTGACCCACTTTCTATGTCGCTGCCCGGCACTCTCAGGAATACGTTACAGAATTCTTGGTTCACACCTCCTGGAAGAGTTACATGATGCCGGCAAGGAGGGCTGGGAGCAAATACTGAAGTTTATACGAGCTTCCGGTTGGGACCTAAGAGCGATCGCTCATGGGTCTAGAGAGTGAACAATGGGCCTTGACTTGGCCTTCGTTCGGGGGACCTGAAAAAGGTCCCAAACCTCTTAAATCAATCAATCAATCAACCCTGAGCTCAATCCGGCAATTTGGGCAAGTTCTAATCAGTTTTCTTTTAGCTTCCGCCTGACCGGCTAGTTCATGCAGGTCTTGTGACGACCGGCAGGTGCTACTCCAGTGTTCACGTAAGGCAATCTACGTTACAAGTTTGAGCCAGTATTGGAAAGCGGTTCCACCCTATCGTTTCCCATAGTTCGTATGAACAAGCATCCATTGTAGAGACACTGTGCTATTAATATATACATACATACAGCTTATTCAAGGACGCCCTGTAGTATAAGAACAACTTAGCAACTGGCCTGTTTCTAAAATGCTGATAGTATCGATCTCATTTATCGCAGATTTAATTTAAAAGTTTTGGTGAATTGGTTATAAAGAAAAAGTCGAAAATTTCCGTAAACACCCCCCCCCCCCCACCCTCAAGATAATCTGAAAGATTTGTGGGTATTGAGTCAAATATAATAGTAAAACTGCCACTTTTTCCTTAACTTATAAGACAATTATTGCTAATAAGACCAACTCCGTACATATTACAAAAAACGGAATTTTCGTGTTGTAACACTGCTTAGGTGTTACAGATTTCGCCCCATTATTTGAGGTAAAAAAAATTACATAGCTTAGAGTGAACATTATAATTCAATATATAATATAATTTATTCACAGTACAGTACAGTACAGACATAGCCAAACTAATAGCATACAAAGGCTGGTCACGTAGAACAAAAATATGCAGCGCTTTTCTAGAATATCAAATTAATAATTCCTCGACGATGCCTTGACTTGGCACTTGATGACGTGGCCAAAGAGTTATGCCTTGCTCCATACAATATCACCGCTGACTCCACGCGATGAAGGGAAGAAATTTACTGGATATTGCTTCCTTCGAATTTTTATTCATTGGCCGAGGCCGAGAGCAGTTCCTCGCTCCAACATAAAACCAACAATGCCTCGACCTAATGTAGGGAAGGCAGTAATTTTTTCTTAGAAATTTACTGGAATTTTTTCCTTATAATTTATGCGCACTTTTGAAGGGCGACAACATTTTTTTCTGAGAGCATTCAATTTTCTAAAATTTTAGCCATAACTTCGAAATTACTTCAGATTGCTTCCAAGGAAACACATTTTTTAGAAACATATCAGTAACCCGGTATAAGCGCATCGAGCCTGCTTTTTTCCGAAGCACTTTGAAATTTTTCCGCTGAGTACCTACATATATACAGGGATTGAATACCAGTATTACTTGAGTATTGGCACTACTTATACTGTATATAATGTACCAATATAGGGCAGAGGATCTAAATCGAGAAAACCGGATAATAACGATAGCAGTATTACTTATATCGGTACTGCTATATAATACATAATTTCGTTTAATAACCATACCTGTATACCTGCTTACTACTTGCGATAGAAATTAATGATGCTGCCATGTTTGAAAATCTGTAGGAAAAATGGCACAAATTTTACTAAATCTATTTTTGTCAATCTCCATTTTGTATAAGTAATACCGGTATCGCTTTTTATCATTTTTGTGGACAATGGTTCTATTCTATATCGGTATAAGTAATGACAGTAGTCAAATAATACCGGTATTCAGTCCATAGGCTAAAACAAACCGATTTGTTTCGCTTTTTATACTGGTATAAGTTGCAAATACTGATATCACTTTCGGTAGGTTAAATCGACTAACCTACCAAAATAATACCTTTTTTACGGCAAAATGGGCGCTAACCACAGACATATTCTCTGCTGGATGCCTTGTCACAGTGACATACCTGAAACGAGGCAAAGGATGCCCTGGCCAGAAAGCGTACAGCGTTCGACTAATAGAATCAGTGAAGCGGATTCTAGACGTACACCCATGTAAGCTCGAAAATCGCAGATGGGGAGAATTGATCACATGTGCGTTTTCAAGCCAGCTGTAGTGCGAGTTTTATCCTTGGAGGACCGAATCCCTGCTGAGGAGGAACTGCAAGGATGTGCGTAATCTTATCGTAATTATTACGGGGCGCTGCCTCTTCGGGATACAGGCAGAGTGCAGACAAGCTCCATACAATAACTTCTGCAGAAGCTGTATGGATGAGGAAGAGGTTAAGAGCGTTTAGCACCTGCTGTGTGAATGCCCTAATCTTGCCAAGCGTAGGGTGAATTCGATCGGCACCTACTTATTCGGCGAATCTGGGGAGCTAGCAAACAGGGAGATGGGGAACCTAGTAAGGTTCATTAACTTTTGTAGCTGGTTTTAGCGCACCGCTAAATCCGTGGTTTTTTTCCCTGGTAGGGTACCGCAATAATGTGGTATTACAATGGACCACAAATGATCTGAATGAGGCTGATCGCCAGAGTGCGCGCGATGAACATCACTTTAATCTAAGAACTAAAACCTATCAGTGTACCAATAACGCTTTCGGTCCCTGGTTATATAACTGCTTATTAGCTTTTATTTTGCCAACCATTTGCGTCGACTGGGACCCACACTTTGTATAAATTTAACCGAATTTCATTTCTCTACGTCAACGTGCTCTCGAGTTACGACGAACTAAAGAATTAACTAACTAAAAAAGTTCTCATTTTGTTAGAAAAAGGTTTTCTGTTAAGGCTTCGCTTACCTTTAGTAAGAGATTGTTGCTGCTTGTACTAAATCTCGCTGTACTGTTATTACCAACGCATTCATATATCCTGAACAAGCTCGGAAGTGTTCGCTAGCTCTGAAAATGTTAGTATAGCTTCAGGGTGGTGACTTGTTTAGGTGCATGTAACAACAAGCGGAGCATACTTATTTTACGCCTATGGAGAGCAGACAAATAATTATGAGGAACAAAAGGAATTAGGAAATTTTCGAATAATTTGTGATATGTTAAATTCATTAACAAATTAGTTCTATACTCAGAACATATTTCCCATCTTGTTCTGAATGTATAAATTAAGTATAACAGCGAAACAGCATTTATCCTCATGGTGTTTCATAGCATTAATGTGTGCAAAATTAAACTAGAAACGTGCACTCAAAGAATTCTTCATGAGGGTGTTATGATATCTGTTGCCATTTTCCTAAGAGATTAATTTCTGTAACAATGAAAAATTTCGTCAGTTTCGCATCACTTATGGCCCACTGGGACCATTCAAGCACAAAAACACGCCAACAGATAAGGTGTAAAAGCAGTTACATGTTAAATGCTTCGTGCCTTCATCAAAGCACACCAAATTGCTCTTTAGGTTAGAAAGTAATCACATACTGCCTTACTGTTAAATTATTAATTGCCCCATTAACACACACATCTAACAGTGAACTAAAGTCGTTTTAGGGTTTGCCATTCATTTTCCTTTCCTTTTCGGTACGGCTTGTTGCAATGTAAATCTTAATTTTTCCGGCAATTCTGTCTATTTAACATTTATGTTTACCTCCTTGCTTTCTTTGTATGTATTCATCGAAAAAAAATAAGGTGGAAGAAAACCCTCCGCTATAGTCAAGGAAACTCTTTTGGTCCAGTTTTTCTTGAAAAGGCACTTAGGCATATCACACTGAGGTAAACTCTATGTCACAGAAAACTCCATTCGAATAGTACATATAAGCAAACAAATTTTGTAATCCAACACATAAAGACATGAAAATATGGAAATTTTTCAGTTTCAGTCTTTCCCAGAAAAGCTTGCAACAAATATTCCGGACATTTCTAGGACCATCTGACTGTCGTTTCTGCTGGCTCAGACTTAGCCCGGCTATATCCTTCGCGTATTATAACTCTCTTAAGACGGGCCTACACTGTAAAACCAGCATATTTACAGCCATTACCGTCGGCAATCAGTTGGCTCCAGACACACTGAGAAGGTATCTGAGTAGACCTGGATTTCAGTCCACAGCAGACCCTCATCTTCTTGGGGATACTCTTATCTACTTTTTTCAGAGAAACGAGATTACCCCCACAAAATGCTGTTTTGTTTTTCTTTGGTGGGCTACTTTCAAACTTTCTGGCCCTACCAGTACTTTAGGTACGAATTTAAGGTGGGAATTAAAAAGTTTCATTCACCCATCTTCCACTCACAAAAATCACCGGTCGTTCTTTTTCTTTTTAGATCCTTTTTTTCTCTATTTTGGTTTGATTTTTCTTATCCATTCAGTCTCTTGTTATTTCTGACGAAACTTTGTTAATTGGTGTTTTGAAAGAGGGGCGGCCAGAAAAAAGGAGAAAAACAATTCGCGCCCACCCTCTGTTGTGAATTCAAAAGGGTTTAACATATTACAGCAAGATGATGGCGGATAGGCCACTTAATATTTATGAATTATCTTTTCTAAGCATAGACTGAGACCATGAATTATGGTGCAGAGAATATTAATTTTTCCCCTTTTAAGTGGTTTATTTTGTACTTGAATATTTTGAAATAATAGCGGGAAATATTTCATTGGGATGACGGCATATAGCATAAAGGATAGCTGGCTACCTGGTAAATATGATTTAGTACTGAAAATTTGTCCTCTGGGAACTGGCTTTTCATTGTAGAAAATTGATTAATATTTTAATAGTATTTTATTAATTATAAAATCCGGAGAAAAGGAGGAACAAGAATGTTATTATGATTGGTAATAGGTGTTAGATTGTTGTGGAGAGCCATCAAAATATGTTGAAAATCTGGTTGAGAGAGACTAACAAATTAAGTTCTCTAAGTGGTAAGATTGTAATATTTTTCTTTTCATACTGTTCTAGCTGTAGTGAAATATTATTGAAACCATAAACGTGCTACAAGTAATTGCATATATTTTCATTACTTTGATACTACATCTTTTAGTACTCTGCGAATGGATGTTTTAAGCAGCATTAATGTTCGAGCTGTATAACAAGAAGAAATCACTTTGCAAAAGATTTCTTGAAAAACACTGTATTCATATTAAAAATTTTTGTATTAGCATTCTGTGAAATGCGAAAAATAAAAAAAACCAGCATAGGTAGTTGAGCCAGTTGTCTTTAGAAACTGTAAGAAATACCACAGGTATCAATAAAAAGAATGTGCCTTTGACTAAAAGTAAAATAAATTAAAATTTAATTTAATTCAAATTATTAACTTTAGGTTTGTTTCCAAGTATAGTATAGGTATTTGGTAAAGACCTTTATGCAAGAAACTGGATCTATATTAAATTGGTGACCCCGAAGGCTAAATCGAAACACAAGGCAGGACCCTCTACAATATTAATACGACAGGAGGCCGCCGAACGGTAATACTGCGGTCTGTGGAAACCCTCTAACATATTTTATAAAGCAGAAGAACCAAGAACGAGTAGTAATATTGGATATCTGCATTGAAGAATCAATAGCGAGATAATTTTTCAGTTCCCAGTTTTTCCAAAGGATCCGAGGATTGCCGATCAAACTTCTAGAGGAACAATAAAACTCAGGAAGAAATAGATTTCTGCCCCCCGAAAAACGTAAAAGCAAAAAAACAAACGAAGATCATTACAGAGAAACAAAATTTATAAAAGAACAATCCGAAGATTACAGGAAGTAAGGTTAGTTTAGCGCAGATAAGCTAGTATTTAGCAATTATACAAGTAACATTTTTTAAATTTAAATAAAATACCAGTGTTTCCCAAAAAAAAAAATTGTATAATATTTAAGAACTTCTGTTGCAACCGAGCGAGAGTTGTTGTGTGGTCAAATATTTGAAATTTCGTCAAATTTCGGAGATTGCTATTATCTCGAGTGTTTCTCTCCCTGAGTTTTCAATAGTGAATTATCAGTTCTCTCTATCAGCTTGGAACAGAAAAGAAATTGTTGTGCTCTTCGGAGATTGGGGATCGAAAGTCGTCGGAATTTTATCGTTCAATGGAAATATTGGCGGGAACCTCTACAACATTTGGAGTAGAACTTTTAAGAAAATTGTGGATTCGTAAATTATCAGAAAGCTTTAACATCGCATTAAAGGCCTCAGGTAAACAAGATATTAAAGAACTCTTAGAATTAGCAGATAAAATATTCGATGTATCTAAAGTGCAATATATATCTAGTGTTAATAATGATTTAAATTTCCCTGTAGCCAAACCAGACCTACCAGACCTTAATACAAATGTTTTTTTAACTACGCAAATTACTGGTTTAGAAAACAAGCTAGATCATTTGGAGAAGTTAATACAAAATTTTCCTCTCACCAATTTTCAAAATTTCAGAAAAGACTTCAGAGATCGCTCACGAAGTAATTCCAGGAGTCACTCAAGACCCAGATTCACTAATAATAATAACAATAGTAATAAACCGATCTGTTGGTACCATTTCGAGTTTGGAGAAAAGGCAAATAAATGCTTACCTCCTTGCACCTTTAATAATTCTTCTAGTTCAAAGAACTAGATGTCCCCGCTGCGTGTTACAGACAAAACAAATTTTCTTCATAATGTCTATTTATATTCGATAAAGAAAATAAAATAAAATTTTTAATTGACACATGGGCAGATTTGTCAGTTCTTCCGAATTCTGTTTTTGCAAAATATAAAGCGACCCAAATCTAACTTTAACGACAGCAAACGGATCAACTATCAAAACATTTGGAACTGAAAATAAATTTTGGTCTTAGACGCGAGTTAACTTTCGAATTCATTATTGCCAATGTGAATAAAGCTATCATTGAAGCCAATTTTCTGTCAACATTTAATATAGTAGTAGATTTAAAAAATAAGAAATTAATTGACGGACTAACATCATTATCAGTTAATGGAATCATAATAAATACTAACACTCCATCACGGAGTTTCTAACAGGTTAGATGGGCCATTGGCACATTTAAGCCCTTTAAATCTGCTGGAGAAGACGGCATTTTTCCCGCCTTACTACAGCAAGGTGTTCAAGAAATACTCTTTCCACTACAAATTTTTTTTCGAGCCAGTTACGCTCTAGGGTACGTTCCCCAATGTTGGAGAGACGGAAAAGCAGGAAAAGAGCTAGTTCCCTAGCTAAATCGTTCCGACCCATCAACCTCTCTCCATTCTTGCTTAAGTCCATGGAAAAAATCCTAGACCTACACATTCGAAGTGAAATGCTGAGTAAATCACTACTTCATTCTAAGCAGTTAGCTTATCAAGCTGACAAGTCTACTGAGACTGCCATTCACACACTAGTCAAAGACCTCGAAAAGCCGCTCGAAGCAAAAGAGGTGGCTTTATGTGCATTTGCGGACATAGATGAAGCCTTCGATAATACCTCCTTCGATGCAATTAAATCAGCTGCCGAGAATAAAGGCTTTGAGGATGTGAAAAATCATCTAACAAAATCAAGAGAAGGAAGACAATGAAAAAATTTGAAAGCGCAGATGCACTTGACTTGACTGACTTGAATAGGCGAACACTTCAATTCGATTTTGGATTGAAAAGCGTTTTTCTGCCTTTTTGTTTTCTGCGTGTCTAAGAGTGTTTTTCTTAAACCACTTAATTATTCGCGAGCTTAATTATGTACGCGTAATCGCACCGTAACTTCGGGACTTCGAGAATGATTTGTACTCCTTTTGTTCATTACGTCGGGGTGCATTTTAGGGCTTCTAGGGCTGGATGACTCTTCGTTTCTCACACGCATGTGAATCTTAAAATATGTGATGTGCTGGTGAAAATTTGAAATAAAGAAAGTTCTTAATTTAAGCGTCTACTTATCTTTCGCTCTTGGGGGCGATATACGCTGTGCAGCGTACTGCACGCGCAAATTGCTACACTGCAGAGGTAGACGCGTCATTAAATTTTGGTACGCTGTATATGATTATTTGAATTGTGCCAGACGGATCTCTACCTTGCCGCTATAAAGAAAAAGGAAAATTAAAAAAAAAATAAAAGAACCAGAAAATGCTGGATTAAAGGTTGGAGACATATTTAGGAAAATGGAGGTTTCAAATTTCTGACCAAAAAACTCAATTTTGAAGGCAGAACTTTAACAAACTTGCGAATGAACGAAGAATTTTTTTATAAAATAATTGAACTTATCACAAAAGTTGTTAGCAAGAAAGATATAGTTATGAGAAGAGCAGTCGCAGAGAAATTGGCGGCTACTCTTAGATTTCTCGCAACGGCAGAATCTTTCGTAAGTCTAAATTATCAAACAAGATTATTATCTTCATTTCTGGGAAGAGCCATAATTGATGTTTATAAAGCTATTTACAAAAATATGGGAAGCACATATGTAAATCATAAACGACGTGGTCGTCATTTCACAAATCCTGAGGAACTTGAGCAGTAGCGAAAAAATGAGTCAAAAAGAAGTGAGTACTGGAATTGAGTAGGTATTTGAATCTATAATTTCCAAATTTAAGGATTTTGTTTTAACTGCATGAATTTTGTTAAAGTTTTTTTAGTGGTTATCCAATACGTGGCTTCAAGCGAAAACATTTTATGAAACTATGCTGAGCGACTGACTTGGACGTGAAGTCCAGACTGCCAGCATGAACTGACAGATAGCTCGGTAGACAGCGCCTCGGCTATTGGCGGAGAGTGTGGGAGGATTCTACTAAGACCTGCCGCTGTCACCTAAAATTTTCGTGTCAAAACCATAAAACCGCAACACATCTGGTCCAGAAGGGACCTTTAGATCCCTTACCATTACCTCCTGTAAAGGTGCAGATGTTTTGCCTTCTTTCTGCTTGCCCCAATCCAACAACCGACACTGAGGGCAGAGTATTCTCTCGACAGAATATATTGTCCGGATTTAGATTGTCATACAGACAACTATTTTGCTCCAAAAGTGTTATTAATAAGCTAGTTTGCGGTAGTTCACAGTTAATAAAGACAATTTATTTAATCACACAAAATTGACTAGAACTGTCAAGTCAAAATTTAAAAATGGGCGAACCAATTTTGCTTGCAGTGGTATTAGTATTCCGCCAATGCTTCACTTGGAAACGTGGTATTTCTTAATATTTTCCTCCCCCTAAGTTTGTCTCATCCAGGAAAAGTGGCATAAGTTGAAGGACAGTGCAACGTGTATACCCTACCTTGGAGCCACAGCCAGCATTTACTTTCTTCCTCGCTCTCCGCCAACGTCTGCCAGGGAAAAGATGACACCGGGAAACAAGAAAAGGAGATCCGCCTGCAGGACGATAATTTTTCGTTTCCTTTTGTTTTGTTTAATTTAGCTAATTAATATACCACTTTCCGGTCTTTACGGCTAAATTCTTTTCCCATTTTATTAAACGATTTCAGAAATACTAGAATTTTAACACTCTGTGTCAGCGAATTTCTTCTTTCAAGATGGAAGCGCTCCCCGGAAATTCCGCCATTGTTTTTTCATTCCCGAATTCGGACTTTTTTCAAGCAATTTTCCGCCTATTTCCGCGTGGGCGAACGCTGGTAGCACGCTCTGAATTTTTAGGTTAATAGCTTTATAGGGGATACTGTAACCTTCGTCTAGAAGAAAATCAAGAAGCAAGAGAAGAAGAAATTTCATCTCTACGAAAACATCATGAACATAATCGCTAAATAATACAAAATTTGAAGTCTGGGAAGAATTAAAATACAATATCCAATAAACCACTGACTTTATATATTTATTGGCGTTACCATTTACAATCCCAATCTTTACCTATATTTTTCTTGAGTATTCTCGTTGGGCAGAACAGAAGGACTTATAGAGATGTAATCTATATTCATCATATACGAGTCTATTTATTTTCATATCGTTCCAGCAGTATTTAACAATAAGCGTTTTATAAAGTCCCAACACAAATTTTCAAATTCCAATATCACGGAAGAACAGACGCACAAGCGCTCTTATAATGGTTCTGTATTTTCCTGTTCTTGTATGGAACCCTAAAAACACTGAATGTCATCGCATCTCAATGCCACAGAAAACATCTTACTTTTAGTTTTATAACTGTACTAAAGTATCCTTGCTTTACGGCATTCGGATTACCTCTTTAGTCTTAGGAACAGCTAAGATTATTGATTTTGTTGTTGATAAGTTATTAATAAATGGTTCGATGCAAATAATGTAAGTAGGTATACCAATATTCAGAAAAAAAGATTTACTGGAATGCTGCCTAAATCCTAAAATGTTGTCAATATTCACATTAAATCTTATCCGGTATAAGTAAAGCTAATAATTAGTAGGTACCTATAAATAGAAATCCAGTTGTAATTTAATACAAGCTTTTATTTGTGCAAATAAAAAAAAAATCAAGGTTATTCACCATATTTAGTTTGACATTTATGTTTAATAAGATTTGGGTCCTAACCGAGGAGGTACTAAGGTATTCTCCGTTTTATCAATTCAGAATGGCTCTTCCTTCCATTAACCTTTCCCTGCTTTTATTCTACAGGAGCCGTGAAAATGCAATAATGAGTAATAAAAAATTAAATAAAAATAGACTGCAAATTATTTCCGTTGCATAAGTACCTACTCTAAGCTTTGTTTACCGTGATATTTTGAAAAACCCAATGCCGAAATTTTCAGACACTTGAACCCAGAATAGCCCACGGGAAATTTCGGATAACATCCAAGCAACACTAGAGTTCTCTAACCATGCTATCAGTGACAGTGTGTAATCAGCCTTATTATCATTTACTCCCCATTCAAAGAATCCTTTATCTATGGCATGCGCCCTGTTGAAATTTAGTACAATTTTTTTGATTATTTTCTTTTTTTTATAGATTTGTATCTCAAGAAGCTGGATATATGTAACTAAACTCTTAATCTTATTAAAGATTCTGATCAGCTGATTTAAATTGTATTGTTTTCTTTTTGTATACATAAACATCCAACAACATATACCTACTCTAAATCTTTGATAGTAATTTCTATACAAATTTGTGTAATTCAGAATTATCTTAATAAGTATTGTGATTCCATTATCTGTACATAGACAAATTTAAAATGAACAACCACATAAGCAATGGCTTTTTGACAAAAAAAATGTTTGCTTTCAAGTATCAATCAATTTTGGTCGTAATATTAAGTAAAAGTAAATGGAAATATTCATTAATATTTTGATAACTGGTCATCAAGAAAGATATAAAATTGTATACAGTTTGAACAAGCTTATCATTTTGATAATCCATTGCTATATAAACGAGCTGAATTTGGTTCCTATACCTTCAGTATAGTTAGCAGATTTGTTTCTTCAATAGGTGTAAAGTGCCCAAGCTAAGGAATAATGAAACTCTTAATTTTTGCTGTGCTAGCAATATTGGCAGCAGTTTGCAGTGCTGAGAAAATATCTAATATCGATGCTTTCAAAAAGGATTTAAAAGAATTTCAGCCTTTAATACCAAAAACAAAACTCATAATTATCGCTGCAAAGCATCTGATTCTCGATAAGGAATTCAGAAAGGCAAAGAATTTCTTTGCAACACCTAAAAGCAGCGAGCTTTTTGTTGATATAATGAAAAGTAAACCGTTTCAACGAATGGTTTCTCGTTTAGAAAATGAAGGTGTTGAAGCGAAAGCAGTTATCAACGAATTAGCAAAAGCACTTAAGTTCCCTGCTTACCCACTAAACTTTGAAACTGGTAATATAAAATAAAATAACATTTTAATATCTACCCCAAGATAATAATGTTTATGATTTTAACAGATGAAATCATTGAGTCAAGAACTGTAGGAACATTTTTGAATGATATTGTTGCTGCATTGCCGAAACAAAAGATTGGAGATCTTATGAAAAAAAAGATAAAGGCCAACCCTCACTACAGAATGCTATACAATACATGTATCAGCGGTCAGTTCAAAAAAGAGATTAACGATATTTTGGTAAGTTAAAAATTAGTTTAGTTTTTCTACGTACATATTTTACATTATACATACATCTTTATATATATATATATGAAAAATTATTTTTCAGACTTACCCACCTTTGGCCCCAGCATTTGCCACTTTCAAATCCAACGGAATCGACTTCAAAGAATTTAATAATATTGTTAATACTATCCTTAGTTGGGCTAAATAAAATTCCGTTGTAAAAACAGATGTTGTTTGAATTAGTTTTAAGTTTAGTGGGGCAAATGTAAATTAAAATTAATATTGATTTAAGCCACCACAACTCAAAAGCTGCAATTGACGTTTAAACATTTCAAGTCACTCTAGAAATTAAAAGTTTTCAGTACTGATGTAGTTCTTTCTTCAATTAGTAGCCTGTAAATATATAGTATAACTTCTCACTGAAGAATACTTTAGTCATAAAGTAAAATCACAGACCCAAATATTGAAGGAGATTGGCTGTAGTGACATCTTCAAGGTGTTTTGTATCTTACTATGGGTTAAAGTATTTACTAAAAGTTTTCAATATTTTGGCAAAACGTCTATAGTTTTCATAATTTTTTCTTACTTTTCAAGCGTAGGCTGAAATTTAATTGAGTGGAAAAACTCTTTAAACGAAAAATCTTTGTAAAAAGAAATTTTATTGCAATAAGCATTTAAGAAAACAGATTTACTGGAATGCTGCCTAAAAGCCTAAAATTTTGTCAATATTCACATTAAATCTTATCCGGTATAAGTAAAGCTAATAATTAGTAGGTAGCTATAAATAGAGATCCAGCTCTTATTTAACCCTCGCACGCTCAGTTCGGTTTTTACCTTAAAACGGTCAGTATTTGCCCCTGTAAATAAATATATTTTATATGAAGGAATTCATAAAAACATATGATAAATTCAGAAAAAATTACTTTGTTCTAGTTTTCTTTAGAATGAATATGTAGATGTGATACTTTTATGGATGTGTATTTGGAATTAGTGTTGCCAGTTGACTGTAATTTGAGAAAAAAAATATTACTGAGTGCAACAACTGCGATTCATTTATAATATGCAGATTATGCTCTTCATTTTTGACTGAAAATGGTTTATAGAAAGTGAATTAAAAATGATATATGTGTGTAGAATTATGTATTTTGAAATTCATCAAAGGTAATAAACAGGTACATATAACATGAAAATGACAAAAACGCAAAACATAGAACTAAAAGTTTTATTTACAACAGTCTTCGCATTTGACTATTCCGATGTTGTGTTGAGCGTACACTGGCATTTGGAGCTGCATAGAGGCTTTCTTTGTTTTTCGTTTTTGCTCATCGTCTCGATAGCAAATACTGCATCCCCCTTCAGTACACAAATTATTTAAAAAAAAAGAAATGCATATTTACCCAGGTAAATACTGAGCGGGTGAGGGTTAATACAAGCTTTCATTTGTGCAAATAAAAAAAAATTTCAAGGTTATTCAAAACATTTAGTTTGACATTTATGTGTAATAAAATTTGGGTCCTAACCGAAGAGGTGCTAAGGTATTCTCCGTTTTATCAATTCTGAATGGCTCTTTCTTACATTAACCTTTCCCTGCTTTTATTCTACAAGAGCCGTGAAAATGCAACAATGAGTAATAAAAAATAAAATAAAAATAGACTGCAAATTAATTCAGTTGCATAAGTACTCTATTTTGATATACTGATATTTTGAAAAACCCAATGCCGACATTTTCAGACAATTTAACCCAGAATACCCGAGGGAAATTTTGGATAACATCCAAGCAACACCAGAGTTCTCTAACAATGCTATCAGTGACAGTGTACAATCGGCCTTATTATCATCATTTACTCCCCATTCAAAGAATCCTTTATCTATGGCATGCGCCCTGTTGATTTTAATACAATTTTTTTGATTATTTTCTTTTTTTATAGATTTGTATCTCAAGAAGCTGGATATATGTAACTAAACTCTTAATCTTATTAAAGATTCTGATCAGCTGATTTAAATTGTATTGTTTTTTTTTTGTATACATAAACATCCAAAAACCTATACCTACTCTAAATCTTTGATAGTAATTTCTATTCAAATTTGTGTAATTCAGAATTATCTTAATAAGTATTGTGATTCCATTATCTGTATTTAAAATGAACAACCGCATAAGCAAAGGCTTTTTGACAAAAAAAATGTTTGCTTTCAAGTATCACTCAATTTTGGTCGTAATATTAAGTAAAAGTAAATGGAAATATTCATTAAAATTTTGATAACTGGTCATCAAGAAAGATATAAAATTGTATACAGTTTGAACAAGCTTATCATTTTGATAATCCATTGCTATATAAACGAGCTGAATTTGGTTCCTATACCTTCAGTATAGTTAGCAGATTTGTTTCTTCAATAAGTGTAAAGTGCCCAAGCTAAGGAATAATGAAACTCTTAATTTTTGCTGTGCTAGCAATATTGGCAGCAGTTTGCAGTGCTGAGAAAATATCTAATATCGATGCTATCAAAAAGGATTTAAAAGATTTTGAGCATTTATTACCTAAAACAAAACTCGTAATTATCGCTGCAAAGCATCTGATTCTCGATAAGCAATTCAGAAAGGCAAAGAATTTCTTTGCAACACCTAAAAGCAGCGAACTTTTTGTTGATATAATGAAAAGTAAACCGTTTCGACGAATGGTTTCTCGTTTACAGTATGAAGGTATTGAGGCGAAAGCAGTTATCAACGAATTAGCAAAAGCACTTAAGTTCCCTGCCTACCCACAGAACTTTGAAACTGGTAATATAAAATAAAATAACATTTTAAAATCTACCCCAACATAATAAAATTTATGATTTTAACAGAAGAAATCATTGAGTCAAGAACTGTAGGAACATTTTTGAATGATATTGTTGCTGCATTGCCGAAACAAAAGTTCGGAGATCTTATGAAACAAAAGATAAAGGCCAATCGTCACTACAGGAAGCTATATCATACAGCTATCAGCGGTCAGTTCAAAAAAGAGATTAACGATATTTTGGTGAGTTAAAAAGTAGTTTAGTTTTTTCTACTTACATATTTTACATTATACATACATCTTTATATATATATATATGAAAAATTATTTTTCAGACTTACCCACCTTTGGCCCCAGCATTTGCCACTTTCAAATCCAATGGAATCGACTTCAAAGAATTTAATAATGCTGTTAATACTATTCTTAGTTGGGCTAAATAAAATTCCGTTGTAAAAACAGATGTTGTTTGAATTAGTTTTAAGTTTAGTGGGGCAAATGAAAATTAAAATTAATATTGATTTAAGCCACAACACAAAAACGGTAATTGACGTTTAAACATTTCAAATCACTCTAGAAATTAAAAGTTGTCAGTACTGATGTAGTTCTTTCTTCAGTTAGTAGCCTGTAAATATATAGTGTTACTTCTCACTCAAGAATACTTTAGTCATAAAGTAAAATCACAGATAAGTAGTACCCAAATATTGAAGGAGATAGGATGTAGTGACATAAGGTTATTTGTACCTTACTCTGAGTTAAAATGATTACTAAAGCTTATGAATATCTTGGCAAAACTTCTATAATTTTCATAATTTTTTCTAACTTTTCAAGCGAAGGCTGAAACTAAATTGAGTGGAAAAACTCTTTATGCAAACGAAAAATCTTTGTAGAAAGAAATTTCATTGCAAAAAGATTAGCTGTTTGCTTTGGCGTATACGGCAGGCAGGAACCAAGCCGTGCTGACGATTATACGGTTCCTGCTTATATGAAACGCCCTCTTTTTGCAATAAAATTTCTTTTTACAAAGATTTTTCGTTTGCATAAAGAGTTTTTCCACTAAATTCTCGAGCTGCAGACTTAGCAACAAACTGAATCAATTTCAGATTGACTTATTATGCTATGAATTTTCATAGCACAACTCTCTATGAATCTAAATTGCTTGCCTGGTTAATGTTCAGAGATTTTGACTTGCTAATTAAGGCTGGCTGATATATGGATGTATGGCTTAAAAAGAGGTTGAGTCCTCCGGTGGGAGGACTCTGGAACTTAGGCCACATCAAGGCCCACTTTTCACCCTCTAGACCTATGAGCTACATCTTATAGATCACATCCGGACGCTTTAACAAAATTCAGAATCTCCCTGCCTGCCTCATGCATTTCCTCCAGGAGATGTGAGCCAAGGAATCTGTAGCGCTTTTTGGAGAGAGCCGGACAGTGACATAAGAAGTGCGTCACCGTTTCGGCTTCTTCTCCGCATCCTCTACATATAGGATCATCAACAAGCTTCATCTTGTGCTGGTGACCCCTGAGAAAAGAGTGCCCCGTGAGGATTGACAATAGTGTTCTCAGTGTTGGCTTAGTCAGTCCCAATATCTTTTTCGTCAGATTTAGGTAAGGTTTACCCCACAGTTCCTTAGTAGTTCTGCACGTACTATCATCCAGCCGGAGGCAAATGTGTTGGCAATCAGCCCAGGCCAAAATTTTAGATACAAGAATGTTTGGTGCAATCCAGATTGTAGAGGAAAATTCCTCTGAGGTTACACCAATACGAGGGAGCTCATCCGCCCTTTCATTTAAGCTGATATCGCTGTGACCTGGCTCCCACACAAGGAGTACCCTGTTATACAGCGAGAGGGAATTTAGGGTGGTTTTGCACTCCAATACCAACTTGGAGGTTACGAAAGGTTTTCATAAGGCATTTACATGTGCTGGGCTGTCCGAGCAGATGGCAATCTCCTTGTTCGCCGTGTCCGCGTTGAGGAGGTACCTTTCCACTTTAAGAATAGCCTTGACTTCAGCTTGAAAAACCATGATCGGGCTTTCAAGGTGTAGGGCGATTTCCATACGAGGCTCCCCACAGAAAATACCAGCTCCGGTATTTTCTTCAGTTATGGCTGATATATGCATCATGGCTGGCTCATGAAAACCAGATCTTTAACATTGATTTCCAAATCTGGGTAATACTTATTTGTGGCAAAATGCAATAAAAAATTCTAAATTGATGATTTAGTGGTTTTGGACTGAGGTGCGAAATATTACCGGTTTGGTATTGAATATGTAGTGAGTGATGAGCTTGTATTTTGAGCTGATTGTGAACATTAGCAGTGATATTTTGAGCACTGCAACCTTATAGTAAATTTTTGGAAGGACGTGAGATAACTTTGAAGTTTAAGCAAGCTGTGAATCTTACTGCGATCAATTTTGGGTAGTGATAAATAACACTGTTCTTATAAGATGTGGTGCTTATAATTCAGATATAATGTTGGGATATATTTAATTAAATCGCACCTGCAATATTCCTTTTCAGTCTAAGTCGCATCTACAAAATTTGCACCATTCTTTATACTTTGAAAATAAGACGCGTTCATTGACAATTGAACCTGTGCTTGTGAAAATAGAACGTAACAAATTTGAGCATGGATCATCAGCATCATCTTAATGAACATTGTCGGATTTTTCTTGTAAGCAACTAGAGTTTGAATCCAGTGCCTCAGATAGCAGTAAAAGTTTGTTAGTTTTGTCTTGTTACTGAAGTCGTTCGAAATCTGGTCAACATTTTCGATTGATAAAAAAGTTTGATCAATACAGAAACTATCAAAAATTTCTATAATAACCCGTAATAGAATACCATCGCAGCCTCTTAAAGTATGTGTCACAAACTTTATCACGCAAGATTTCATTATTATTAAATTAAAATACAAAATTCATGTAACTAGCAATGTTACACATTCCCTGCTAAAGTTGCGCAAACGCAGTACAGTACAAAATGCCATTTTTCTTGAAAATTTTTGCCGGTTATGACACCGCCGCTAGTTCTATGCAATTTGGATGAATCAGAGTGTGGGTAGACGTAATTTCCGAAAAATTCCGTTATGTTTAGCTCAGCCTAAGATATAGTCACTTGGTTTTGTGCGTTTCAGAGTTGTTTCAGGGAATTTTAACATATGCTTGTTTTCTATGTTTTAAATTATATAAATTCCACTTGTAATTATTCCTCCAGATGAAATAACGGACGAAGAAGACTTTGACGATAACTTTTTAGACGATCACGTAGATCCCGTACCTTCGGATTTAGCTAGTGTCCTGTAAGAACATACCAAAGATGTTGCTTTTGAGAAAGTAGACATGCTGGAAGATTGCAGAGATCAATTATCTATAGAAACAGTTGGCGTTTTGAAAATGCAAACAAGGAATAATGAGCATGAAAATGCAAATTGCGACATTCGAATTTTGTGC
This sequence comes from Dioctria linearis, assembly GCA_963930735.1. Classification (NCBI taxonomy): domain Eukaryota; kingdom Metazoa; phylum Arthropoda; class Insecta; order Diptera; family Asilidae; genus Dioctria; species Dioctria linearis. The sequence goes on from OZ005740.1 coordinate 286,562,322, forward strand.
TGAGAAAAAGTATAGCCTGCTTATATGAAGCATTCGCATTTACCATAGGGCGCATTAGGTGCAAGCTGGGCCTCAATCTCTATGGGTCCACATTTTAAAACCTGAGTCCTCACAAACAACAATATAAAAAAAAACGATGTCTTTATTATTGCCAAATAAAAAAATTTTAAATGCTAAGATCATAACATAAAAGCTAGTCTAGCTTAGCTAGAGCCCGGCTGAAAAATTTGCCTCCATTTGAAATACATATATAATTACATATATTGTTCTTTTGTGTCTCGTGCACTGCAGCAATCACGCATTTGAGAGTGGAAGCTACACTGCAGAATTTATAGTGCAATATTGCACTGCACGGCTGAGTATAGTTCTATTCGTCAAAAGAGGTCGCTAAAATCACTTAACATGTGTTGGATTCTTTATGTGATCTCGCTTTCCCTTTTCTAAAACTTACTAACGTTTTAGATATCGTTACCTGTGTTTATCCTCCATCTTTCATAAATCCCAAATAAATCGTACAAAATTCGTGTACGCGAGTGAAGCCGAAAAGCCCTTTCTCGAAGTGGAGTGAGCTTTTACCAGGGTAGCGTGCATGCACAACAGAGAGTGAGTTTCATTCGGATTTTCAAAATCATTTGAAAATTGTGTGACAGATTATCATGTGTTTACATTTGAAATATATTTCAAAACTCGATTCGTATAATTTAGTTAACTAAATTGTGTTAAATTACAGAAAATATTTCTATAATTACACCAGAATGAGCTATGAATGATTTGAATTATCACAAAATTCAAATTAACATTTATTACGGACACTTTCGAAATGGACGACTGCCATCTATATTCCATTGATAAGCGAATTCGAACATAAGAAAATTTTAATTATTAATTGACTTTATTTTTTTTTAAATTGTATCATAAAAATACTAAATAAATTTTTAATATCTTTTAAAAATATTAATTTTTGGTTCTTTTCTTATAATTTATTAATTTTCGTTTGTTAAAGTTTGTAATTATTAGTGCGACATCTGTTAGAAACTAGTATTTCGGAACAAATGTTAAAAGCTTTCGAAACTATCAACGTGAGATTAGGAATTGTTGCAATCTGACGCTACTCTGTGAAATCTACTCTGGTGGGTAGCGCGAAGAACTTATATGAGAGTGCAAGCTTGAGAAAAGGAGAGGAGATGCAAACTGGTGACTCCACTCTACTCTGCCATTGTAAACGCTCCTTAATTCATAACGAAGGACAGAAAATACAGAACAAAAACCAAAAAAGAATCACTAGAAACTATGATGATAGATAAGTGAGTGATAGCCACTGACTTGTAACAATCAGTGGACTAAACGATTTGCTATGTCATGTGGCACAAATATTGTGTTTCTGTATATCACCGTTAGAGCACCCTTTAAACCTTTTACTACATAAGAAACATGTAAAACTCAACCAATTAGATGAAATTTTACACCCGGAAATCGAATTAAATTCAAAAAAATATATTTTCTTGTGTCCAAGTGATATTTTAATCGCTTATAAGGAATTAAACTCATTCCGACTTTAATTTTCCAAAGTTATTCTTAACTGAATCCTGCGTATGGGCAAGAGAGACGGAGCATGGTAAACACTACCTTTACCTTATTATTTCTGCCGTGATTGCATCTGCAGCCAACATAAAAACATCAAATGGCATAAGAAATCGTTTAGTAAGAATATGCTCCAACTCTGTTATAGGACGAAAGAGAAAACTTTAAAACTTAAGCCATTCTTTCCTATAGGAAAATAGCAATGCGCTTAGTCCATTGTTATAAGTCAGTGGTGGCAGCGCGTAGAATTGTCATGAAATGTCATTTGACTGTGGCACGGCGCCACAGTAAAGTGTGTAACAAAATGTGGTGCTGGCGTTCATAGCTGGCGCTGTAACGCATACTGTCAAAATATAACAGCGCGATTTTCGTATGATAGCGACACAACGCTTAACTGGGCTGGTGCTGTGGTGGAGTTTTGCCAAATTTTAATTTATCGTGCGCGCCAAGATTGACATTTGTAATTTCGAAGTGGTCTGTTGGAGTGAAACAATATGGAAAATTTTGATACAGAAAAATCTTCGAAGTAATGAAAAGAAAAGTTATACTGTAGGATCTATAGCATCCCCCATATAAAAATTTTAGGAAAAAAGCAGAAGTATGGAATAAAATATCGAATATCAAATTTGTTTTGACAGAACTAAGCTGCAACATTTTATTCATACTCATGTCCCAGCGCGATTTTGAGTAGAATTGTGTATTTGCTTTAACTTATCGCTATTCTTTATTTTTCTCTTTTTATTTCTAAGGTTCTATCACATTCGCAATGGCATGACCGTACGTGATGGCCATTTGTTCACCTGGGCCTGTATTTTCTTCTTTATTATCATAGTGAGATATATGCACATCACGTTAAGGTACACAAAACACGCGCGTGGCTGGCTCATAACTCTTATACGAGCCACCCGCGATAAGTTAATTTTGAAAATAGATGAAAGAACACGTTAGATATATTTTTGGAAAAACATATAAATCAAGACAAGTACTAGGCTAGTATTAAGAAAATTTAACAAACTTATGGTACTGAAATTGACTCAGAAAAATTTATTGATGAAGTTAAGTAATTTTTAATAATGATTAAGGAAGAACATTTTTTAATTAAAAATATGTATTAATTTAACAACAATGGGTTAAGGTTTTTTTTTGCGAACGTAGAAATAATTTTAAAACTATTTTTAACAATACCTATTTCTAATGCAAGTGCTGAACGCTCATTTTCGATTTTGATACGAATAAAAAATTATTTACGAAGCAACTTACATCAAAATAAAACAAGTGACCCGTCGTTATGCAATGAATTGACGTTATAGACATATTTGCTAAAACAAACGCCAGAAAATAAGAGTTTAGTTATTATTTTGTTTTTTATTTAAAATTAAACTGACTTGTTATTATATTTTTTTTATTTACCAATCTTGTGTTATTTTTATGTTATTAAAATGCGTTATTATGAAAAAATCGACTTTTGTTTTCAACAAACTAAAAAAATTATTTATTAACTGAAATAGACTTTTTTGGGGGCCTCACAATGATTTTGCGCCTAGGGCCTCCATAAGTAAAAATGCGGCCCTGCGAGGAAGATAAAGAGCTTGAGATCTTCGAACAAAAATTAGGTGGCAAACATTTGACAGATATATTCGAGCACTTTTTTCAGTGATTTCTTTAATAGTTGAACAAAGCAATTTATATCCTCAGCAACAAAATCGCCATGAACTTAATACTAAAGAATTGAAAATAAAACTTATATTGGTTTCCTTTTGTTTACTGGATATCACAGCTTACCGCAAGAGCAAATGTATTGGTCAATGGACGACGACATTGTTGTTCCATATTTTAGAGCATGTATGGAGAGGTAAACTTATATCAATATAAAGAGAAACTTGTATCTTGCGAATAACAATGAAATCGACAGTGCTGATAAACTGTTCAAAGTTAGGCCATTTTTAAAAATTTTAAATAATAAATTTCAACAATTTGAATCTATTATCATCATCTTTCAATCGACAAACAAACGATACCATATAGAGGATGGCATTCTGCCAAGATGTAGTATATACTCGGAAAACCTGTAAAATTTGGATATAAATCTTGGGCACTGGGTTCCTCTAACGGTATCATCTATGCATTTAATTTATAGCCTGGAAAAAGTGAAAAGCTCATACTACAACCTTTGAGCTTGGTAGAAATGTGGTAATGAGCTTAGTGCAGTGTGTGAAAGGTCCATTATATCACAAATTATCCTTTGCAAACTTTTTTATGTCTGTACCGCTACTTATTACACTTAAAAATTAAAAATCGGTTTTTGCCACTGGAACTATAAGAGAAAATCGTTTAACAGCTGCTTCCCTTCCACCTACTAAGGATTTCAAAAAGCAGGATAGAGGAGCATATCACTACAGGTATGAAAAATACAAGAATATATTGGCAGTAAGATGGAAGGATAGTGCAATGGTTACAGTAGCAAGCAACTCTAATACTGTTGAACCTACAAAAGTTGTATAAAGAAAAAAAAAGGAAACTACTATATCTGTAAAACAGCCAAAAGTTCTGAATATAATAAATACATGGGAGGCGTTGGATTGCCAGACAATATGGTATCGAATTTCAGAATTCGAATTCGTGGTAAAAATAGTGGTGGCCCGTCTTTTTAAATTTCATTGATGTTGTTTTACTAAATGCTCGGATACAGCTAGTGTCCGCACTTCCAGGACAAAGATGGTGCTTTTGAGGAACATTTTTTTGGGAAATTACATTTTGATGGCAATCCAAAAAATAAAAAAAGCCTCTACTAAATTTCAGACGTGAGGTGGCTACAAACTTTATGAAGCAATGCACTGTAAATACTACTTCTACTGGGAGATCTAGCGATTTCTCTGCAATTACTAGCTGTCGACCTGGTACAGAACATTTTCTAATTTCTGGAATGAAAATATAAAAGTTGTGCTGTATGCCATTCAACAACATGTGTAAGATACATTTACATAATAAATGTATTAAAATTACCACTATAAAGTAAAAAATTAAGTTAATTTTTTGAATAATATTTTTTGTTGAATAAAATTTTATTCTCCTTCCATTATTTCTATACCTTATTATTTCTTCACAAAACTGTAACCTTCCTGTTCACGTTGCGTAAACGAAACACCTTGTTATTAACAAATGGCCTGCAAAAACGGTAAACTAAATTTATTAATAAATTTGGAGTTTCTTTTAGCACCTATCCAAAAAATCGTGAAATTCGAGTCACTATTTCCATATGTGGCAGGTAATGGGTTAATGTTTTTACTAGAAAAAACAACTCTAGGTAGGCAAAAGGAAAACCAGTAATACATAAATCTACCTAATGCATATAAAAATTTAGAGCAGTAATGATCAGAGGGGAGCTTTTTAAAATTTTGTACAGTCACTTTAGTATTTAACAAAATATAAATCAAAGTCATCGGGCCATAAACCGCTGAAGTATTTGGCCACTCAAACAGAATTTAAGCAATATCTAGCTTATCTTTCTAAAGTTGATAGCTGTGATTGAGATAAGCGAACAATTGTAGAGGGGGTAGTAACATGCGTAGTTTACAAGGTAAAGACGTTAAAGATTTTTGCTTCATATTTTATTAATCACCATATATAACTACTGAATAATACATTTATTAGAGAGACAATCATTGAAACTTTCTAAAAGCCTCAGAACATTTTCTTTGCCTTCTACCCTCCGTTTCGAAGTTATTGTTGAGCTACGAATTAATTTTGGAAATCAGTCTACAGTTTAAAATCACAGCAATGTAACGCAACGTAACGGTTGCGTGTTGAATACAGACTGTCGTTCCAAAGTTTTAGGTTGTTCAATAAAATATGAAGGAGGCTCTCTATCTGGGACACAATGGATAATGTAGTTATATAGCGACGATTGTGTATTTGACCGAAAACTGAAACAGTAATTAAAAAGTAATTGTTGTTTAGTTAAATTGCATCTGATATGATTACATAAGTTTATGTGCATAAGTATATGTATATATACATATGTATTCCACTTAGTAAAATAATCTAAAATCTGCTTACTCACGCTTATATCATTCCACTTATTGTGATGAGAGTACACACATATCTCAATTATCTAGACAATAGCTTCTTCAGTTTCTAGTCAGAAAATTTTTTGCTAATAAATATAACTTCGCAAATGTTGGTAATTTAATAATTGGAGTTGTTATCAGCTCACGTGCAGAAGAGGTGACCTTGATTTAAGATAGCTATCATACACTAATATGAGAACACTTTAAATATGAATATTTTACGTGATAACATGAAACATAATCTTGACATATGCATACATATGTATACATATGATGAGTGAGTTACATTTTTTATATTGAAATATTTAATTTAAGATATGAACTTCTTATTATCAAATTTAGCTATTTAATAAGTGACATCGATTTTTGAGGTGAGTTCTACTTTCAGAAATAGGTTATGTTGGGAGAAATACCGAAGAAATTACCGGCTTTACCTTAGGATTTGGGTGTTTCTGTGCTCTGAATGTGGATTGTACAAGGTGAAATAGACAGCGTGTAAGCATTTCTGTTTTTAATTATTATTTTTTATGTTTTTCGCCCTGTTTGCTTTTTTTATATTAAATCTGATTGCTTTCTACGTCTTTGAATGTACTTCCGTGATTCTTTTCGTAACCTGTCGAAGATTAATTTAAGTAAACATCAGTGGATTTCTGTAGAATGTTTCTTCTAAGAAAGTTGGTAGTTATGGCTATAGATAGAAGTACAAACAAAAATACCAACACACAAATATAGAGTAATCGTGAAAACCCACAGTAACGGAAAATTATTGTAACGTGAGATACTTTGAAGCAAATATTTGACTCATAGGTGGTCTGATTACTGGTAATTGTCCACGGAGGATGCACCCTGTCACTATTCATGGGTTCTGATCACCCTGCACACTGGTGAGTTTGTGGTCATGTTACACTGCGAACTCTTATACAAGAAGACTGGCCTGCTTCAAAAGGATTGGTGGGTGAGCACAGCAGGCCCTCGCAGTGAGCACAGGATTTTATAAATTCTCACCTCTTTTTTAACCAACAAACCCACCGGTTCGCCGTATATACTACGACACCCATATTGTAACCTAAATTTTTTTAATGTATATCCATGATATATATTTGAGAAATTGTTTTTAAAATAAAAATAATATTACGAATACCGCTGATGAGCTTCTTGGCGGGAACAAAAATGTTTAGTTAGAAAGTTAGATCTGATCGGTTGGTCGTGAAAAATTATGTATCGATGTATGTCGGTTACTCCCAAAGGGGCCGTACAACGATTCTGCCCAGTATAAAATGCACCCGAGATGGCGGAAAGTATTGCACCACCCGATCCGACAACGTTTATCATGTTGTATATACTTATTTATGCCATATCGGGATAATCGGGATAATTTATGGAAAACTCATTGTGTATACTTTACATCACTAGGTCTCTTTTAGCGATATGTAAACAAAGTTGCTATAATGAGAAAAAACTTCATTTGAAGAAGCTAAAAATTCTGCGAATAGAAAAATTAGGAACATTGAATGATCTTATAGCCGTAGAGCAAAGAAAATTGTTATATCAAAATAATTGAAGTTTTTGTTGGCACTTGATGGAACTTGTTAATAGTATTCACGTTTAAAAAAAACAATGGAAAAATAAAACACTTGTTTCCGTTCCACAAAAAATGTTTCTTTAATTTTATTGAATTATTAAAGTTATGAGTCTCACAATATTTTCCATCGCTTGAGGATGCCTAAATAGGGCGAAACGCGTCGTATAACTTTAATGAAAATTGTTCATTGGATGACATGATACCCGTAGTATAATATATATAGACGAGCAAAAAATTGTATGGGTGAGGGGGGGGGGGGGGTCCTGACGGTTACAGAGATAACGGGACTTGAATATATTTGTGTATGTTTTTAAAGATCACCCTTTAACTGCTGAACTTTTCACCCTTTTCCAATGGTGTATAAATTTGTTCAATCCTCCTCTCCGTTTTGAAGTTATGGCTCAACAAAGCTAACATTTCGGAATATTTACTAGTTTTTTATTATTTAACTACTATTTTTATCAAAAAGCACGTCATCAATACCAGTTTTCATATTGGATTTTAGAAGTCCAAAATCTTAGCCTTAAAATGACTTATCACACTCTGCGCCCAAAATGTAATCCTTTTTTACGTTTTTTGCCCTTTGTCTTAAGAATATCCAGCGAAAATGGCTGGAAAAGGTCATTTCCAAAAGATAATTGCCTACTTTCGGGCACTTATTGAAGTTACATGCGGTTCACAAAATACATTTTTGAAAATCTCAGCGTGATACGATGACGACTTTAGTGAGCAGCATATAATGGTTTAAAATAACTATCAACAGCCGCCCTTACTCATTTCCTTCATGATGTAATAACCCTGAAGAAAAGATATGACATATTACGATTTTAAATTTGAAAAATAAATGTTTAAAAAAACGACGTATGTTGTACTAAGTAGTTTTTGTTAAAAGTAGTAGGTACTGTTCAAGAAGCTATTCCTAATATGTTTAAACCTGAAAGTAGTTGAAATTAGGAACTTCAAGTACCACCGAAATATAAAGTTTTATTTTCTGATAAACTCACGACATAACTGATAATTTATGCTCCTCACAGTCAATAAATAAAGCAGAAGACACAGAAAGCGGTTTAATTAAGAACTTTGTGCAAAAATAAGAAGATAAATTAGCTTCAAAATATCAACTCCAATAGCCGGGAGCGGTATGAAAAAGGGGCGAGTGGAATATATGTATCCATATTTCGTAAACTTTTATTAATATTAATGTATTCAAACAAAATTTAAGAAAAGCTCCAGGCAAATTGTGCGTTTTCTCTTATGCATGTACATACATATCTACATATTAGATGTATGTGTAGATTCCATTTAAGTTGTACGTACATCATATAGCTGACGCCTCACAATATCCTTCTTTCATAAAAAGAAAATTTTCGTATTGTCCTTAAATAGAATCTCAGCATGTGGTATGCCATGTCAGATGACAGCTAGGTTTAAACTCAAAACTGTTTCTGCTTTTCATTTCACCGCGTGACAGAAAATTGGTTGTGAGTACGGAAGAATTCCGAAAGGTAAAGGGGATATAAGGCTTTATTAGAAGAAAACGCTGTAATAGGGAGAAACTAGACAAAATTGGAGGGTACAAACGAGACATCAAAGAACCGACTTGCGTGAGGGAAAACTCTATATCCTGTAGGATAATTTACAAGACATTACATACACAAATATGTTAAATGACTACGAAAATATCAAACGCGTGCGGTATAGATTTCTGTCATGGAATCAGGATGATTTTTTGTGGGCATTTTAGGGGGATAAGAGAGTATGTCGGATATTAACCAATGTTGGAAAAACAAAAGCATGATTAGAACATAGTGCATTAGAGAAAAAAAACTTTGATTGATTATATGAGGATAAAATAATTCAATTGATATTGAAATACATAGTTTCAGTACTTAGTGAAATATAATCGAAAATCGAATACTGCCTTTAATTTAAAGCATTTCGAAGGTAAGCTTCAATACATGTGGCAGATAGTACCTTCTCTAACGTGTTGTAAGATTCATTTAAAGTCTGGGGTGCTCATTGCGATATAACATCAATGGGAGTTACAAGAAGTCCTTATAATTAGAAGTATAAGAGAAGTAAAATACAATAAGAGCCAGTTGAGGGAATTCACAGAAGAAACCCCTTTTCTGGACTTCATCTGTCCTGGCCGGATTCTGTAACACCGAGAATTGGAAATTAGGGAGAAGAGAGTTGATTTCTCATTTAGTTCTCCGCTGGTAACTTCATAAACCAGAGAATTTGATTTGAGAAGTACTTACCAAATTCTCTACTCCATATGTTAGAATTCTCTGTTGTGTTGCAAGTGGAAAAGTAAGAACAAGAGTTCTAAACTGACAGTTCCTATTGTCTGTTTTGTTGTTTTTAACAATCCAGTTTAAGTTAGTATCTGCTTTCAGAGGAATCACTAAAAACTAACTTTTATGAAGATGATTTGGTAGGATGAGCAGATAATGGCAGCGTAACTTTATAATAAACTAACATTGCATAAATGAGCTTCCAACTCGAAATTTTCAAGTACAATATCATCATGGCTTTTAAAGCGTCTATGAAGATCTTTGAAAAATGTTCGACAACCTCAACGTACTAAGCCTTGAGTAAATGGATCTCCGCAGCGGTCTGCTATACATTTGATCATGTTACATTATCAAATTGTTCTGTTCCAACCAAAAGAAAAATATTGTCAGAATCTTTGATCCATTGTCGAGTGCCTTTGCAAACTTTTAGAACAGAGAATATTTTCACGCTCTTGCAAACCGATTAAATGAGATCATATAAACATGCTTAAAAGCTTTGTCTCTTAACAAAGGAATCGTTGTTGCTGCTTCATAGGCACACTTTCTGCTTTCGACTGGATATCTAGTATATTAAGTTTGTCTAAGGTATTAGTATGCCTATCAAATAGTAATTTGGTATCGAAATAGTGATAAGTCCCAATTTGGGGCTTAAGCATAAAATGCGGAAGGTGCCCGGTCTAAAAGGCAAGTCTGAAGAAGTTTTAAGATTTCACATGTCAATAAATTTACTCTTCACAAAATTCAACAATTCAGGTAGGTACTTCAGACAAATAATTCAAATATAATTAAATAATTCATGCTAATTCAGGTTCACTATACTAATTAATTATAACTAATTTAGAATTTGCGTATGTAAATCGGCGGCGGTTTTACGTAGCCCATAAATTGGCATGGGAGCGAGACAATACAGGGTGTTTCCTCAACGGTAGTCAATAGAGCATGAAGTAATAGTACTCAGCCATCCAAATCAAAAAATTGTATGCCGGGGGGGGGGGGGGCATAAGATTAAGAAAAAGGATAACTTTTTACAAAACGCTTTGTATCTTAAAAAGTACAGGGCGTATGGTCAAAGTTAAGAGCTCATTGTAAGCAGAACTGGGCCTTTTCAAAGACTGCTTAACTAGCTCGGTACTCTTCTCACCTCAGGAGTTACTAGCTGTGTTCTTTTGTGTCTGCAGAAGAGGGCAGAATAAAACGTACACAAAAGAACGTCTCATACATTCTCATAGAAGATTTATAACTGAAGCGAACAGTACAAATAGTTCACTGCAAGTGGCAGAGCAATTTGTTCTCTCCAGTATATGGGAGTTCTAGAAGATCATTCATAAATCTAGCGCTCCTCTACAAGTCCTACATTAGACCTAGAATGGAAAACAACTCCCATATATGGGCCGGGGCTGGTCGCACAGCCAAGCTTCATTGGATATTGTCCAAAAGAGAGCCTTCAAGCTCATAAGCGATTTGGGAATGTTCTAATGAAATATCTAGTCTAATCCCTTGTAGAGTGATTCCTGCATGCAGTAGTCGCGCTGCAAACCATGCACATCCTTTAACCCTTCAAATTAATTTCGGCCGTAAAGTAAAATTCCGTGATGCTTTTTTACCCCGAACAGTGCGAATGTGGAACAGCTTACCATCTTCTGTTTTTCCTCAGGCGTACAATCTGCGGAAATTTAAGGGCGACATACATGGGTATCTCCGCCACTCTCCTCATATCCCCTTATACTTTCCCTATCTTCTTCCTGCCATGCTGTGCTTTGAATCATAGGGTATCCCCTGAGCTTGGCTTAATAATATATATAAAAAAAAAGAGAACACAGTTAGTTTGCTCTAAACTGAAAATTTCGAATTTTTTTATCTTTTTTTTTTTTAATTTGACCCCTATTTTTTGCAAAAAGGGCATTAACATAACTCAGTTTTATAAAACATGTAAACTGTGGACTCTCCTCTTTAATTTGTATTTAAGCTTTTGCCGAAATTAGTCGAAATATGTTTCAAGCGGAGGGTTTACAATCACTAAGCGAACAAATTGCCTTCGAAAATAGGTTTACGAATAGGTTAAAAGCTAATAAATTTTTAACGGCTGCAGATACTACCTAGCATATAAGGTGTCGCACTAAAGAGGAGAGCCTACAGTTTAAAGTTTTTATAAAACAAAAGTTATGTTAACGAGCACTTTGCAAAGGTCAAATTAAAAAAAAAGTTAAGAAAGTCCGAAATTTTTAGACCACATAAACTCCTGAGATGATATCAGTACCGGGTGTTGTATAGGCCATGCAGTTCGGCATATAATGAGCTCTTAGCTCTGGCTGTGCGCCCTAGACTTTTCAAGATACAGGGTGTTTTATGAAACACTAGCTTTTTTTCGTAATCATCCTGTAACTCCGAAACGCTCACGCGTTTCCGTATTCTACGGTTTCACTCTGTGTCTGTATGTATGTGTGGGTGTGGGTGTGTGTGCGTGTAAGAGTGTGCGTGCATACGGTCATAAGTGTGGGAGAGTGTAGCTCTCTACGTCGACGCGTTCTCATGCAGTGCCAAATATATAGTAAAACACGAAATGTTGGTATGGCAACCTTACGAGCGAGCTGTCCGATTGGTCCCGCTGAACTGTATTTACAATTTTTATGAAAATGCCATCTACAACATATGAACTCTCCACCTTGAAGACTTTTCAGGCAGCTACCAAGTATATAGTGAAAAACAAAAGTTATGTCTGACACAACTAAGAAGTGATAACCATATGTAGGCCATTTTTGAAATTTTATTTACCATTGCTATGAAAACACCAAGCAGCAAATTATTTGTATGGCGATTGGTCCAATTTTTGAATTTAATTTAAATTTTTTTTAAGAAAGTCCCGTGTACAAAATTTCAGCTCTATACGTCGACGCGTGAGGCAGTGTCCAAATATATAGTAAAAACCTAAAGTTTTATGCGGGAACACCAAAAAGTGGTCGCCCGATTTGGTCCATTTTTGAACCTGTATGTGCAATACTCAAGAAAACGTCAAGTACAAAATTTTAGCTCTCCACATCGGCTCGTTCTCGGACAGTTTCCAAATATATAGCGAAAAACCAAAGTTTTATATAGCAACATCAAGAAAATGTTGGCCGATTAGTCCATTTTTATGAAAACGCCGTGTACAAAATTTCAGCTCTCCATGTCGAAGATTTCTCAAGCAGTTTTCTTGACCTCGAAAACAGCGCCATCTATCGTATTCAAAACTATACTATCTTTCAAGCTGGAACCAACCAAACACATTTACAAAATGTAATTTAAATCAGTTGGCCGGCTTCGGAGATTAGCGTGTACAAACAGAGTGACACTGGATTTTTATATATTAAGATTAGAATAAAAAAAAAAATTAAAATTACACAGTAATTAGTTCAGCTAGTATAATTGCTGCATTGGTATTTTAGAATGGCAGCTATTGCATACCTAGATCACCCATACTTAGACCATCGATGGTTCATTGTATCTAGGGTACTACGAAAAACGCTAAATCGGAATTTTATGTGAGTTGATTATCTAAATAACAATCATTTAAGTTAAAATCTGGGTTTAAATTATATTTGTACGATGATATTAATTAAAATTGCATTACCTTAAATAATTAAGTAAGTATAATACATTAGATACGAAATATCTATTTACGAAGTATCAAGTTCATTATTCATAAAAGAACTGCCATATTCAAATGCCAACATCATTTCCTTTCTTACGAAAAATTTCACAAATCATTTTATCCCTTGTCTGCTCCACTCTACTCAAAAGAGTAAATTTATTATTTCCTAAAAAGTGCCACTCAAATGTCCTATAAAGAAAGTAAAAGTCCCACTTTACTTTGATAAGCTCCAGTCCACTGTCAATTAAAAAGGAAAGGGCACTCCATTATTTCGCCCGTGAATTGCAGACCATTCAATTTAACTAGCTAAATGTCTTCTACGAATAATATCGTAATGCAAATTACATTAATAATTAATTCGCTTGAATGTAGGCTTTTAAAATCAGGCCGCCGATTATATTCCATTCCAATTACCGAGAAGAGTCTCTTAACTTGATGCCTTCCCCTTATTCATGTGTAAGCAGTTTTGCCATAATGACGCAACATTAGGCAGCAAAGGGGACAACCAACCTATCTCATTACTGGCGTTATTAAACTTCATCTATTATTAATCGTTCAATTGTATTATCATAGGTTTATCTCGAGTACGAAGGGTGATCAGCAAATATGGCCACTGGATCGATACTAATGAAACCACCTTTTATACGGTTGGGGACGCTGAAACCACAATCTCAGTACATACCTTGATTCAAAACTCCTGCTGGGAATAATACTGTTCCTGTGAAGTAGCTGAATCGTATGTGACATCGTGGATTATATCTCCTTAGGGATTAGCGGTATGCCAAACAGAATATGTCCATTTAGGAGGTACATGCTACAAAATTCATGCCTTAGAGTGTGTTCTTCTCTAAATTGATATTTATGCCATTTAGTACTTCCCAAGGTATGGATAGGTAGCTGTATGTAATGATAATGTTGAGTAGAAACATGAATACTCACTGGCAGAAATCGTTTTAGGCACATTGCCCTAAGCAATCACTCAAAAAGGTGAGCATATTATGGGAGTTATGTGCATACTATATGGAACCCTTAGAGCCCAAAACACCATTGCAAATCCATTATTTTGTCAATATGTACATATATAACTAGGTTTAATGTATATCCCTTTTCCAAGAAATCTAAAGATAAAGTACCTTTCTGTTGCTTCATTTCAGGAAAGTACAAAGTCAAGAAAAACCCTCATTGGTTGCATAAATCTGGCTTTAATCGTAGTACTATAAAATTTTTGGATAATGGAAAAAAGGGAGCGGAAGAAGGGAGAGTCAAAATAATACAGAATAATTGGGAATTAACTATAATGTCTATATGTGTCTATATGAACCAACTGATTTACATTGATGATACGTTTTGTTTGATTAGGTGGACTTACAATAATTATGTGTATGTCATTACATTCAAAGAAATGATGTATAGATTCGTATAGGTGCCGTAAATTTATTATAGTTATCCCAACTACATATAGTTATGAATTCCTGAAAAATAGATAAAAATCTTTTTATTTAGATGTTGCATCTATTTTATAGTTTTATATTGATGAGACAATTATAACAAAGTAGATGGATGAAAATTTTGTAACGGGGGTAGAGAAAACGCTTTTTTGGTTACTAACACTTTCAATTTATATTAAGTTAGACACAGCAATCAAAGTATTCAAAAATACAGTTGCGCTTTATAGAAAGATGTTATGAATTGGAAACTTCTATATAACATACTCGTACTTTAGAAAAACATAAATAACATAAAATTTTTGTGAATATGTCAAAACAGGGCTTCCTCATGGATTTGGATGAGATTTTTTTATATTATGATACATTTTAATGTGCTTAATATCGATTTATAATTAAAATTTGTTGTCAAAGCTTCTTAGAGGTTGAAGGTCATTCATCAGAACAAATTCCTTTCGTATTTTTAACCATAAATTAAATTATAGGTATAACAAAAATATAAACAAACCTATAGTTGGCGCTCCTCCAAAATCCCAAAAAAAATTAGCCTACAAATGCTACTATACGCTCTCCGCTTCTAAAAACATAGGTGTAAGCAACTCTATTCATGGTTGCTTGCGAATATAATAGGTATTTAAGTATAGCTGCTGACTGATAACCATAATTATAGCTGCAATTATAAAATTAATTTAGAAATCATATCAGTGTATCCAGTGGAACGGGATCGTTGTAAAGTGAAATGTAAAAGTAACAAAAAAAATCACTTTAGTAAATAAATTCTTGTAAACTGGTAAATAGGAACTGACCAAATTATTGAAATAAAGTGATTTATTGAAAATAAAGTTGTTATTTTCATACATATGTACATAGCTCATAATATCTGCACTTCGGAGTATATCAAACAATTCCCAACATTACGTGAAAAGATCGATATAAATAAATAAAATTAGCTTAATTATTCTATAATGTAAATAATTTAGTATAATTTTTATAGTACATAGATATGAATAAAATAAGTAAAAAAGGAGTTTTCAAACAAAACTGAGGCCAATCCGCATGAAAATGTAGAAAATATACTTTTCTTCACACACAGAGGTGCACTCAGATTTTTTGATTGGGACATTTCTTTTGAATATTCTTTCTTTTCAATCTACTTTCTCTTGAATATTCTTTCTCTTGAATATTTTTTCTCTTCATGAATCAAATCAATTATTACCTCTGATTGATCATACTGAAATATACCGGTGATTGTCAGCGAATAAAATCTGAGTCCATCTCTGTGTGTGAAGAAAAGTTTATTTTCTACTTTTTCATGCGGCTTGCCCTCAGTTTTGTTTGAAAACTCGTTTTTTACTTATTATATTTTCTGCCTTTTTCTTTAACTAAATTGTTATTACGTGCTGCTTTCCATGTTTTCCACAGACTTTTCCTATTACTATGAAATTTTTTTAAAAATTTACATGAATTTTCCTCGATTTTTCATGCAAGCTTTCATGATTGTTGAAGAGAACGTATTGATGCGAGTAGGACGGGAAAAAAATGATTCAGCATAGCTTATAAAACTTTTTGTAGGAAAATTTTCCGGAAAAGTCGAAAAATTCCGGAAATTATCGGAAAATTTTCCAGAAAAATTGGAAAATTCTGCATTTTTCCGGAAACAGATTTATCACTAAACATATCGATGAAAATTTGTCCGATGATTTTCCCGCTTTTCCGGGTTTTCCACGGAGTTTTCCGCAAAGGCAACTTTATGCAACTCATTTTGCTCTAACTTTGTCTTAGTTGGAAAAACGCTCAAATGCTTCCTTGATCTGAAAAACTCCGGAAAATCGTTTTATATGAATTTTCCTCGATTTTTTCTGCAAGTTTTCACCATTGTCGGATAGAAAGTAATGATGCCAGTTGATAGGGAATTTGATCCTGCATAATTTAGAAAACTTTTTTACCGGAAAATTTTCCGGAAAAGTCGCAAAATTCCGGAAAAATCGGAAAACTCTGAATTTTTCCTGAAACGGATTTATCACTAATCAAATTTGTACCAAATTTTCAAATGATTTTTCCCGATTTTCTGTGTTTTACATAGAAATTTCGGGGTCAAATTTTGATAGATTCAATTTGTCACGCGACATGAACCTGTGTGCCAAATTTCAGCTCGCTGTGATGACGAAAAGTGGGTCTACGAGAGGGTCGAAAATAGTAAAAAAGAAATATACAGACAAATTCGTGTACGAGTTAAAGGGAATGGCCTCAAAAAGGATCAGCCTTCTAGTTTTGAAGACAAAGCTTTGGATGAACAAAGCCTTACACAATATTTTATTATTCATCAGTCAAGAAGCTACTCGTATAATAGTTTTTGTTTAATAGCAGTAAATAAACAAATATGAGTAACTTATTATCGCTCTATGTTGTAAGTAATCCTCAAGAAAAAGAGAACAGCACCGACCACAGCCGATAACAATTAAAGTACAGAAGTCTTTTCACAATAAGGTAAAAGGTGTTCATTATTTAATTTAAAGTTAAAAATTTTCGAGTCCTAATCTATTTTTCTTTGTAACGCGCAGACTGACTACGACGCTAATAACTATGAGCCGAAACTTTTGGAAAACTCAAAAAAAAAAAATTTGTAATTCATTTTTTCATTTTTAATTATATTCAATAGTTGAAAGGAAATTATTATATCTCTTTAAGAAAATTACAAAGTTTTTGAACATATTTTTATCAATTAAAACAAGTTCTAGCAGCATTTTTTTATTTACCTCGTAATAAAAATATGCCATTAATGAATATATTTTAATTACAAGGTAAATAAAGTATAACTGCTAGATCCTAATTTTATAGTTATGATGATGGTAGCAACTACAATAAATGAATGCGGGTATAAAAGTAGATGATAATATTTTAAATGCATTTTATTTATGCGACAAGTAAAAATATAGTTACTAAAACTTAACTTTCAAGGTATGTTGTCTACAATATAGGACGCAAGCAACTAAAATATAGAGGAATGTGTATGCGAAGTTGCTGATGACTATACTTTAGACACAATCCAATTTAAAAAGGGGACTACAATTATACTTTTAACTAAACAGAACTGCATAATAGTCGCAACCAACATAATAATTAGATGCAGACATTAACAATATAGTTTTGATATCAAATTAATTTTGTCACGCGAAACTATATTGTCGTCAATATATAGTCGTGAATTCTTAAAGCGTTGTAACAAATATAATTATGAAAACTATGAATCATGCAACAGCTTATAGATTTTAGAACTATATGCTAATAGTCTAGTTTTTATGGCTGTTTTAAATTACAGTCGTGGCATATAGATTCTTCTTTCAGTGTACAGTAACGCGGGAAAAAGTCATGCCAAACGGTGTAATATTTCGAAAGGATAAGAATACATAAACGAAGGTAGGGAAATATTGAAGTGCATTTAGAATTAAATGTGCTTTAAATTGCTAGACTAGGCCCATCCTTAACTTTGTACTTATATTGATTGTTGCGATATTTTAAACCGTGTGTGAATTTTTTATGTAAAAAAAAACTATTGTAAATTGGTCCACTTCAGCATATCATTTATTTTTTAAGAATCTTAAAATTCACCTGTAAATTCATGAAATATGTAAGGAAACAAAATATCAATAAATGGGACTTGCCTAAAACAGCAAGAGAGAACCGCAGAATTCTGGCACGTATTATGACCAAGCTAAGGAAGCTGAACAAAAATGTTCGCCTACGGGATGACAGACTGTTCATAGAAAATCTTGTTTTCATTTGTCTGTGGTGATGAAAGTGGAATTGGGAAGATAAATAATTTGTATAAACAAAATGTTGCACACATTAATAATTTACTTTTAGACTCAGATGAAACAAACGCACAACGGTTATATGATGATGTCGTCTGCCCGGATCCAAACAGTAACAGTCACAAACACACATTAAGCAATTTTAAAATTCTTTCTTACAATGTTGCAGGTATTGCAAACAAGTTACTCTGTCCATCCTTTTTTACCTATGTGAATTCATGTGATGTTTTTCTATTGAATGAAACTTTTCTGCAGGAGAGCAGTAGTTCCAATCGCACCATATATGGACACTTTGAGCCTATGACTATGATGTGCTGTACTTTTAATTTGAATTTCCAATCGATAAATTTTAATATTAATAAGATTCAATTAAGAAAAATCCGGAATAATTGTTCTGTACTTTAGTTATAATTTAAGTATTGTGTCCTCCATTGTAGCTAGCATTTAGCGAAATAAATAAAATGTAAAATATACAGGGTGTCCCGTACATACCGCATTTCCTTTATACCCCGGATTCCTCACTCAATTTCGAAAAGTAAATTGCATGGGAGGAGAGCCGGAAAATGCACGGTGTGGGCGGTAGGGGGGTTTTGTGATTTTTGGTGCTTTTTATCCTAATACCATGTAATTTTCTTGTTATACACGCTATGTAGGTGATTTTTATCTCAGGTGATAGTAAACCCTCTACGGTTTCCAGCAAATGCCCAACCTCCTCTCTACCCTCTTTCCAGCGGCAGTTATAGGACGTTAAAGTAAAAAAATTGGGAAATTTTGCAAATTTTTTTTCAAAAAAGGCAAGACAAGGATAGCACTTTCTTGCAAGATTTTGAGACCTCCGAATGTTGCGTGTAATTGCATAAAATTAGGCGCAATTTCTATTATTATTAGCAAAATTAATGAAATTATGCACCATGAAAACGGGAACATCTCAATAACGGTAGCATTTAGGTAGGTACATGCGCATAGTCAAATTAAAGGTAACATTCGGAGGTCTCGAAATCTTGCAAGAAAGTGCTATCCTTGTCTTGCCTTTTTTGAAAAAGAAATTGTAAAATTTCCCAATTTTTTTTTTTACTTCAACGTCCTACAACTGCCGACGGAAAGAGGGTATAGAGAGGCGGTTGGGCATTTGCTGGAAGCCGTAGAGGATTTACTATCACCTGAGAGTCACCTTCATAAGGTATATAACAAGAAAGTTGCATGATATTAGGATAAAAAGCACCCAAAATCACAAAACCCCCCTACCGCCCACACCGCGTATTTCCGGGCTCTGCACCCATACAATTTATTTCTCGAAATTGAGTGAGGAATCCGTGGTATAAAGGAAATGCGGTACGTGCGGGACACCCTGTATACATAATTATATTCTATATGTATATATGTAGATGCAATTCTAGAATTGAAATTTTTACTTTGCCTTTTAGCATCCGAATCGCGAATTTTATTCTAATAATTATGTCATTATGCAAACAATTTTCCTTCGTCCTAATAAAAGCAAAAAGTAAGAAACAAAGCGACTTCGGTACTCTTTAATAGCCGCTCGGATTTTTAAATTACTTATTAAGTATAAAATGTAAAAGCTCCTTTTCTCTACTCTAATCTAACTGCTTGTTGAAAAAGTCAAAAATAATTTTATGAAATTAATTTTGCAGTCTGTCTACCTTGAGGACATTAATTTCCACCTGATTGTTATTTGCAACATTTGTCATTCTTAGAAAGAGCCCCAGCAACTTACAGCGTGCCCACCTTAAGCTATTAAGAGCCATCGTAAACCGTCGTTCCACCCTTTTCCGTGATCAAAGATGAAATATTCATTGCTCCATCAGGAGGCGAAAAATAAGAAAAAGGGGAAAAAGCAACAAGAGAACAATAAAGTGCCACTAAAAACGAAGAAAGTATCAAGCACGACAATTTTTGGGCAAATTGCTCATTTCGCGAAAAATATAGCCAAAATTTATTATTCACAAAAATCTTGGAAAGTGTTCATTGCTTGGGCAGCACCCTAGATTAAGGAGAATGGGCTGAATAGGATTGGTTTGATGGAACAGTTACAAAAGCTGATGATACTTTAATGACTGTGGGGTGGAGTTGTGGTGTGAGTCTTAGCTGAAACATGTTTATATGCATGCCCTGGTGGGGAGTGTTTTGGGAATGTTTAAATTACCTCATTTGAAGTTTATTACAAATTCAAGTAACTTGAAGTTGCGAATAATAGCGTCTGCATGAATAATAATAAGCTCTGCTTTGACATAAAACGCAACACAGTTTCAAAGTTCAAATAATTTTTGACATAGTCTCAGTGAAGGTTTATCACCCGATGCATTTTTAATATGCAGTTCCAATTACACTTTACTGGCAGAATAATTTATGTATGGTGAAAAAACCCGAAAAAAACATTGTTAAAATAATACTTCATTACTAACTTATGCAGTAACTAATTAGATGCACTCACATCTGGTTTTAGCAGTTCTTGTTTTACACTCTCATTTATATGAGCGGCAGCTTACAATCATATAGTCCTTTTTCTTGGAAGATTGCAGCTCCCTAACCGAAATAATGGCAAAAATTACTTAGTTGAATTCTCTGATCTTCAATGTACTTGTTTCCTTATTTTTTTATAGTTTGTGATAAAGTAAAGAATTGAAGCGGACCCATGCCGACACTGAGATGTTACTTGTTTTTCCTTTGCTTCATGTCACCTCTCCTTCATTGTAGCAGTTTTCTTGATGCTTTTCTAATGTTTTGACTCCACTTGGTGTTATGGAGTATCCCCATAGCCCTTCCATCTGAGATTCTGCTTCAGTTTTTTGAATCGTATTTCTCGCTATGCCAGCTGATTAGTTCGGAGTAGGTATTCAAATGACAGGGCTGATATCAGTTAGGGAGCGTATTAGTTATTTTTGCAGATGATAGTTGCTTTCACAGACATTATTCGTGTGTTACAATAGACTTTATCAATATTCACTGTCTCCCCATACACTTCATTCAGATAGTTGGCGTTATTAATAGAGCTACGGAGGATTACAGGATTAAAAATAGATAATGGGAAGCTCTAAAAACATGGAAGTAGGCTAGAGAGGAAAGGATTAAGTCAACGTGGGATTCGGACCCATTATGGTGAATGGTGCTTACTACTGGATAAACACTTATTCATAAATAGAGCTGTAGGCACTCAATTATGACATGATTACTAACAGCATTTCTATATTATTTGGCGAATCTGACATATGATCTGTGATAAAAGTATCATAACTAAATCCCCACTGATTTTCGCCAAGAACTCTTTTCTGTTATAGTTCTTCTTAAGTTCCCGCGATCGTCAGCGATTGAAACGTTACATGAGGGACAAAGACATTATAAGTCACAAATATTTCGTCACATCCTATAATGAGGAGTTCAAAGAGCTTTTCTCCACACTTTGTGATGAGTATATCGAAAGCATGCGTGAAGAAATATTTAGTGACCAACGCATCTTTTTAAGTTTAAAATCAGACAACTTCCCGAATACCATGAAGTACAAAAATTCTGCTAGTAATGATTCGTCTGAAATTTGTAAAATGTTTGCTTAACTTTTTGAGAATGCATTTGTCTCGTCAGATTTTCAACTTCGAAATAGCAACTTCAGTCATATAAACGACTGTCATAATGTTTCATTCACTATTCCTTCAATTACACAAGACGTTATACGCGTTCATATTAATGGGCTTCCAAATGACTTCACAACGGGTCCGGATGGGATCCCTCCAGCCTTTTTAAGTCTTCGTGCTTGCCCTGGTACCTCCGTTGAGAATTATTTTCCAAACATTGCTTGATAGTGGTTATTTTCCGCAGGTATGGCAAAATTCCTTTTTCATACCTATCTACAAAAAAATTAGTAAAAATAAAGTTTCTAACTATAGGCCTATTGCAAAATTATCTTGTATAAATCTATCTTTTACTCTCAGCTATCAATTTCCTGTAAGAATTTGCTTTCTTCAAACCAACATGGATTTATTTCGGACAGGTCTACAACCACTAACTTGTTAAAATTTGTCTCGGATACCATTGGCAGATTTGGAAAAGTAAAGCGTACGGCAAGTTAACTCACTCCGTGATACTCTTTATAATGGAAAAGTATGGGTTTCTTCTAACATATCGTAAATGGATGGAGAACATATCAAATCTTATTTCGACATTCCATTTCAAGAGTATTGAAGGTTTCTTCTAGCGCACCTCAAGGGAGTCATTTGGGACCATTGCTCTTTAACATTGTTTCTATTGTGACAGTGAGGCACTGTACGGTCTTATTTATGCTGACTACTCTAAACTTTCCGGTCAGATTAAATGTGTCAACGATTGTGAATAGGTACAGCGTGGCCTTCACAAATTTTACGATTGGTGTAAAAGTAATAACTTGGTACCCAATATAGATAAATGTGAGGTTATAACTTTCATCAGGAATCAGGTTTTCAGATTCCTCCATCCACCGTGTGGGTTCTCTCTGTGACTTGGGTGTCAAATGTGACCATAGATTGACGTTTATCTCTCACATGGTATCAAAGAGTACGGCTTTATAAAACCTTGGTCCCAAGAGTTCTCGAATCCTAAAATAACATCACGCTTGTCCGTTTGCTTTGTAAGAGCTCTTCTTGAATACCATAGTCAGGTCTGGTCTCCATTTTACGGTACACACATCGACCGTATCGATTGTGTTCAGCGGAACTTCCTACGATTTACTCTCAAGCATCTACCCTGGAATAATTCATTAATTCTTCTGCCCTATGAGGATCGCTTGAAGCTTTTAAATATGATCTCGCTTGAGAAGCGTCACATGGTTGCCTATGTAACTTTGGTGCATAAACTCTTAAACGGGAGTATTGATTCTCCATTATTAGTTAACAAAACCTCTTTCCGTGATAGCACGCACAATTTGAGAAGGCTACCTCTATTGCATGTTAACTCCTCAAGGTCTACCTTTAGCATGTATAGGTTCATAGGAGAGAGTTGCAGAGTGTGTCCAAAAAGTACCCCAGCTTACGTCTTCTGGAGAAGAGCACCAAGTTGCACTTTGTAGGGTTCACTGTCATATCATATCCCAAGGTAAACAGTCCACGATCCAGTCCCCGCTCCATGACAGTAACCTTTGAATGGAGAGCCGTCTACGTAGATCTGTCACTCCGGTAAGCGTGCTGTGAGGTATTTAAGAGAGAAGCCTTTAAGGGTACTTCCTTAATATATTCATCTACCAGCCCCTCCAGGCATTTCAAATCAAATGAGGAGATCTTTATGGTTCGAAAACTCTTCGGGTCCATGTAGAAAGCCTTACCAGGCTTCGGAACGAAGGCAACCCACACCTTCCTCCACATCTCAGGGAC
Organism: Dioctria linearis; assembly: GCA_963930735.1. Lineage (NCBI taxonomy): Eukaryota > Metazoa > Arthropoda > Insecta > Diptera > Asilidae > Dioctria > Dioctria linearis. The sequence goes on from OZ005740.1 coordinate 286,586,088, forward strand.
ATATCCAAAAGCGATACATGCCCTGAAAATGGAGTCGATGTATGGGGTCAGCACCACGCTCTCAGCCTTAAGAAGGACAGGCAAAATACCGTCTGGACCCGGGGCTTTAAAGGCCGAGATGGTTGAAATTGATCATTTCACCTTCTCGACATCAACTACCTTGGCGGCAGTGGACCAATCTCCACCAGTGCATAGAGGTAGCGGATAATCGGAACCTGCCTGCAGGTCTTCTTCAAGCCTGCAGTCAGGAAAATGCGTCGAGAGAAGAAGTCTACAGGCTTCCTCTTTCGATGCCGTAAAGGAGCCATCTGTCCCTCTCAGAACACTCAGCATACGGGTCGCGCTGAGCCCTGAGCAGCCTAACCGGTTCACGATGGCCGTCAAGCTCCTCGCAGAAATCTACAAAGGCCTGTCTTTTTGATTTCCTGACAAGCCTGTTGTAATTACTCTGAGTCTCGCGGTAGGCCCGCTAGTCTCCCTCCGAGCTAGACCTCCTGGCCTTGTTGAAGAGCCTTCTGGGAGCCTTACGGAGTACACTAAGACTACCGTTCCACCACCTTCCAATGTCCGTGCTAATGAGACAGGATGCCTCGAAAGCCGCAGTTACAGCGGACTGCAGCCTTCCAACCGCCTTATCTAAGGCGGCAACACTTCTGATTCTCTCAGCCGGAGAGTCGAGCATGGAATCTAGCTCCCTGTGGTATCTCCCCCAATCAGTCCGCTTCGGATTCCTGTAGGGTTCCACCTCAATGGGGTCAGCACCCATACAGATCTCAATGTAGCGGTGATCAGAGAGAGACTCCTCTCGCGAAACCCTCCAGCCGGAAAACTGGGGAAGATACTTATATACTTATATATATAAAAAGTTAATTAAACATATTATATTATTGCCAATAATATTTAATATTTTTACGGTAGTTGACCATTTCAGGATATAATCCTAGCTACATTATGTAGATATATTATATTAAATCTGAGTACTCAGCACACTTCATCAATTGTCGTTCGAAGTTTCGTGAACTACATATATTTAAAAAATAACTCCATCCAAACTTCAAGGAGTTCCATTTTCTCCTTTCTACAGTTTCCTCAAAATTTGCCACTTTTTCCAAATTTCAAAATAACATATCGCCGTCAAAAATGGACAAAAACGAAAAATATTTCAGCAAAGTACTACAAACAATAAGACAAACCTACTTATCAAATTTTATCAAAATCGGAGTTGGTCAATGCACAAATTTGTACAATATTTGTCGATTTTCTGTGGAATGAGCCTTTTGCGAAATAAAGTTTTAAGTCTTTGAAGACCTTTGTACAAAAAACAAAACTTTTTAAAAGTCTTCTGAAACTTTTACCTTTTAGAAGTCTCTTGAGACTTTTATTTCGTACAATCGGATGTAACAAAAATGTGATCTCCTGCTTGTAACATTTCGATTTTACCTATAAAAGTCAATGATATGGTTGTATATAATGATGTTATTCTTTAATATCATATAAACTCAACAAAAGTCCAAACTCTGTCTGGCTGTGACGCGTTCAAGTCCCAGCATGTCTTTTTTTCTTATTTAAAAAAATAATAATAGAGTTGAAAAAAAAATAAAATTAAGATAAAATGTAAAAAAGCTAGAATTGGTCTCAGAAACTAAAGGCAGTGTTTTAAAATAAGAACAAAATTCGAACAATAACCAATAAAAGTAACTTGTACATCAAAATCAATTAGTATAAAAAACATCGCGCCAAACAATTACATGGATATAAAAATTAAATTAAAAGAAACATTGATTGTCGTTTTTAAAATTAATGCTGTGAGCTAGAAATATTAGGTATAAATGTCCAACTCATAAAGAACGGTGAAATCGTAATTAAAACACTTGGCACGGTGGGGCCACAGCGCTCCCATAATGCAGAGTACATTGTGGGCGTAATTAAAAATGCGCTCCCTGAGTAGGAGACGGGACTGTCACAAATTTACATAGGTAATTATATAAAAAATGTGTGGTAATATAAAATTGTGCTGGTTTATTGATGTCATGTTTCATGTAAAGAACATATTATATAAGCATTAGGTTATATACAATTGGTCTATTGTTATACATCATTATTGTACATTTTGGGTGTTATATTTAGTTACAACGAATAACTGCTGCAATATGCTAAAAGCGATTACACCTCTTCGATCTTCAGCGGAAGAATGTAGCGAAGATGAAATATATGGACAGGAAAGTTTTGACGTAATTGGTCCTAATTTATTGAGACGAGTTCATTCCATACGATGTACGGCCCATACGATGCAGCTAGCTGCATGGAATCTCCTGAAAGATTCTAATATAACAGGAAATCATTGGAAAAGTAAATAACTCATAAAAACTTCGAAGATATTTACCTATTTCAGTACAGTCATCTTTGAAATTTTATTTTATAAGTTTATAGATTCGTTGCTTGTCAAAACTTTTCCGGGCACCCACAAACGAGAAACTTTTGAAAACTTATACTAGCATTTCACCAAAGTTGGATACGCCAACTATATGGAATTCTACTTATCTTATTCTAAAATGTATGGTAGAGTTGAAACCATGATGAACAGCAATCAACATTGCTTGACAATGACGTGGTCAACCGAGCTGTTTATCTTCTTGATCGCAGTTTTAATAGACTTTTAACTTGTCGAACTAAAATAGTGGCATTAAAGCACATCAAAGCTATTTCAAGCACGAAAAGTACTTTGAATTCAATTTTAAATGTAATAACCTAAATTTTCTTCTATTTTCTGAAATATGTTTAACTGTTTTGAAATCGAAACTGGAACAGTTTTTGGTAGCATTTGGAGGACTTTCAACCGATAAGAGCAACGACGAGGACGAATAAATATGTACGATTCTGTTTTGACGAAGCAAAAAGTTTTAACAAAATAACTTTTAATTTACGTTTAAATATCTTAAAATATTGAAATGAGAGTATGTATTCCTTCCTCGGTGAAATCCTGCAAGTGACTTTCACGACGATTACACGTTTCAGTAGAGATGACGGACAGTCCTGATTTTGTCTGTCAATTTTAGTGACAAAAAACGATTTGTGTTCGATGAATTGACTAGTCAGTTTATAATAAAACTTCATCAAGCGGTACAGACATTACTCTCCTATATACATGTATAGCGATTTCTTCCTAAATCAATTATTTTTCTCTACAAAATAAAGATTAAAATGTATTTTAAACCTTTTCAGTCATTTCCTTTTCAAAAGAGAGAAGATTAGAAATATAACATACATTTCTACTAGCATCTACCTTTTATTTTCAATTTCCGCCATCTTAATTTTACATTTGACAGTTTATAGACTAGTCAGTACAGGCTAGTCACGACCCTGTGCAAATGTCAAACGCTGTCAGTGTTTGTTCAACTGACTCACGTAAGTGTCATTACAACGCGTGTTCTTTGCACTAAAGCTTATAATGCATAATTGGCGAGCGTCAATCACGCAGAGCTACTCTTACGATCATGTGATGAATAGCTAGCTGTCCACATTCTGTTATTACCATCAAAGTCTGGTATGTTTATACTGGGTATTTTAACCTCGCATGTGTAAGACTCCAAGAAAATAGAAAAATCATTTTATTGCATCCATTTGTTAAAAGAACGTAGTTAGACCCTGTAGGTTTCCTAAAAGGTTAAGCAGAAATAAGTGCATCACTCAAGGACTGGGTAATAAAGTAATAAAACCAGGCAGTTTACTTACGCATATGTCGAATGTGTTCATGCTGGCTGTTGTAGTGTTGTGTGATGCGTAAATTCGAAGAAATTGGTTGTGCAGTAAAGTAGTGTCGAGGTAGATTTTGCTTAAATGAGGGAACAGGAATATGTAAGCGGATTTAGAACGTAATATATATAAAAAAATTCGTTAAATACCTAAACGGGTTTGAGGAGATTTACATATTCCTGGATATTGGACTGGCATTCTTAGTCAGTTCTTCCTGAAATTAATAAGCAAAAGTGTTGTCTAACTAGCAAAATTAGAGAAATAAAAACATTAACGAGTGTGTTGTGGTTTTGCGTGAATAAAAATTGATTGTTGGCTAATTAATAAAATTAGCGAAGTATTAAATAAAAGAAACTAACGAGAGTTTTGTGATGTTTTTTCTAAGGTATGTGAATAGAATATGTGGATGTTGCCAATATGACCACTGGCCGGTTATTTCACGAAAGATGCCGGAAAATGTCACATAAGATCATGTTTGCACAGAGCCAGTGATTGCGTAAATTAAGAGGCAGGTAAAAGTTAGAAATAAAAATAAAACAGTCCGGCACATGCATCAGATGATTAACAAAATTTAATGTATAAATACACACACTGAAAAAAACTTGTATAATTAAGCTGTAAGCAGTACAATATAAATTCATTTTTAAGTTAACTGAAAGAAAGCAATAAAGCAAATTAAACAATATTAAAACTATGCCATTAACTAAACTAAACCAAAACAATACGAAGAAGGCAGCATTATGATTGGACATCACAATTAACAGCTGTTGGTACTCCTGGTGTCATAGGGGCATCAAGTGGAGTTGGAGCCGCAAGTGCATGCAATGCAGCAATTTAACTCACATGCACAAAAATACCATCTTTTTTCTTCAGGGCATAAACAAAACCATTTCGAGAGTGTAAAGGTTGCAGCTTATGTAAAAAAACGTTAATAATTTGGTTTTTGCGTGAAAGACACTCGTGGACGTTTGATTAAGCTATCAGGGGAGAAGCCAACATCAATTTAATTCAGTTTTAATGAACCATGTGCCGACAGAGATTTGTAGAAAGAGAGCTTCTCACTCTGACAAGAAAATCTTACTAGTATCGGCGAATTAATTTGTGTTTGCGTTCCCCTCGCGGATGACTTAGAGCTTTTAAGTCTAATGGCATATGTAAGGCGAAACGGTATGATTGATGACCACTGCAATGTTTCCAAATATTTTTTCAGCACTAAAATTTTTTTATTTCCGGAATGCCAGAGATTATGATGTCATTTAATTTATGTAAAATATTTTCTTTTATTTACACTGTATTTAATTTTGATATTATTTTAAATACGTTCGGAATTGAAGAAAAAAGTTTGAAAATTAAATCTCCTAGTTCTGAAACGTCTTAAACTCCTGAAAATAGTTAATTTAAAAATAATGCATTTTAAGCATAAAATGGCGATTTAACATTAAATAAAAACAACAAAACAAATAAAAACCGCTTGATCTTAGGATTATCCAACTATACTTCTTAGGCGAGGTTTGGATCTATTAAATTTTCCCCCAGTTCTCCTAAATAATAATCCTCTGCCTCACTTGGAGCGAGTTAGAAATCTTGGGGTGAAACGCAACTGTCGCCTGACCTGTTGCGATTATGTAAATACCATCTTGGGTAAGGTTTATGGTACACTTCGTAAACTTTGGTGCGCAGCGGATTTTCTTTCAATAGTTACCAAACTCAAATTAGTCAAAGCTTTAGTTGTTCCATTTTTTACCTATGGAAATTTAGTCTTTCCTAGCTTTGATTCTTGCTGCTGGCGGAAGTTGGAGGTGGCATTTAACAACTGTATAAGATTCTTGTTTGGACCTCGGCGCTTTGACCATATATCCCCAATACTGAAATTCAGTACTAGGCTGCCCTCTTAAAAGTTACTTCCTGTACTAATCTCTTACCTTTCTACATCGTCTTATATACACTAACAATCCCTCATACATGGGTAGCAGTATAAGCTTTTTGCGTAGTTCTAGACATGTACACATTTTATAATCTTCCGTTACCTTACAGTCATGGGCCAACGATCCTACTTTGTTCACATCTAGAATTTAATTGAATATTTCTAAACTTTTCCTAATTTTAATTATTTCTGAGACGCGTTATTATTTTTCGAGCTATCCTATATGATACAATCAGTAAATTTTCAATCGCCGTAAAATTTGCTACATTAAATTGTTAAAACTGCACATTGTATTTTATATTTATACCTACATCAACTTGCATTACATTTCAACATTTTATTAAATTATTGTGAGGCGGAACACATAAATCTAATTGGTTCCATTAAGATAATTATGTAATTATGGATTTAAAGATCACTTTTATTTTGAAGTTTGAAGTCCAAAAGGTTTGCTGAAATAGTATTTCCAATGCATTTTTATCTCAAAATAGTTTTGAGGAATAGCTTTTTGATGGTTTTGATAAAGTTATGCGGACAGGTTGATGAGTTGAAATTACACTTTTAGTTTTATGAAAAGTTTTATAGAGGACTGCAAATCATCGCAAAGAGTTATCCAGATAAGACCAGTAAGGCTTCATATAGTTTTAGAAATTGGCCCTCACAGTTTATTGCAGCGTGGGCCCTTTTTGTTATACAAGAGGTATTTTAGGGTCATATTATTGTTGGCTTGACTAAATAGCTTTATTACAAGTTTTATGAAATAGTATAGACAACGTTTTGTAGGCCATGTTACAACTAAAATTGTTACTTAGGCCCTTATCTTAAGTAGGGGGAGTTCGAGGCAGGTATTATTTCAATAATAATAGGCAGGTATAGTAGTAGAGTAAAAGTAGACTCGTTACCGTTAAACAAATTTATTACTACTTTTATAACTTTTATTTTTTAAAAAATTGAAGGTACGGCACTGTATTCTACCTTCTATTTTTAGATCAACTATGCTCAGTATCTTAAGAAATACTTTTTACGGCACTCTGGTGATATTGCTGAAACTATTGGGATCTTTATTACGTAATTCGTTCAGTACAATATCTCCTAAAATTTATTCGTAAACCTTTTAGGAAAAGGAATTGACGTTCCACAGTCTCTTTACGTTTCACTTATTTTTTCGTTTTGTTAATAATTTTTATACTCTCGACATCAAAATAACCACACACGCCGCTGTTAGCCCAGGAATTTCTAAAATGTCCTCCAATATAGCAGTTTACTCACTGCAAAATTAGTGGAAATCACTTCTCTTTATATGTATGGTTTAAACGCAAAAGCCAATCGTGAGTTAAAGTGTGTACACTTTATCGTTGTTAAAGCTAAAAAGATGAGGAAAATTCTTACGAATTCCGATGATAGTGTAATTAGACCTTGAATCTAGATTTTCATGTTAATTAAACCGCCGCGCCAGCATAAGACGATATCAAATATTTATTTTTAATATAATAAATATTATATTCTAACTTTATCAAAATCTTAGCGTTTATTGCTTTAAATATGTTTCGGAAAAATAGAGAAAATTCTTCTTTCATTTAGAGCTCCTTTACATCCTTGATTTTTTCTAAAATAGCACTTACGAAGAGCTTTATAATAGACATTACAAGCTTTGATGCAAATACCAATGCGTCGTAATGAAATGAATCAACAAACAAAAGACAATGGGGTCTCCCGCCAAAATTATAAATAAAAATTCCAATAAAAGCGAATTGAATTAATTATCCAACCCTGCTCCTGCAATTTAAATAGCTTATAAATTATTGGGAATGAGCAAACATCTTGCATATACTATATATATCTGTATAAAAGATTTTGATTACTTATAAAGCAAAATGTTTAAGCTGGAGAGATTAAATTTAATTAGCTTTCAATACATCACGTAGAGCTGAGGACGTTAGAATGGAAACTGCGTTCAGAGTATAAACGTCGAAAAGGAATCTTCGAATTTACTCTTCTCTGTCACATGTACACAAGAAGACTCACCTCTCTCAAATCCTTATACCGTATCCCCCCCCCTCCCCATGGAACTGGTAATTTCTTTTTCACGTAGGTTGTAGTCATGTTGTCTTCCATCAAATAGTCCTTTCTAGTCCTAGTCCATCAGGCCAAATTAGACAGGAAAGGAAGGAGCTGAACAAATAAAACTGATATACACGCTACACCAAATGAATATTAATTGAGGGTTTTGGATGAGAAACAATAATTTTCAGGAGAATTGTATTGATTTTTTGAGCAAAGGTGAACTATTGTCTAACGATTTTGAGCACACTGTAATCAAAAATGCGCTCGATTGCGTGAATGCTTGAGTCAGCAAAAGTATCACTAATTACGGTATAAGTGGTAATTAAAATTACGTTTTTGAAAAAAAAGCTAAATGTTTATGTCTGGCCGGTATAATTATGTGTACTTAACTTGTCATAGTCTGTGACTGCAATTTAAATTTTTTATTTCTCTTGAACTTTTCCTTTTCCTACTTATTGTTTCTCGAAATTAAAGAAAGGATGGTTTTCAGTAATTTTTTTATCATTTCCTCATCTGTCAACAGTTTGTTTTATTTTCAGATCTATATTTATGCCTCCCTAAATTAGCGTTGCTTTAGATGAAAATTGTAACTTGGAAGTCGGTAAATAATTAATTATAAAAAATTGTAAGCTAAGTAATGTAATGTTTGCGATTGAAATCAATAAATGTCGTCGCATTGACAGCAACATTTTTCTGTTTGATGACATATCAATATAGATGCAAAGAATGTGCGCTTATTGACAAAATAGGAAAGAAAAGTTATTCAAAATATTGAAAGTAAGTCTCTTGGCTAAAAAAACTTTTATATACAATGTGTAATTTCGAAACTTGAAATGTGCGGATATTAGACACGTAGCCAAACAAAAAATTTTACGGCAGGGTGGGGGGGGGGGGGGTTCTACATCAACCGTTTTTTAATTACAGGGTGATTAAGAAAAAAATCTAGTTTTTCACACTGTATCTTAAAAATTACAGAGCGTACGGTCACAGTTAAGAGCTTATTGCATGCAGAATTATATGGCCTTTCCAACGACTACTCAACCAGCCCCGTACACCTTTCCCCTCAAGAATTATGGTTGTCTAAACTAAAACTTTCGGATTTTCTTACCTGTTTTTTTAATTTAACCTCTATTATTTTTGCAGAAAAGTCATTCACATAACTTTTTCTTTTAGACTTTCCTCTTCAATTTGACCTATTACATTCTATGTGCAGCCGTTAAGGAGTTATTAGCTCACAATCTATTCAGGTAACACCACTTTTTTTAAATGACGTGTTTTCAGTCAGTAAGGGAATAAATTTAGGTTTGAGAAAAGCTTTCACAATAGGTTTTGAGCAAATAACTTTTAAAGGGCTACACTTAGCACAAAGCAAAACAATAATAGAGGTCAAATTAAAAAAAAGCTAAGAAAATTCGAAATTTCTATTTTAGACCCCCATAACTCCTGAGATTAGTGGGGTACGGAGCTAGTTGAGAAGTCGTTGGAAAGGCTATAAAGCTCTGCATACAATGAGTCTTTAATTGTGATCGTACCCTGCGCAATTTTTAAGATACAAGGTGTGATGTGAAAATCTAGCTTTTATCTTTATTCACCCTAAAACGGTTGATGTGTAGTCTAGTAACCGCACATTTCGTTTGATAAAGCTTCGAAAATATTGTATAAGACTCAATAAAAGATAAAAAAATACGGAAGAAAAGTTTAAATGCAAAATAACAAATGCTGGAACTCAAATTAAATCTTATAATAGAATGTTTGACTTTAAATGTTTGAACTCTTATTAATGAATTGTGTCAATTTATTTATTTATTATCTATTCAAGTGTATTAATAAAAGATGAAGAAATGGCATTTAGTAGCACTAAGCAAGACCTTTAATTTGGTATCACATTCGACCGCAAATTGAGTAACCCGAATGGGCTAGTTACCACCCCCACCCCAAACCCCCGAAAAACTTAATTTTTTTTTTGATCCATCGGAAATCTTCCCATTATTATAAATAAAAAATCATGTATGTAAATCCATCCACGTTTACTCCCTAAAACTCTTCCCAAAATTTCACACTTTCGTCGCAACGTCACTCTCAGGCAGTTACTTAGTTACTTAACTAGCGAAGAATTGATTGATTCGTTGATTGAAAGTTGAGGTTGAGACCCATAACATCGGCTCTAGAACGTAGGCCTTAAAATTCCCATTGTTCACCTTCGAGACCTATGAGCAATTGCCATAGGTCTCAATTGGACGCTATTACAAGTTTAAGTGTTGGTTCCCAGCCCTCCTTGCGGCTTCATGCAGCTCGTCCAGGAGGTCTGAGCCTAGGAATCTGTAATAATTTCCCGAGAGAGCTGGACAGTGACAAATCAAGTGAGTCACTGTCTCTGGCTCCTCTTCGCATCCCCTATATACAGGGTAAGCAACAAACCCTATCCTGTGACCCCTGAGACGAGCGTTCCCAGGGAGAACTGACATCGGAGTTCTCAGGGTAGGCTTGCTTAACCCCAGTTGTTTTTTTTATTTTGGGTTGGATCTGCCTCATAACCCTTTTGTAGTTCTACCTGAAGGATCATCTAATCAAATTCGAGCGCCAACACGCTCGGCGCAGGCAGAAATATTAGAAAGAAGGGGATTTGCTGCGATCTCAATTGTAGAGGAGGATGCCTCCGAGGTTGCACCAAGACGAGCAAGTTCAACCGCTAATGTCGCTATGACCTGGCACCCAAAGAACCAGTACCCTGTATTTACGAGAAAGGGAGTGCAGGGTGGACTTACATTCCAATACAAGTTTGAAGTTTGTAACGTGTTTTTACAAGGCTTTGACAGCTGCATGGCTGTCCGACCAGATTGCAATATCCTTGTCCTCAGTATCTGTGTTAAAGAGATACTTTTCTGCTTCAAGGATGGCCTTGAGTTTCGTCTGGAAAACCATGCCATAGTTTTCAAGGTGTCTGGCAATTTTCACATAAGGCTCCTCGCAGAAAATGTCTGCTCCGGTGATATCTTTCGATTTAGAACCCTCTGTATATATGACAGAGTTTGTTAATGGCTGAAGCATCCCATCTGCGCAAGTATTTCTGATTGGGTAAAAATTAATTCAAAAAGATCGTGCTGGGTAAGGGATATATACGCGAGTAGATGGATTTTATGAAACATTCTTCAACATAATGAAGGAACGCTTGTAAGCGTGTAATGAGCGCCATTTATTACGCATCCCATAACCCCAGGTCAATTAATATCTAATTACTGCACTGGTATACAAAAATAGAAACTATAAAGTTGTAAAAGTAACTAAAATGTGTTGATTAAAGTTACTCAATGGAAACTAAGGTGCTTTAACAACTAAAAGTGTAATAAATTCAACACGGTTAAGAGTAGTAAAGTTAAAGGACTGACGAACTTCTACATAAACCACTGCCAGTCCCTGTTGTGACGTGATATGTTTTTAAAAGCCACTAAACTGATACCAGAGCGATTTGTTGAACTTCGTACTTTAATGGAAAGTCGATTTCAATAAAAAAATATCCGTAGACCAATCGCCCCCAAATATCCCTTGGAATTAAAATTTATGTATACACGTGTACATAAATATGTATAGGACATTTGTATTTTGCGAAAAACTATTTTAATATTATCCCGTTTAACAGATATTTTGTACATGCAGCATGTGTATATGCCTGAGAATTGAGAATGCAGGTATCAACAATGGGGCAGGTGAATTTGAAGACTTGCATGTTTTACTTCAGAGGAGTTATCTGTAATATATTTACAAATTTGAGTAGGGAAATTATGCTCGATGGCGACAACCCAACTGTGCTGGGGCTATTGACGACAAGCACATAAATGTAGTTTATCCGCGAAATGGATGTGCAATGTACTATAATTATAACGACCATCACAGTATAATTCTTTCGGCAGCACGCGATTCTAATTACACTTTTACTTCTATGGTAGGTGATCAGAGATAACTATATTGATGAGACCTCTTGATCGCTGGGTCGAAATGTTCAATAATTTTTTTTTGCTCTTAAATGCAATTGGCAAACATATTGAAATCATATTTAATAAATTTCAGTCTTTTAGACGAGAAATCTTCCTCATACACTTTTACAGATATAGTTCTTGCAGCATACGATAGTCAAAAGTGATGAGGAAATATTAAAGGAAAGTTTGTTTGGCAAACTAATTTTAAAAGAAGAGTTAACCATTCTAAATGTGAGACCATTAGCAACCAAAACGGAGAGATTTCCAGTTTTTTTTCGTTAGAGATAAAGCATTTCTTCTGAAACCAAATTTTATGAGACATTTCCCACGCCATAAGTGTCAGCCGAATACGAAAACTTCAGTATAGATTTCTCATGCTCGGATCACAATAGAAAATTCTTGCGGGATACTTGCTGATAGATGGCGCGTGTTGAAAAACAATATACATTGGATAAAATAACTAATGTAGTAGTTGTCTTCGACAACTAGATACCTACAGATAATTGAAAGCATTGCATATTTATCTTTAACATATGTGAACTATTGTGTAGATGAAAGATTAGTGTTTGCTTTATTGTGGTCAGGAGATGCTAACTTGAATCCAGCCCGTATCAGACGTTCTAGTAATGCTTCCCTAATGCCATTTATCCTCCTAAAAACTACCACAGTATCAGCTCCATGAAAATATTTTGCAAAAGGGCGATAGAAAAAAACAATATATGTATATTTTTTTACTTTCTCTTCAATTACTTTGAGAACACCAACTTGTATCTCTGTGAACCCTTGTTAGCTAAGTTCGAGATCTTCACTATTTACGAGACACTCGTGAAGAATCTGTCCACTTCACTTCAAGCAAAAGTTTTTGAAAAACCCTTAATTGCATCTTCTTGTCTTTGTATGGATACAGAAACTAGCCGGGATGATGATGATGACTTTTTCCACACATGACGAGTATTCTTAAACGGGCTATTGGAGAATCAAAAATCACGAACTATAAATTTTCCTCCTGTATTTCCGATAAAACGTTTTCTGCTGGAATCTCGAAAAGATAAAACTTTTTCTACATTACTTTCAGTCATTGTAAAAGTTGACAGATCATTCGTAGATTTTTCTTTTTATATTACTAAACCAAACTCCGAAGATACCCTATGATGCAAAGCTCAGAATGACAGGAAGGGGATACAGAAAGGATTAGAGAACATGAGTGGAGTAGCGCAGGTGCTTGATTGATTGATTTAAGAGGTTTGGGACCCCTTTCAGGTCCCCCGAACGAAGGCCAAGTCAAGGCCCATTGTTCACCCTCCAGACTCATGAGCTGTCGCTCATAGGTCCCAACCGGACCCTCTTATAAATTTCACTATTGGTTCCCAGCCCTCCTTGCCGGCATCATGTATGTCTTCCAGGAGGTGTGAACTAAGAATTCTGTAACGTATTCCTGAGAGTGCCAGGCAGTGACATAGAAAGTGGGTCACTGTTTCGGACTCCTCTCCGCAACCCCTGCATATAGGATCATCAACAAGTCTCATCCTGTGAAGGTGGCCCCTGAGAGAGGAATGCGGAGGTGCCTTCCTTAAATTTTCGGAGATTGTAAGTTGGAGGAAAGACAAAAGATGTTAGACTATTCCACGTACGTTCAGGATAAAAAAGTATCACGGAATTCTGCTGTACAGCCGAAAGTGTTTTGAAGGATGAAAGGATGAGCGCGGCCTGCAGCGCAAATATTGCGTCCTGGAATTAATTTACACGGAATTAGACTAGATATTTTTCAAAATATTGACCATACATATAGTGATAAAAGAGCAAAAGACATGGCGGCGGTTCTCAAGCGAGTCGACATGGGCTTTCAGGCTCTCTTTTGGACAATATCTAATGAAGCTGTGCAACCGTTCCCGCCCAGATGTGGAAATTGTATTCCATTCTAGGTCTTATATATGACTTTTAGAGGAGCGCTAGATTTGACAGTCTGAAATATTTCTTACACGTTTTCAGAAATCTAAGAAATTTCAACGCTTCTTTAGTAACATAGAAAGTGTGGTCTGTCCAGCTTAAACAACTGGAAATATTAATGCCAAACTGGCTTAATGACGGTGAGTCAGAGATGAGACAGCTTTGGGTCTTAGACGCATTGAACCCGACATATTTCATTTTGATCCAAGAGATGATATTGTCAAAATCGTTATTGAATTATCTAATAATTTCCTCTTGAATCCGTAAGAGTCAAATCAAAGATAGTGTCATCAGCGAAACTATGGATGGGATCGAAAGTAAGGGTAAGCGATTCATTAAGGAAAAGAAAAACGGAGAGATAACAGAGCTCTGCGACACATCGACATTTGTAAGGTGAGGTTCAGATGTATCATTATCTAATAACACTTATATGAGGCGTCCAAATAAAAACTTTCAATCCGTAATAGTAGAGGAGAGAAGAGACCAAGTGCTTTAAGTTTGGCTAAAAAGGCTGGATACTAGACTTTATCGAAAGCCTTTGAAATTTCATGGGCAACGATCTTGGACTCACTAAAATTGTACAGACTACGGCTTCAACTTCCTGTAAAAAGAGTTGGCAAATCTTCAGAAGAGCGTCCAGTTCGGGCTCCATATTGGCGATGGAAAAATTGATATGTTTTATAAAAATGTAAAAAAATACGAGCACAAAATATTTATAATTTATACTGTAACACGGCTACTTCCTCAATTACAGGCCCCGATATTCTGTGCGGATAGAATTGTTTGCACTTTCCACAGGTCAACGATCCGGCAGAGAAAAGTTCTGAACGGTTTTTATGAAAAGCAAAGATTTGTCAGTCAACAATGAAGTATTGTCGCTGGAATATTGAAGAAACAAACGCTATTAAGGAGCTCGAGAATACATTTTTTTTTAAAGAATTAAAGTGAATGACAAAAAGTAATACAAATAAGAAAAATTTATCTGATTCGCGAGGGCTGTGGTGTTTATTTTCCTTCAAGAACTACAGAAAAATCGGGCCTGACTACCAGAGGCGCATAGTCACATGACAGGAACAAGGTTAAGTTGAACCCAGCAGAAGTGAAAACTACGTCCTTAGTAGCATGAAGAAGTGTTCCAGGGAGTTGACAAGAACTTCCCATAGCCTATTTAAGTTGACTTTTAACCTCTACACTGTTAATTTTTTTTTAAATATTTAAAAAAACGGTATTGTGAACCAGCTAATTGCTAGAATTATAGACTTTGCACTTTTGTACACAGTTTTTATCAATCATCTGTTTAGCCGTAGTCACAAAACAAGACCCAATTACGGATTTAGGGAGCAAGCGATAACAACATCAGGTGTTAATTTTTGTCAGATTTACGAATCTTGTCATAAAACAGCTGGTCCCTGATGAAATAAATACAGGTTTCGAAATTCGACGGGACACTTTCAGTGCAACTTCTGACCGATGTCAGTGTTAGCGTATTATATATATATATACATATTCCTGGTTGGACGTAAACGTATAGACTTTGTGGAATTCTCAAGACTTTCAAATTAACTCATTATGCGCAAATGTCCCATTTTTGGGACACTATTTAAATTTTTTTTTCTTTTATACCTGCAACTTCTAAACTAAATACAGCCGTTAAAATAATGAGATCATATCACGTGATCCAAGAAAGTCGCCAAAATCCCCATTATTTTGTTTTAGTATTCAGTGTGAAGCTAAGTCCGCTGACATACGATGATACACACTCGAGACTAGACACAATGTAAAAACCGGGTTTTGTATAGAGTGTGTATCAGCACACGGTACGCATAGTTAATACATGGTTGATACACGCTTGAGACAAAAAAGAAAATTCATTATTTCTACGTGATCTATTAAAGCACACACAGTGAGCGCACGCATACATATGTAATAAAACACTCGTGTAGGTCTATACACGAAAATGTTCTCAAATAGTGCTAAGAAAACCAGCTTTTCGTATGGTGTATCGTGTGTGTATCATCTTGTGTCACCGGAATAATAACCTCAGCCATCTTTGTGCAAATGTTTATTTCTGATACCACAGAGTGTTCACAATTCTTCTAAATAAAAAACTTTTGCCTAAAACTTGTTCCTTGGACTTTTTTTTACATATCCATCGAGCAATATTATTTCAGATAATGCTGGGTGAGTGCTTTTCTCACCTAAATGCAAGGTCCCATTTCTGGGACATTGACATAAAGAATATAAAATAATTATTAGAATTTTTTTTCTTTTAGAAATGGATTTAAGGAGATATTCTACTAGAACTGAAGTTACTGCTACTTTAAAATACGAAGAACTTTTGGGTGACCTTGAAAACCCTAATAATGTGAGTGTTGTTGTTGTTTTTTTAATGATGCTGCCAAGAGGATACCCTATGACGCCGTAGCACAGCCTTGGTAGGAAAGGAATAAAGTGTTGTGATTTGAGGATTATTGGGTTGAAACAAGTAGGTGACAGTGCGCATTACGCTTGAATGTTTGTGTCGCCTAGCGTGGCGGGGGGGGGGGGGGTGTTGGAAATCTGTTCCACATTCGCAGTGTTCTGCTTATGACGGATTAGCAGAATTTCACGGTACGGCCGAATTGTCTAGGATGAGCACGGACTACAGCTCCTGTGGTGCGCATAGGAGGAATTCTACAACGATTCATGCTAGAACTTTCGTTTGAGCAATAACGATAGAAGTAGCGGTAAAAGAAAAGAGACAGACATCCGACATTACATCGGTGCTCTAGGGAATCAATATTTGCTATTGATATGTCATCGCTAATAATCCAGAAGACCTTCTTTTGGATTTTGCATAACGCGGATAATGTAGTGCGTCCAGCCCCTGCCCAAATATGGGAGATAAGTTCTAATCTAAGCCTGATAAGAGACTTGTAGCTTTGCGGCAAGTCTGACGGAGTAAAATATTTCGAGCATCTTCGCACGAAACCCAGGCATTTCATCGTGTATTCGGCAATACCAAAAATGTGATGTACGTTTAGAGAGTGTGAGTTCGAGATATCATCTCCATCGGCGGAAATGGGTTGAGTGGGAGTTGGAGTACGTTTAAGTGATAACAGACAACATGGTGTTTTGGAAAGAATTAAACAAGATCGAATTACTCTGCCACAAGCGAGTATTTTTGTGGGGTTATAGTTTAGTGAACTGAACATGTGGCTTCGTTTGTCAGCTATAAGATTCGCACGGAAATCAGCTATAGAATGGAATGCGTACACGAAGTCAAGGGTGCTGTCGTCTGCAAAACTATGATTGGCATTGAAAGTGATAGATAGCAGATAATTAGTAAAAATGAGTTAGAGAGCAGGAGAGAGCACTTAGCTTTGTGGTACACCGGCATGGATTATAAAACGGTCAGAAGTAACTCCGTCCAATATACCTTGTAGATTTTTGCTATGAAAATTTATAGCGAAATAAGTCAACCTGAAATTGGCTCAGTTTGCTGCTAAGTCTGCAGCTCGAGAATTGAGTGGAAAAAAAACTCTTTATGCAAACGAAAAATCTTTGAAAAAAAAAATTTCATTGCAAAAAGAGGGTGTTTCATATAAGCAGGAACCGTATAATCATCAGTACGGCTTGTTTCCTGCCTGCCGTATACTCCACAGCAAATAGCCAAGCTGACCTAATATATAAACTTAAAATTGTTTCGAATTGGAAATTATATGAGGCGAACTACTACCCCCGCCAGCACATGACGAAAACAAAGCAGTACGTCTGAGCGGGTCCCCGAAGAAACCCAAGAAATAGCTCGGCTGCCCCCCAATGCGACAAATTCTGAAGCCCAAAAGATAAGCCCCCAGATACAAGAAGAAAAAGAAAAAAAGACTGACTGGTTCGAGACAGTAGACAAAAGAGGAGCCATTAAGATCGTCAAGTGGTGAAGTTTTCTGATATAGCTTGGAATTGTTTTCTGAAGTTTTTTTTTGTAAAGTTTTCTCTCTGTTGGCTATTTATGTAAGATTCACTGAATTATTGTAAATGATTGGATTAAAACGGATAAAAATAAAAACGGCGCAAAACATCATTCCACATTGAAACTAGGAAAGTTACAGCATCTGTCCGAGAAACTGGACCGCTTATCCAATCAGGGACTGGATTAACGGATAAGTAGCGTTTTATATTGCTTTATTGAGTGGTTTTATTTTCTTTACGAGATCTTATTACATTGCTTATTGTTTTATTGAATTTTACCACCATTATTTAACTCTAAAATCGCATCGAATTGCAAAATTGAAATTAGTTACAGTACTTGTACAATATTTGTTCACAGTCCCGCATTGATCCAAGTTATTCTCCTCAACCATCACTCTGCAATACTTGTACCCAGCTACAAGGAAGAATGTTACAGAACATGCATTGGATTCTGAAACTTTACCGCGTGATGCACACTGAGTCCTAGAATTACGTTCGAACGTAGGATTAACATAACCTACACATTTTAACCATCGCGTTTCAGTATTGGTACACATTAAATTCCACAATAGATCTAAGTTCATTTGATGTTGCTACGTTCACTTCTTGCACTCCTGTCGAGCCATACAATGCTGAAAGAATAAGGAAATCTTTTGCCTCCACAGAGTTTGTACACTCTACTAAGGGAGCTTCTATGGATAGTACACCAGCTCCTAAAATAAATTAACCGCCGAGTCTCGGCTGGTCCATTGCTCTCCAAACATAAGATAGGCTTCGCCTCTGCGGCACTCCACACTCCGCCACTGAAAGGGTTCCCACCACTTACGAGCTGAACGCTGAAAATACTACCATTACAGTCGTTATTGTTCAAATGAAATCCTCGAATCTCAATTAAAGTATGGAGTACTACAATTATCATAGAAATTAATCGGGGCTTTCCTTTTCATAATGGCTCGGCTCAAGTCTTATCAGCCAATAGTTTAACGCCGATTGAACCACCCCGATTTTTATTTTTGTTATCGACAATAATAGGCATCATACCCAATAAGCAAGGCTATTGTAAAAGGAAAAGAATGGGGTTGTTGTCGGCATACTTACATATAAATTGGAAACCAGAGTAGCTCAAGTTCAGATTACCTTCCGAGTTGAACAGTCCGACTCGGTGAGACTCCGCCAACAAGGTTGTTACCACGTCTTCCTGTGGTACGACAAGCTTTTCTTCTCCTGCCAGACTCTCTATAGAGCTGACTTCTACTTTGTTTGCAGAATCCCGGAATACTTCATACAGGCTACCTAGAGGGGATCTCCCGAGCTTGACTTCCTATGAGATTAAAAGCGGTGGAATCTGGCTTTAACGTAAAGATCCCGGTCCACTGTCCTGATACCGCTCACCTTTCGCAGTTACGTACTTATCCTACTCTAACAGCAAGATTCAAATATTTGATGCAGGTGCGAGACAAAACAATTGACTAAACTCAAGATACATAGCACTTGTCTTCACTTCAGTGCTAGAGTTCTTTCTACTCGCCCGGAGGTCAACAAACTCCAAGGGCTGGCACCATACAATATCAGTTGATCGGTTCGTACCAACAGAAACAGTTGAACCTGTCGTTCCTACCTACGAACACCGAAACTTATGGCTCGCACTGGATATCTCGCGCCAGGCTTGGGACTGCTCCTGGTAACCTGGTTCAACTTCACCCTATGCCTGTGATGGAAACTAGAAAGCTATCGAGTACAGGAGTAACATACAGGTGGGTCGCGTGGCAAAAAAATTGTTAGTTACGGAAGAAGTGTGCATGGAGATGAGCTGCTAGAATTGCTCCCTCGCTACCGCTCGGCCGGGGAAATTTTGTCGCACGGCAGAATTTTATCGTGCTGCGTCGGAAAGCTGTGCTACAATATCATGTACGAACCGAGAAAAGTACCGCCTTGCTTTTATAATCAAAGCAATGTACTACACATATAAAATCTTGCAGCAGGTAGAGCAAGTACTACTGCCTAATAACGGAGTTAGAAATATTGGTACTTCGAACGTAATTTAGGGAATAATGTTCATGAAGCGCCCGCTGTTTTATTTTCGATTTTTTTTACGTTTGAATGTTCGCCTTATCGGTACTTTAATTCTCGATATATCGTACAACACCCTTTATGAAGCTATAGCAGCAACGCCATGATAGTAAAGTGTAGTTTTTATCAATTTCAGAATATATAGCTCTTCAAATTTACGCGATTGTAATTCAACAAACAAATTTAAGAAATAACGTCGAACTGTTTTTTATCTTAAATGTATTCTTCTTTTGTTACAGAATTTTCGCCATATTACACATATGTAGGTACTTCATGCGCTCAAGGAGTATGATCATACTATAATTTATTAAACACTTCCTTTATATGACAATAAAAATTCAGTATCTACCTGAAAGTGTATGGATGGCGAAATTCGTTTGTAATTTATGTGCACGGTGTAAAATTTCAAAATACAAATTTTTCACTGCATTTTATTAAACCAGGTCTGGCCCGCCGAATATATGGAGTAGTTATTAAACTGAAAATTTCTTTCAATTCCCTATAAAGCCGTGTGTTATAACCATAAACCTTCATTCTCTCCGTTAATTTAACATCATAAGGTCTCCCCCAGCAGATTTTTCCTCTGCACATTCTGTATTTCGGTTAATACTTGATGAGCATCTCATACCTACCCGTCTATCTTCGTTGGTCTGTACTTACGCATTTTACCTAGAGAAATAGATTGCGGTGAAAGACTCTTGCAGGAAAAACAACGCTTGCTGTAAATGCAATATATTTTCTCTAGATCTGGTACAGGAGATTCTTTTGCATCATTTAGTAGACCCTATAAAAGTGGAAGTCGTTGAATTTATAGTCTACAACGACCGGTACAGTTCTGTTCGTTGGAAAGCATGTAACCAAGGTGTAAAATTTGCGTTACTTTGTCGGATTAATACAACACAAAACTTAATAATTCATAGCAAATGCATTCCCAAGTATTGTCTAGAGAATAAAAGGAAATTTAGCAGGAAAACATAAGGGGTATAACAGGAGAAGCTAACTGAATTGTTTTCCAATGAAGGATTTATTACCTGATTTAAGCAATAGTGTTCTGACAAACATATAGAAAATAAATTATATGTATTCTCAGACAGATATAAAGTACGTATGGTGCACATACATAGGTGAAGCAGTGTGTACAGGTGTTGCAACTTCGTCCCCCTGGAATAGCCATTCTGTTTGAATAATTATGATGGTACTTACAAGAGCACTTTCATTAAGGAATAAATAGTGGCAATAGTGTAAAACTGTAAAAGATGTTTTTAGGTTAGATTTGTCTTTACAGTCGCCTTCATTTTAATTCCATATTCGAAGGATTAAATACAACCCCTGTATTTTATATAGGTACCTCCTTACACAAAAACGTGGCCTCCTTTGTGGTTTCACTTTCTCATGGTAATCAATTGTTAAGTTAACTTGGAATTTCGGTAGATTTCTGAAGAGGTGTTTTGGGTTTTTCTTCCGTATACTCGAATATATAGCACTTCACAGAAACCTGTTATGTAGCTCCCTTATGGATGTGTACAAAGGGTCCCAAAGCTTAGTATATTCCATCGGTTTATTATAGTAATAATCTACGATTGGAAAATAAAGAACATGAAATTGCGTATGATTGGTGGAGGAAGGAAATAGACACTCAACAAAATACAGTCAGCACATTTGGCAGTACTGATCCGACGCAGGGGCGGATACAGAATTCTTATGAGGGGAGGGCGCAATCGAAGAGCCCCAAAAAGTTATCTCATTCTTCATGTTAAAAAAAAAACTTGAATAATTTTTAAACAAAAATTTCACGCATTTGAAAGAGTCCATATTTTTACATTATTATTTTAATTTTTTTTTTGTTAATAAAAATATAAATTATTTATATAGATACAACATCTGGAAGGCTCGTTGTTTTCTAGGCATATTGCGGTGGTCCATGTTAACCGGAGCTTGTTTATCTCAGGACAAAATTTAAATGAAATTTAGTCAATAAATTATATTGCCTAGTCCTTAACCCGGCGTCAATCACGCCGGGTCATATTGACCCGAGGCAATTTAATACGGTGATATTTTTTGTTCATGCTGATTGCACAATTTACATGTTTGTGTAGCTGGAGATACAGTCCCCCGCAACACGTACCGGAAGTGCGCTGAGTGCGGCGCCGTGCGTCAAATCAAAATGGGTAAATATCGCCTGTATACAAAAGTTAAAAGAAAAAAATATTAAAGTTATGTTTTCAAAGTTGATTTTCCATGTGTTATTGAGGAAGCTAATAAAAGTTTGATTTATAGAATATATTGGTATTGTCTTTATTTGACCACATATTAAGGAACCCATATTCAATAAATACTTATTAAAATTAAGGTAACTATTTCAATGTTGTGGGTCATTTGCCGAGGCACCGAGTGCGGTCAGCCAAACCATATCTGCATTGCGGGGTGGATTTTTGCGGCCCTGTCCTAACATCGCTCAAACTTCGAGGTCGTACACCATACAAAACATACATAGCAGTGTCGTCTCCTTTAGTACCTACTAAAGCGACGCATCTGGAAGTAGTTTCTGACCTGTCGGTTGATACCTATGTTGCAGCGTTGAAGCGAATGATACAGAGATGTGGAATATATGCTGATCTATATTGTGATAATGCCATAAATTTCGTCGGTGCAAGAAAAAGTTTTGGACACAGTAAACATAACAGTCAATTCATCAATTCTGCGCAGATAGTGGAATAACGTTTCATCACATTCCTCCTCGGTCCCCACACTTGATGGCTTGTGGGAGTTGATAGTAACGCAAGCGAAGCACCATCTTTATCATGTCTTGGGTCAAGCTCTCCTAACATTTGAAGAACTCTTAACCGTCGTGACGTAAATAGAGGCAATAATCAATTCTAGGCCGTTAACACCGTTGTCGTCGCACCCAAGCGATGAGGAATTCTTAATACCGGGGACCTTTTTGGTTGGCGGTCGTCTCACAGCCATACCAAATCCAGAAGTCTCATCATTGAAAATAGCAGCACTCAACAGATGGCAGCGAATATCAGTACTACAACAGCAATTTTGGAAGTACTGGTCTCGAGAGTACATCTCTCAACTTCAAATTTGATACAAATGGAAAACATCATTCCCCATATGTTAATCGTGGGACAATGGTATTGTTAGCCGAAGCTAAACTTCCGCCACAAAAATGTGTCCTTGGCAGAATCATCGAAATCGTCATGGAAAAAGATGGTTATGTTCGAGTTGTCGTGGTAAAAACCAAAAATGGAGTTTTTCATCGTCAGTACACATGGTGGCGCCCCTTCCTTTAGATAATTGAATCCATGGACCTTTCAAGTTTGGTGCCAAATGGAAAATCAAGACTATTTTCAATTCATTTCATCTAAGTTAATATATACCCTCTAAAGTAAGATAAGACACACAGTGGTAGATCATAGTAAATAGAAACACTTTTAGTACTAAACCAATGTAGAACGAGCTATAGCATATTTGGAATATTAGTCAGTTGTTATGTAACACTGAATCTGAGAAGTCGTGGATTTGGATTATATTGCAAAAAATGGTTCCATAAATTGAATGAAATGCTTTGTTCTTATTTGAACCTTAATCAAATTACAGTCCGCTATTAACTACCTAGAATCTGCTTCTTCATGTTCTTCACATAATACTGAGTCTTCCGTTACTTTTCAAACTGACAAAGAAGCATTCGTTGAAACTTAATAAAATTATTTTATAACCAATATGAGATGTCGACCAGTGGTTGATGAAAATTTTAACTACGCTTCCTTGAACTGAACATTTTTCAATAATGAGGATGAATTTGATTTGGTCCAATTGAAACTAGCTTAGTGGATTCATTTCTACGTTTACTTACACCATCTTTGACTACTAGTGTTTTCGTGTGGTTTACACTACACTTACTTATGTTCCTGCTTATTTTATTTTCAAAGCTTTTCCAAATTTTGTGTGTAACATTTCAATGCATAATTATGAATAGTCGCTACATTTAATCCCTTGCAAACAGGTTTACTAGGGGAGAGGTAAAAGAATCAAAGTAATATCTGTACATTTTGGAGAGATATTTCTTGGCTTATTTTACCTCTTCCCTATAAACCCGGCTTGCATACTGCATCAAGAATACTCGTGTGGGATGGCCCATTCTCTATCATACTCCAATCACTCTGGCTATTAATAATCAAACGAATTATTGCTTGGCAAATTAATTTCATGTTGTGCGATAATTAAACTAGCTCGTATAAAAATTACAGTCGTATTAAAATCATTTTTTCTTTTAAATTTTTTTCTTTAACGGAAAAAAACGTCTGGCACGGTGCTAGCAATGAGGAAATTGTCTGGGAATAGTGAATTTATATTGGTCGATGTTTATGAAAACAGATGACGTTGCTAGCTCTCGGACTATTGGCTGTCTGTGAAGATGCCCAATTAAAAAAAAAACTCATCGGAAATATCAGAAACGAAAAACACTTACAAAACCTATAATTAATAGATAACTGAAAATATAATTGTTGGTTGTTAGCACAAGATATAGGGTGATATGACAACGTTTTAATTATAGTCTAACTTAACAGAATAAACTTTCCAAGCCAGCCTTTGAAGACAGAACTATGTACATCGTCACATCTCTATGTAAATGCAAAATATGGAAAGAGCGTATACAATATTCATTCATATCCTTCAATTCTTCCCACATCTACATATGTAGGAGTATTTGTTATTATGTTCAATTTATTAGCATATCCAATTCAGGAACTTGTGAAAGTTCTACCCATATCTATTTTTCACCAAGAGAAGGCTTGAAAAAATTCCTAGTTAAGAAAGGGCCTGTAATATCAAAGACTATCGAAGCTATTCACCTACACAAACTTATCAAGGAATCCGTGGAATATTGCCAACTAATACGTCAGCACATGTACACATATATTTGCCAGAATGAAATTCAAAAGTGAATATTTAATTACAATCATGATAAGGAGCTTTTGCAGAAAATATCCGTTCTACAGCAAAGATGCATTCTGAGAAGTTCTCCAGACAAGAAAGACATCCGTGCTCAACGATACTCCCAAACCCTTAGAAAAAGCAATCATCCATCAGGCAGACGATTACCTTTTTCTCAATATTTTGTTGCTTCTGGTGAAGCGGAAGTTCCCCTATTGAATACTAATAAAAAACTTGTTTCACAGGATAGAGAAATAGGTGATCTGTGTCGGTTCTGACTATGTATTATACAGGAAGCGGCACCAGAACGAAAAGCTCTAGAAGTCATGACTTGAATTAAACAAAAATTCACCTGAACATTCTGACGTAAGCATTTTTATCGTAGTCCGACGATATTCTGATGATACAAGAAACTTCGCCAAAGGATATTTCAGGAAAGGTGGTGCATTTGTGCGCTTTTCGAGTTTTTACACTTTAAGGAGAAAGAATAAAATTTTATCCTCATCGGACTCGTTTCAACAAACTTTGATGCTGTATGATGTGGTGGTCTGCAGTACATCTGCTGAGGCGAAGTGAAATGAATACCCCTTAAGGTCTATAGTTGACAACTGAAGGGAGTGAATGTCATAACTTATAGGCAGAGAAGGAGGTTAAAAGCGGTATCAAAAGTTTTTTCTTTGTGATGCAAGATGAAGTTTTGTTTTATAGTAGGAAGGAATTTGCATAAAAATGCAGATGATCACTTGATAATACGTGAACAAGAGTCGTTCACTTGTATCACTCCTTTTTGAAGAGAATTTTTCTTGCAATAAACGACAATTTTGAGTGTTCTTGCAATTGGGTTAAAATGTTATCACAAGTCAGAATAGTGATGGTAAGCAAAAGCATGAAGATGATTTCTTATGTGATTGTGGTAGTAGTTTAAGTCATATTATGAGACTTTCATAAAATGTTGTCATCTTTGAATTAAATTTAAAATATTTAATCAAAATATTGCATTTATTCATAGGCTAAAGGTATTTAGCATGCTAAAATACTGGCAGTTCTTATTTATAATCAAGTTCAGCAACTTAAGAAATTAGTCCAGTATTGCACATACTACCATCGGTGGTTAGACCAACTAGCCAAACGTGGACTTCCTGAAGAAGAAACCCACAGTGACTAAAACCAGGTGATGGTATAACATTCAGAAGTATCAGCGGAATCATGCTTACGTCGATCTGGACGCAATTTGAAATCAATTGAGTGTACCATTTCAGCAGCATAAGTGATTTCCGTAAATAAGGGTAGTGGTGGGGGATATGTAGAATCTGAAAGCTTCTCTAAAAGTAGCTCTACAATTTATTGACCGTAATAGGATATTTTACGTCTAGGGACTTAGCTTTTTAAATCTAATGAGAAAAACTGGCCTTGATGACTTGTTTTTTGAGACAAATAGCAGTGCAATGAAAATTTTGAAAATATGAATTATGAAGTTGGAAGTGGGAAAGTTTCAACGATAATTTATATAAAATAAATTTTGAATTAGTTATCATTATAAATGTGTCTCTCAGCAGTTATTGTGTGACTAAAAAAACACAAATAAAACCTGATCAGGGGATAAAGAGGTTTATATAATTTTTTGTTTCTTTCAAGAGAATGGTCATCTAGCAAAAGAACTACTTAAAATTTTGTGACGCACTGTATATATTTCGAAGATGATGGTTTGCAGCGATGGCGAAATTTACTGGACGAATAGTAATGACTTTTCAAGCCTTTTCTATGAATATAAAAATATATATAAAACGGCGTAAATATCGACGGTTTTACATTACGTAAGAAATCCGAAGATTAATAAGAGAAACATACTAGTGATCACAATAAATGTAAGGAGCCACTCCGTAAGCCAACGGGAGCTAGATGAGTCGCAAGAAAGTAACAAATAAGGTTACTTGTGGAAGAACTCCACAAAATGCCAATGAAGTTGACCGTTACTAAAAACGTCGGAATTAGTGAACGTTTCCTATAGTATAAGAAAACGATGCGTTTTATCAGCTGAAAACGAAAGCCTAGCTTATGTGGAAATGAACTAAAAGCAATAAATATCAGACGAAACCCAGTAAAAATTAAAAAAGGGTTCTGAAAATTTTTATCAGCGACCCAACGGCGTGTTGTGAATTGCAAAAAAAAAAATTCATCGCATTTTACTTTAAAAAAAACTAGGATGCCCGCTATGAGGAATAAAGCAGTAGGTAGAAAAAGTAATTTAAACATTCTGTGCAGGTCCTTCATACAGCGTCCAGAAGAAAAACAGAGAAAATGTGCAACCTCCGGGAATTAATATTCGTGTACCATTCAAAATAATAACTACTGGCCAATGATAAAACTGCAAGAAAAAATTATATTCTGTCACATATCTACATACAAACTAATCCATGAAAGCGCATGGAATATCTGTACTTTTCCAGAGAATTTTACGGAAGATATATTAGTAAAAAAATTTAGGGGGGAAATTCCACAAACTTTGACTACTATCGGAACGCATTTATGGAAAAAATTCTAACAAACATGGTGCTGGAAATGTTATTAATAATAGCAGTCGATTAGTAAAAAAAGCGATAAGCTTGATTCAAAGAAGATGGTCCCCTGTTAGCCCAATCATCATGAGCGCACGGATGAGCTCATGATGATTGGTTGGATGAATGTAATGCTGATTTTTGTTCTAGCAGCAGGACTAAATTAATTTATATACTTCGTAATTCAATTATTGCTCAACTCCGTTTATCTCCTATTCACTCGTACATTAGATGCACTAGACATACAGCTAATTATCCATTCCAATTTATTGATGAGCTGATAAATGAGTTGGCGATGAAACTCATCGAGGTACTCAGTGAAAAGACTCACTTGACTTAAAAGTTATGTCAGTTAACATAAAAGCCCCTGCCCGCATCGGTACTAAGATTTTGTAAACTGATGAACTTTGGCTACCAGGGTCGCTGATAAAGGGTGTTTACTCCAAAAAGTTCCACAGTTCGTATAGCATGAATACTTTTTTCGCTATCATATGCCTTGTTAATGATAAGTTGCTCGTGGAAAAGTGGTTGAAGGTTAAGTAGAGGTTAATGAATACTGGAAATCAAGTATGTATGTTACTAGCGCTTATATAAGCGGTAAGGTATATATCTAGTATGCATGATATGCTATAAGATTACTGTTGTTAATCTCTTAGCCTCTCATGTCTTGCATCGGGCATATCCTAACCTTTGCTTGGTCCCCGCTAACAGCGCCTATTAAGGTTCGTGTTTACCTGTATAGGATACGTAAAATTTGTTTAGACGTTACTAATAAGATGTTGTGCCTGAATAGAGCAACAAGTCCCGTTACTACAAGGATATCTACATGCAGGCATACCCCTGGGAGTACCCATGAACTTATGGTCATATTGTACGAAGCCATACAAATTGGGTAGCCGACATTGCTAACTTGATACTATTGTGTTGAGGAGCCCAGAATAGTCTGAAAGAATTAGGCGGACGTTCTTCTTTGAACAGAAGAGTATGTCCTTTTGTATAACTGCATACTGCGTCCGAAGCTCTGAAGGATGGTTATTAATGTATGCTTAGAAGATTGGCTTTTGGCGTGGAGTTGTAAGTAGGTCTCTCTTTGACCAGTAAGTCCAATGTCAAGCAAGCTCTGACATAAACTGGTACTCTTCAGATAGAATATTATATAT
Organism: Dioctria linearis; assembly: GCA_963930735.1. NCBI lineage: Eukaryota > Metazoa > Arthropoda > Insecta > Diptera > Asilidae > Dioctria > Dioctria linearis. The sequence goes on from OZ005740.1 coordinate 286,614,427, forward strand.
TCTGCCTCTTGAGGGCACTGATTGTCGCTTGTCTAGTAATCCGTGTATTAAGACTGCCGTGAGATTAAGGTTTTAGCTAGGCGCTCATGTAAAACTTTGAGAGCTTTCTGTTACTGATAGCAACTTCACTTACACGCGGCAATACCGACTTAGATTATGTTGATTACGTCTGGATCACCATGAACCAAACCAAAATGATGGAAGTTTAGCTAATGTGAGACATACGGCCTATCCGAATCTTCGTCGTCTTCATCTTGACTTCGACTTAACAATGCAAGCTCAGCTATTATAACAGTTAGGCGAAGACGAAGCTCACCTGTCCAAATTCGTGTGCTTAGTCTGATATTTGACGTTTAGACCTAGAACATACTGCTTGTGGTTTGTGATTATTAATAAATGTAATTAATTATTATATTATTATTATCAATTTAAGTTCATATAAAAACTTGTTTGTTTGTTGGTATATATCTATCTGCAAATTGCTAGCCGGTTGTGGTCAAAGAACACTTCAATATTAGAAGATTACGATGAACAAGAATATGAAGTATTTTGAGTGAAATGAATTAGTTGCAATAACAGTTCAATTTAAAAACTATTTAATTCAGCAGATTTCAGGGACATACTTAACAATGATGCAAATAATTCAATTCCTTCGCTGCTTTCTTGTCTTTCTGGAAATTAAAAGACACGATTGGAGTCGTCAAATAGAGGCGATGTCATTTCTATTCTGGTTAGTGGCTGGCTGTTCTTATAGCGTAGTTTCCTTAGCCATAAATGTACCTAAAAGCTTTTGATATTATTGCCCAAGTATTGCTAAATCCGTTGGAAATAATACCAAAAGTCATCAAATATCCCAGTGATCCTGATGAACAGACTGCCGTATCAACTGGATTTTCACAGAAAGGAAAATTATCTATATCTCATCTAGCAGCAGGCACCATAGATGGGACATACGTAAGTACGTTATGTCCACCCCATCTTCACGATGAATATATCAATAGAAAATTGCAATATGCTATCCCACTACAGGTATTGCGCGATCCTAATAGAAAGTTATTAAATATTTTTACTGGTTATCCTGGCTCTATTCACGACCAACGCGTGTTTAGGAACAGTCCTTTATATCCTCCCGCTGGATATTTAATATTAGGAGATTCGCAGTGCAAGGTTGCAGCGACTCCTATGCCAATTGTTACCTTCCAGAAAGGGCAATATCTCAAAAGAGATAAAAACCTTTTTAATACACTCCACAACCTAGCTGTGGAAATGAGTGTGTGGTGTGTTGTGAAAAGAGCTATTGGTGATAAAAAAACACAGGTGGTCCTTTCAGGACAGAACAATTGAATTGAAAATAGGAAAAACAGTTAAAGTCGTTGAAGTTTGCTGTGAATTACACAATATATGTATGTGTGACAAACGGAGATATCTTAGACGACCTCTCAGTGCATTCATCAGCAACAAATCATATTGAAAATGATGTCAGTCCTGAACAACTATCAGTTGTGCAATTTAGAGATGACCAGTGTGAGGAGTAATTAAGGGAATTAAGAGAATCGAAGCTTTTTTCTTCGTGCTTTATTTAAAAATCAGCCTATTTCTTAAAAAAAAAAACTAAATAACAGTTATAAATACTTTTGCGAAAAAAAATATTTCAGTAAAAAAATAATAATAAAAACTTAAATAAAAATATAAATATGTTTATACAAAATTGCATAATATTAATTTTTACGTGAGTCTTCGGAACTCATTATGTTTAGAGGGAGGACCTCAAGTTCACTCTCCAACCTCCTGCGACCAGCAGAAATAACGAAGTCGTTTAACAGTCGCAGCATTCGATTATTTTGCTCGGCGCAATTTTTTTAAATATAATATTTCGCGTACATGGACAGTGTTTCCCGCCACAGCCACTTGGTCCAGGCTCTGGTGCGGCTGTTGGGGGTATTGCAATAGGTAGTGTACTGGAAGGGGAGTGGTGCATGTTCGGTGACGACTAAATCAACATGGTGGGGGAGGGGGAGAAATTGTATGCTGCATTCGTAGCACTTCGTCCATTGCGGCATAAATAGGCCATGAAATGGCGGTTTCCTCCCCATGTTCTATGCACACTTAGTGGATCCTTCAATATCTGTAAGAATTAATTATTGGAGCTAGTGATTTTATTTTAAAATATTATATTTATTAAGATATAAAAAGAATACATCGGTCAGTGACATACCTTATACCTGATTTACGTTTGAGCACTTTTTTGAAATGGCTTTTATTTCATGCTCCGTGCACAAGATCTCTACAGCACTCCTGTTAGTTTAAAGAATTAAATTTAACAATATTAATTTTATTTAAAACTTTGTCACCTGAACTAGTTTAGTCCTTACGCTACTTTTATTTGATATTTTTAATTAATTTCATCAAAGTAAGAATTATTTTCAATTAATTATAATGCGAATGTCAAATGGTTCTTGATTTTAAATACAAGGTTATGGCGTATGGACCAAATCTGTATCCAGCACTCATACTTCCATTTAGTCTGATTAAACAGTTTTGCTTCAAATAGTTGCCTGAAATCTTTAACCGTGATTTTATTAAATTAACCACAAGGTCTTTTGTTCTTAACCCTTAACTGCCTACGACCCGTCTCTCAGACACCACCGTTATTGTTATTGTGAAATTCTCAGCGGCTACGTTTCGGTCACTTGCGTGCACGTATGTACCTTCTCTCGTAGAGCTCTCGAGATCTTATGTGCCTGCGATCGCCTTTAGTGAGGACAAAACTATCGTTATAAGTTTACCTGGCAGGTGGTAGGTGGTTACATTTCTTTTACATATCGATTTAATTTTATCATTCTATTGCAAATAGGCGGCTACTGATAAAGATTTTGCGAGGTGGTTAGAGGAAAGTCTATCAGACGAAGATGTAGTTTGCAGTGATGTGCAAACCCATACTGGAGAGCTCCACGTGCTGGAAGAGAGATGCGATCTGAAATTCGGGGTGAGGACGAGTGGGTGGAAGCGCCAATCTTCAGGCACAAAACACGCCATCAGTATCATCAAATGAAGATGTTCCGCTATCAGGGATGCGGTTCCGATGCGGGAAGAACAATTATTTCGGTAAGAATCGCTTTCATTGGCCATATAAGCCCTTCATCTACCATTCAAGAACGTTACAACATGTAGCAAAGCAAGTTTATCCACCGAAGCACAGAAAACGGAAAGCAGGTTCAAGTTTATAAAGAGGCTGGCTGAACAGCTTACACATATTCCGCCATCAGAATCGGTTTTCACTAGATCCTGGCAAGCTAGAAAAATGTAAGAATTGCTCCACTTGCGATCCAGTAGGCCCCAGCAGCAATATACCTCGAATGCTCAAAAAATTTATGCATTTGCTGCCACAAAAAAATGAAATTAGAATGGTAGGAATTTTATAAAAATATCAATGTATATGTTCAAACAAAGTTCTTTTTATATTGGTTGTTACTGAATTTATGAAAATTTGTATAGAAAAGTTTATAATTTTAGTTCCTGTAAATGCGGATCTCATTTCCAAGTATGTTAGGGTTTTTTCCTCAAATTAAGAGTATGTAAAAATATATCCTTTATTATAGAAGTAGTGTTAGTGAATTAGTGTATTTTTATTTAAACAATTATTTTTAACTTCCAAGATTCACATTATCATTGGAGATAACCTTTCGCTATAACAGATTTCCTTTAGTAATATCGCTCTACGTCGACGTTTCCGTGACCGGTGATAGGTGGTTGCAAGACCCAAACGACAAAATACAAAATCATATTATAATAATTACCACAACTGTAAAAAGTATGCGTAATACTTAGATAAACTTCTGTTCAGCCCATCTACATGCGACGAATCTTCCACTTTATATGTATTTAAAGGTGTTTGAAAACGCAGGCTCAAATCCCATCCTTCACCACAGCTCTACCCGTTCAAAACAACATTTCCTAAAAAATCAAAAGAAAAAGACCACAAAGTATCAATCAATGATACGAAATAAAAAACAGAACGCTTATCTAAACAAATTATGCTGATGTGCAGGCGCTACATCAGTTCTTATTTAATTTGTCCATTTGTGAAAATTTGGTTCAACTTCTACTATTTTTGTAAAAAATATATCAAAAATAATGAGTAAAATTAGATTATAACAAATATACCAAAAATACACTTACCTCTATATATCAACAAATCCTCAATGTTATCAAATGACATTACGTCAATCATCCGTTTTCGCCTCAGTCAAAGCAAACTCAACAAACGTCGTTGGGGCAACACCAAGAGGCGAAACATACATAACTGGTTACAGCGGCTATATAAAGCCGATTAAACTCAGAAAATGGCACCGTTATTTTCACCGAGTTGATCTGGATCAGAACTAATCTGAGTTTAAAGAATCGCGTTCATTACCTTGCTATAGAAGACATTGTTGTCAGAGATAAACTGAAAATATTTGTCGTCTGCTAGCGTACACGCCGCAGCAAACCACTACACATTTGTCCTTTCGGCTCTCGTGCCTACACGTAGCAGCACCCACCAAAGAATTTCACTAGAAATTATTCTGTACATCAAGGTGGTACGGTCGGCCCTACACGTAGCAGTACTCTTTAAAATCAATTGACAATAATTCATCCTGTTAACAGAAAATTTATTCTGTCTTTGTTAGTTTTTCAGAATTTACATCGGCGAATACTGTGAAGCCATATTGATCGTCGTCCATTATAAACTTGAACTGCTGATTTAATTGAATTTATTTTGGATTTTTTTTTAAACTGAATTAGTTACATAAAGTTACGTTAGGTTAAGACTTGGAAATATTTTAAATTTTGTGATATTAGTATAAGCAATTTTGGAATAAATTGCCAAAAGGACTGAGTTATCATTTTACACCGGCTCCCTCCCTTAACTTCACTTTTTTAGTATCCGTCAAACTTTCAAAACAAATTAAGTCAAGCTCAAGTCGAAGCTAACCTGGCCGAAGTCGTTTGCTTAGCTTGATCTCGAAAGCAAAAATATGTTGTCTATTTAAATAAATCAACTCAGCTCTTGACTCGACCATCAAGTTAACCAGATGTCTAAACTGTCATACAAAGTGGCAAAGCTCGGTGGCATACACATAGATTCAGATAGAGCTTGATGCAATATTACGTCACTAGCTGTAATAACAAGACGAAGACGAGCTTGAATTCGGACAGGCCCTTTATCTAGGAAAAACAAAGCAAATGTCGATATGTATTACTCTTAATAAAGCTTAGTTTACTTTTTTTATATTTTTGTTCCTTCAGGATTAAATATATTTTTAACAATCCTTAGAGCCTCCTTTTGAGAAAATTTTTTTAAGACAAACTCCCACCATTCAGTTTTCCTTCCAAATTTTCATACACCAAGACTGCATCCAAGCGTATATATACTTATATGCTTTAGATAAAAAACCAATAAGCTAAGCAAATTTTAAATTCTTTAATGCTAACAAATCAAGGATCAAGAAAAATTATATGAGTTTAAGCAGAAAAGAGATAAAATATTTGAAATACTTAATTGCCTCCATATACACTGAAAGAATTGCTTCTTCAAAAAAGAAACTCAACTTGTAATCCACGAGTTCTTTTGTAAGCATCATAACGATTACAGCACTTGTTGTCACAAAAGTTAATAATTACTATAAACTATGGTGAAAGGGAAGTTGAATTCAGTCAGTCTGCTCGGCTCCAATAAGTACAATACGACTTAACCAGCGAGCTGTGCGGCTGCTGTTTATTTTGCTGCAACATAGTTTTTACAATGCTGTCGCGACAAGTTGCAATTCTTGCAAAGTCATTAAACGCAAAATAAAAGAAAAGGACTCGAGTTCAGAAATAAGATGCTGCTGGTGCCGGTGCTGGTGCTGCTGTTGCTGCTGCTGCTAGGATATTTATCTCATCTTGTGCTTTCTGTGTCCCTTCAACCGGAGTCAAGAGCCCACCATGAGCTCGGCGGACCCTTAGAAGTTAGTGTCGTGCACCATAATGTCATTTACTCCCCTTTCAAAGCCTCCAGTCTATTCTGTATCCTATTCGTGGCAGAAGTCGGTTGGTTCCCTGCTTGAGTACATAGGTACTGAAAACGGGAAGTGAATTCTGATTCAGATGAATGGAAGAAAACTGTTCGTGCAAAAATTTTATGCTGACAAGTGAGACAATTACAGAATAGGAACACTCTGGGCCTTTTTATAATCTCAGTGGAGAAGTGAAAAGTCATTTGGATTCTTTTTGTGAGTTTAACACAATTTTATGAAGCTTTTGTGTCCTTATTCAAAACTTTTATGTTTTGTCTGATTAAAATAAGAGCCAACTTCTGAAATTTGGTCAAGCATATTAAGCGTAGAACGTGTTCTATTGCTGACAAAGAGGACAATGCATATATGGTATGACATATTTAAAAACAAAAGTTGGCTTTGTTTAAAAATCAAATTTACATATTTATTGAAATTAACCTTTTCAATTAGCTTTGTGTGCTATGGTTAGTAATGGTGGTTATGGTATGAATGTGAAGTTCTATCTGTCAGCAGATGGTGACAGTACACTATGTTGTAGCTTCTTATTTAGGTCGGCATGCTAGCCCCTCGGCTATATGCGGAGAGTCTAGGGTGATTTAAAAAAAAAAACGGAACTACCACGCACTATAATTAAAAAATTCGTGCCATTAAACGAAAGAACGGATTCTGATGCCCATATAAGCTGAGATGAGAATGAGGTGATTTTTTCATCTCACCACTGAAAGGGTCTGCGGGAGAGGGAATTAAGGAACAAAAACTCTGACGCGCCATTACATAATAGCGCACTTTTATTTTCTTTTACCAATCACAATGTTTATAATTAAGCAAATAGATAATATGAATGCCTAACAGTTTAATTACAGTTAGTAAACAATAGACGCAATAATTAAGTGTAAATTCTACTTAGGCATTTTAAAGAAAAATAAAATATCAGAATCTGACTTTATAGTTAATAATTCACTTGATAAAATTGAAACAAAAATAACGGACATCATGATACCATGAGGCAATAGTAAATATAAATTCTTAATTCGCATTTTTAAGCAACAATAAGATACGTATGTAATACCATAGAACCAAGCACGATCTAATCGATTATTAGTACTAACTATTTACTAAAATGTGTATCAGATAGTATACGTCGTTATGGTTCGAAAATCAGATCATAATGAAGTACACTTATAAAGTGTATTTTTTCCTTCATTATAGCTATAATGAGGAAAAATGTGTTAGATTTGGCATACAATGTAAATCTGGAGCTCCGCTGTGCGTCTGTCGATTTGAAAAATAAGGAGAAGAAATGCAAAGAAATGTAAATTACAAACTTCATCTTAACTTCTTCATTAAGAGCGCTGTGTATCTACAATGATATTATGAATCATCACCAACTATTAACTCCAACCAAGTATGTAATTTTAGAAAAAAACCCAGCAGACAAAACTTTGCCCCGCATATAACCAGTCTGTGATATCGAAATCTGGTTTCATTACAAGTATTTCCTTAAGATAAACTGGTCTTCCAAATAACAAATTATATGGAAATCAGACTTATGTAAGTCTAGTCCTTCGAAGTAGCTCCATGGAGGTGGGAGTATTGCCTTAGTTTTTAACCTTGACGATCTAAAACAACCTAAATTTATCGTTATGAAATCGAAAAAGAACAACAAATTTATCAAAGGAGGGAAGGTTTGTTCAGGTGCTTCATACAATTAGGACATTATACACATTTGTCATACTCTATGTATCAAAATACGTCTCACATCTCCGCGATAAGTGCCATAAATTGAGTACCTATAACAATATTAATATTATTTTATGATGTGCCGGTGATTTCCGCATTTATCGCGACCACACATATTTAGCACGTACTCTGGTCGAACGTTGTTGCAGGTTGCACCTACAATGGGAGGAGAGCCATAAGTTAAAGATACCCAGAAATTTCCGCAAATTATAAGCCCTAACAGGACGCGGAGCCAAGATCAGGCCAGTAGCTAGAACAGAATTTGAAATTTGAAATAGGTCGCGAATTATTTGGGATACGTTTGTTCAGGTGAAGGGACATCTTTTTTGAAAAAAATATGGTTCTAGAGCCCTCATTTTATTACACTTCTTTATACGTGAACTAAAACAGGTGCCTACAATAAAAAGAAATAAATGGACCAAACAAGAAACACAACTTGATAAAAATAGCGCAGCACTTCGTCAATATCTCTTTTGTCTGTTCGTGCCATTATCTCGTGAACCATTGACATTCTTTGAGCCTTATTGATAGCAATTACCGTAAAAAGGAAGATTCGCACAAAGCAGTACTATATCCGACTGTTGCGACTGACGCAAACAGTTCATACGTATCTCTGAAGAATTCAATTTGTCTTTATAGAGCTTCTCGTTTATTTTCCTCGACCACTCAACTGATTCAAGTGCTTTTCAGTCACAATAGTAGCCTCTTCTTTGGAAGGAATTTTAATACCTAAAAAATAATTACAAATACCAATTTGTTGTTTCTTTCTAATTTCCCCACAATAATTATATATTTAACAGACTTAAACTTTGTCCAACTTATCACCCACAAAATTAAGTTCAGCAGATCCTCATTGCTTTCAAATCTTGTGTTCATCTCAGCTGTTATTATGTCTACAGTTTCATAATATTCCGCTTGAAAGGGTGGAGCTTAATTTATGCCTGCAGTGTTTTGACGAAAAGGTGATGGACCAAACTACATTTAATACTCCAGATGTCTTGCCATTACAAGTTTCTTCTGTTCTGGGAACTATTTTGGGATTCTTTTCTACAATATGGTATTCTCAGCATCTTCCAAAATTGTCTCATACATCTCTTCTGACCTCAATTTCTACCTGGACACATTTTATGACAAATATGGCATCCTTCAATCCCGTCCTGCTTTTCGCGCCTATCAAGTGCATCCTTGTCCAGAACTGAAAGAAATCTACAAGACTGCACGGAACAACTGCAAGTCCATTATCCAGAGAGAAAAATTTCTTTTTGACCAGAATGTTAGACAAAGAATCTTGGCAAGCCGCAAAGGTAGTAAAGGTTTCTGGTCCCTGGTCAAAACCATCAGGAACAACTTCAGCAGTTCCTCTATACCTTCACTACTTAATAATGGTGAAGTGGTTGTTGACTCCCAGGATAAAGCTAATATTTTGGCTGCTAGATTCGCATCAAATTCTTTTCTTCCACCCACTTCACAGGCACCTGTCGTGCATCCCCCGTGCGGATGTGTACAAGAGCCAATACACATCCGTACGAGAGATGTGTTCAAGGTCCTTAATGGTATCAACGTCTCTAAAGCCGCAGGACCTGATGGTTTCTCGCCCCTATTAATTAAAAGCTGTGCCTCATCCTTGGCTAAACCTCTGCGCAAACTATTCTACCTGTCCTATTCGACAGGAAAATTTCCAACTGCTTGTAAACTAGCTCACGTTCAGCCTATTCCCAAGAAAGGAGAGGGTAGCGATCCCTCAAATTATAGACCAATTGCAATCACTTCGATTCTTTCAAAGGTTTTTGAATCTATCATTAACTCCAAATTAATGAAGTATCTGGAAACCAATCAGCTCATCAACGATCGCCAATACGGCTTCCGGCACGGACGCTCTTCTGGAGACTTGCTGACTTTTCTTACGGAAAGTTGGAATCGTAGTCTTCACAATTTTGGTGAGTCCAAAATCGTTGCTCTAGATATTTCAAAGGCCTTTGATAGAGTCTGGCATCCAGCCCTTTTAGCCAAACTCAAAGCACTTGGTCTTTCCCCTCCTCTTCTATTATGGATTGAAAGTTTTTTATCTAGTCGCCAAATACGTGTTGTATTAGATGGCGTTATATCTGAACCTCTTCCTATTAATGCCGGTGTCCCCCAGGGCTCTGTTATTTCTCCGACTCTATTTCTAATCTTCATTAATGATCTGCTTTCCCTTACTTTCAATCCTATCCATAGCTTTGCTGATGACAGTACCCTTGATTTCGCATACTCCTTTGACACCCTGGCGGATTCCAGAGGGAACGCCACATGTGTTAAACGAGACTGCATGATTAGATCATTGAATAACGATCTTGACAACATTCTCGCTTGGGGCAAAGTGAATCGCGTCGAATTCAATGCATCTAAGACCCAAAGCTGTCTCATCTCATTAAAACAAGACCATCACTTAACCACTCACGTTTCGTTTGATGGAGCATTAATTTCTGATTCACCGTCACTAAGAATTCTTAGCATTAATATTTCCAGTAAGTTAAGCTGGACAGATCACATCTTCTCGGTTGCCAAAGAAGCATCAAAATGTCTTGGTTTTTTGAAAAGGTGTAAGAAATATTTCAGCCCATCAAATATAGCGCTCCTCTACAAGTCCTACATCAGACCTAGAATGGAATACAATTCCCATATCTGGGCCGGGGCTGGTCGCACAGCCTTAGCTTCATTGGATATTGTCCAAAAGAGAGCCTGCAAGCTCATTGGCGATGTGGCAATTACTCGTCATATCGACTCGCTCGAGCACCGTCGCAATGTTGGATGCCTTTCGCTCCTTTATCGCTATATGCATGGTCAATTTTCTGATGAAATATCTAGTCTGATCCCTTGTAGAATAGTTCCTGCACGCAATACTCGCGCTGCATCCCGCGCTCATCCTTTTACCCTTCAAATTACCTTCGGACGTACACAAAATTCCGTGATGCTTTCTTATCCCGAACTGTGCGAATGTGGAACAGTCTACCATCTTCTGTCTTTCCTCCGGCATACAACCTGCGAATGTTTAAGGGCGAACTATATCGGCACATCCTCCACCTTCCTCATATCCCTTAATCCTTTTCCTATCCCCTTCCTGCCACGCTGTGCTTTGCATCATAGGGTATCCCCTGAGCTTGGCTTAATAATAAAAAAAAAAAAAAAAGTAAAATTCTGACTGGCGGAAATTAAAATACTTTTGATTTTTGCATTAAAATTGGCACCGTCATCGCACGTTAGTACTGTTAACAGAGCATTTGTGAAAGTTAGTACCAGGGTGAAAGATTAGCATAACTAAACAAAGTACCCAAATATTAGAAACGGTTTAAATTTGTCAAAATTTGTTGAAGCCGTGGCATTGTTTTTGTTGCTGTATTGGGTCATATAAATAAGTGAAAGGGTCAGTGAATTTCTAAGCGGATGCAAAAAATGTTCAAAAACAAAATAGTGGACAAGTGGTTAACACTTCAGTTCTTTCCTCAGTTCCTTCAGCAGAGTCTTAATGACTCGTTTTGGCAGCTGAGGCAAAAATATAAATTTGCTCCTCTGATCTATAAAATTCTTAACATTTCCTAATTTAAATTTACATATCCATACAAACTTGAGCAGCAATTGATCATCGAAAGAATAGTAAATAAAATATATTGCTAACAAAACATTTAGTGGACATTAATATTTCGCCAGTAACGTACATTTAAAACAAGTAAAGATGCTAGAACTGGTATAAGAGCAATTCCTATGATACCCTAGAATCTAGGGCCTAGATGAATACCCGTATGTAATTTCGTATGGTAACTAATCAGTACAAGTTTGATCCTTGTAGTGGTTTTTCGCAAATATTTCTAGAACGGTTCGTCGGACATTAAAAATGATTATAACCAATTTCATAGGATTTGATATTCTTAAGAAGTTCTCAGTACAATAAAAAAAACATCTAGGACGGATCGTTCTCACAATATACGTAAAAATCTTAATTTTTTATATGACAACACCAAGAAGGCGTTTGCCGTTTTAGCTCAATTTTAAAACTATATTTACAATTTTTATAAAAATACTATGTGCAAAATTTGATGCGTTCGCAGGAAGTGTCCAAATATATAGTGCAAAATGAAATTTTTGAATGGCAACCCTACGAAGGAGATACCGATTTCTCCCATTTTCGAGCTTAATTTCCCTTTTTGTTTTTAAAATCCCATCTGCAAAATTTTAGCTGTCTAAGTATACGCGCTCTTAATTTATCGTGCGGACGGACAGACGGATATACAAAAATCAAAATAATTTTTAATATAATGCGTGGGTGTCCAACCCATTTTGCTCTGCCATAATTTTTTCTAGGTTTTCAAACGGAATGACAAACTTAGTATACAATATGATTTCATCTAGGTTATTAAAAACATTGAGATGAATCAGTTTGAGAGAAGTATTTGCAAGATTTTAGCTTTTCTATAAATTTTCGCCGCGAACTAGCTTATAATATTCTCGAAATTCGGATTGGTTGTCATTTCTTTTTCGGTTGACAAAAACCCTATTCGAGAATCTTTCTTGACCCATTGTAGATCAGAAATAATTTTAATTGACTTCAGATATCTGAAAGATCGTTCACATGAAGCCATCGTCATTGGCAATGTCAAAAAAGCGCTGATCCTGGTTTCAATATTTAGATTAGATTTTTGGATCCAAATTTTCTGTAAATTTTGTAGCACTGGCAAAAATTTCTCCAATGTCAGTATCACGAGCCAACCTCAGCCTGATCAAACGGGTAAATTCGAATCAAACATAAACAATTTATTTAAATAAACAATTTATATCCGACAATGTCAAATAAAAATGTTGTTAATATTATTTTTTTCGCCCGAAGTATATTTGATTTTTTTTTCAACGAACGGCGCCCCTTCGCTTCAACGTCTGCCTAACTTGCCACACTCTTTCTACGTACGGCTCTGCTTCACGAGTAAAATTATTTGTTCCTCGGATACTATATCCACAGAGAAACGCTGTCTTAGTTTTGAAATTAGAGGTGGAAGGACCAACCACTCTCACATATATTTTGTGCATATATATATAGACTGGAAAAGTCCATTGAATATATTGGTGCATTTTCCTCACAAATAGTGTAGGTGAATTCAGCGCGCACTATGGCAGTTAGAAGAACTAATAAATAGTGTAGCATACTTTTAGGAAATTAAGAAACTTCACAAAGAAAGTAAGAACAAAATTAAAACATCTAGAAGTATTTAAATGCCTAGAGGTAGGCAAATTGAAATTATTAAATTATGTTTTAAATCCAAGATACTCGCCACCCTGGTGGTGTGGCGCTGAATTCACATACCGAAATTTCTTCGTTATTCCAGTCTATACTTAGTCTATGTCTTGGGCTAGGTACTGTTTCGATGAGGTCGCCGATGTTATTAATGGTGGTGTAGTACTATTTTTTATATGTATGCATTTTAAGAGCTGATAATACTGATGATTATTTCAACCACATTTTGCAGCGGGGAACTATGCGTTTATAGCACACAAATTTTCAATATCAGAAACTTTCACCTAAGCCAGACCACTTCCAGCTAATCTCTTACTCTAGAATAACACAAATTGCTTAACTCACGATTCGGATTTATTCCTTAAGGGAGGTTATTACTGAAATCTTAAAAACACGAAAAGTTAGGTAATGACGTGTCAAAAATTAAGATTTCGGTGTTTTATATGTATGTAATTAGCCTTAGAAAATTCTAAAATTCATGAAATTTGCAAAGTTTGGTACATAATAACGTAATAATGTTACATCAAGTAGATAAAATTATACTTGAGTATGGAAGATATTGAAGTGGAGCAGGCAGTGACGGACAGAAAACTAGTAAAAACGTTTTCTTACTAACATATTTTGGTTTGAAACTTGCTATTTTCAAGTACAAATAACTATCGACATTATGATACTATTGGAAAGAAAGTTCAATTTGTAACAAAGATCGAACCTTTTTCTGTTTATTTTGAAATTGTTTAGTGTAATGATAAAGGAAATAAAGTCAATAATATTAACCATGATAACGACAAATATTTCTTGCTTTTATATATTTTGCATACAATTTGGCGTTTTAAATTCATTTCATCACCGTCAGATGGTATGATGTGCTTTCGGAAAGCATTCACTTGTTTTGAAAGCTCTGCGGCGGGCTGTAGTGTGCAGGCTCGGAAAGTATATACCGCCATTTTCTGCATTAGGTATATGAGTATAGATTTCGCGGAATATTGTAAGTTTTGTCATTGGTAATTTATTATTTTTGCTTGGGAGATGCGAAATTATTTTGGCAATTCTATTTATAATCAAGTTGTTTCTAATTGTGAGAAACTATTATTTAATCATGGGACGTGTTAGTAAAATTCAGTTCAATAATTATGGAATAAAGAAGAGAAAACTAAGCCGTTACACAGAAAATCGACCAATTTCGTGTATTTTTATTTATTTTGATGAAATTTTACAGGAAGGTTGGCAATGTTGCGATCCATATATGACCGCGATGCGGTCTTTTGAAATTTGAAAAATGTGGGAAATTTTGCTTAGTAGATGTAACGTTATCAGCGTATCTCCATGAAATAAACGTTATTTATTTTGGGAAGTTTTGAGGTTTCATAGAAAAATTAATCAAAGTCATTATTATGAAAATTTGATTTCAAGGATAATGGATATTTCGATTATCCTTGAATATTTCAAAATGTGCAGTCCCGATATTTTTTATTTTATTGTATGGATCTTAATCCCTAATGGGTTATCTAGTTAATAAAATGGTAAAACTGACATAGTGTGAACATTTCCAAAATTATATGAAACATTAAAGAAGAATTACAATGGCAGAGTAGAGTGGAGTCACCAGATTGCATTATCTCTCCTTGTCTCAAGCATGCACTTTAATATAAGTTCTTCGCGCTTACCACCAGAGTAGATTGTACAGACTAGCGTCAGATTTGAAAAATTCCTAATCTTACGTTGGTGAGTTGATGAGAGCAAATACCGTCTGGTAACTCCACTCTACTCTGCCATTGTGAATCCCTCCTTTATAACTCAGAGTTCTTCCTTGGAAGAGTTTTATTTGATGAGCGGGTTTAGTAAAATAAAATTTGTCCAACCAATAAATGAATCCAGATAAATCACAAGGAAAAGTGTCTGACCAACAGCACAGAGCACATAAATTTCGTTCGACCCTTGCTTGCTCCTCACGCAAAGCGTTTTATAAGTTCAAAACAAAAAATCTATGAAAAATCCGACAGCAAATCTAAAATCTCGCCATGCTTATGCAATCCTACTGCTATGCAGATGGCCGAAATGCTTTGGAGTACAATGCGAACGAATACCACAGCATCATATAGCTTTGCATGTAAATATAGTGACTTTTTCAATTTTCAAATTGCATACTTTTATGCGTTTATGTTCCACTGTGCTTTTGAGAATAGAAATCGTGAGCTTTTTTTGGTGGTAACCCCCCTTAAACATCTTAAGAACATCTGAAACAAAAATCTGGCACCTGATTATAATACACCAATTTCTGAGATTTAGCACACAACTTTTTTGATACTCACTTTTTTTGGTGTAAGGGAAAATAAAAACAGATAACTTTTTCGCTGTCACAATCAATCAATTTTTGCTTCAATACCTATCATGGCGTACCTTAGCAGCTGTCAAGCAATCATTTTCTGACAATCAGATGTTATCGGAGTAGCTATAGAGATGTTCCAGTTGGGCCAGAATTCCTGAAGTTGAGATCAAACATGACTATACCATGCTAGATTTTATTTCTATTTCGTGTTTATTATTTATATTTGAATTTAAATGTTGCATAGCAGAAAGTATATGAAAAGTCGGTTCGAAAATTTTGTTAAAAAAAAAATAAAAATTATTCCAGTTAACTGGATTTTCCTGAATCGAATTCGAAATCGAATTTTAACAATAAACCAATTGAGATCCTAAGTTGAAACTTTACATGTGTTTAGATTACACAGCAAAAAATTAGAAATACGCATTTTTAGGAATTAAATAAAAAGTCCCCTTTAAAGTGGAACATCTCTGGCTACCCTCTGCTTACTCTTACAGGAGATATACACTTTTGGTAACTACAAAACGTTGTAAATTTTGAAAGGATTGATTGCCACATTTATGACCTAACATGAACAAGAACTGATATGAACAGACATGAGAAATGCCTTAAAAGATGTTTGAATATATGCATGCATAAACAACAAATTATAAAGGACAACCAGCTGAATCGAGCATAAAAAACCGTTTAGTGACTGGATGTCCAAAAGCAAAACTAATATTCCCACTGTTATTGTTTAACAAATGCAACATGACATTTAGCAAAATATCAAAAAAATCGTCTGAAACATTGGTCGATTTTTAATGGAATGACCCATTTATTTTTAGGGTTCCGTACCTAAAGGGCGCCAATAGAAGCCTATTACTAAGCCTACGCTGTCCATCCGTCTATCTATAAGCGGTCTGTATCACATAAACCGTAATAAGTATACAAATGAATTTTAGCAGAATGTGTATTTCTGTTGCTGCCAGGGGTGGATTTGATAACTTGTCCGCCCTCGGCCTATGCAAGAAACCGCCCCTCTATCCCTATAAAACACGAAAAGTGGAAGCGAAAATACCAAATAACCCAGTAATAATACATGTAGTCTATAGTGGAGCAGAATTAAAACGATGCGCTTGAACTTGGAGTAAACTATAGGAAGCAAAGATACAGTTCGATGATCTAACATTTTCATAATTGTAATATCCATACGAGTAAATTTCTTTTTCGGGGTGCTCTTGACACATATTTGAATTTTTAAACGTTGACGTGTGGGTTCAAAGAGGGCGCGACTACTAAAAAAAATCGCAATAAGTTTTGCACACTCCTAAATTTTCCGCCCTAGGCCCGGGTCTACTCAGTCTATAGGGAAATCTACCGCTGATTGCTGCTATAATGAAAATAAAATAAATAAAAATAAAGTTACAAATATATTTGAATAAAAAGTACAAAATGTTAAATCTTGTACGATGGAACGGATTCCTTCATGTGCGAGTCCGACTTGCACTTTTCGGTTTTATATTTTTATTTGACTTTTCCCGTTGTGCAGAGATTTTTCTTATTTATCTTTTAAATACTTAGAATTATGTTTGTTAATTTTTTCTTCAACTACATCACATTGTTAACCATATTTATATTTTCAAGTGTTCTCATGGTTTAATTCGGCATAATATTAAATTATTACCATGCTTTTGTGAATGCATAGTGAGGTCAAAATAGTGGGAACATAATGAGACTCAATCTCATTTTTCCCTTTACCTCATTGTCCCCCTTTATGCTATTTTTCCCCACAATGTTTTCCAAAAGTAAAGTTCTAAGTAGAAGGATCAAACTTTTTTTCTTATTCTAGGTTTTCTGCAGGATGTTTAGGACTTAAAAAAGATGAACCAGTCGTTAGCAATTGGATTAAAACAATCTGTTGATAGCTGTTCAGGCAATATTGAAAGTTTCAACGAGTTTGCAACAAGCATTTTATACTTACCATGTCCCAAAATCTACTTTGGAATAACGGATAAAACCTTGTGCGAAGTGACCCATAGTTTTATCCAGCAATGATTACATTAGGCATATTTAAAACATTCTTTAATTCTAAACAAGAAAGGAAATTGGACGAATATGTGAAGTCAATGAAGGGAGAACTTTTCGAGCTAAATTCATTGGAGTTACGATTTTTGGCTTCACAATTTGCCAAAATAAATAATTTCAAAAATATAAATGGACAAAAGTAAAACCAAAGCTCTTATTGCTGGATGGATAATTATCACAATTGAAAATATAGAAATCATTGACTATGCCGAGTACATGGAGTTGCCCATTTTTTTCACACCTCTGCACGTATAAGCTGCAACCATTACATGTAATGATGATGTAACACACCGTACAATTCAGAGATAAATAAATGGTTGAGAAATCATCCAGGGCGTGTGGTTTACAATACCAGACAGTAAAATTATTTTATGATGCTTATTTGGAGTCTGAAACAATTTTAACAACTAAAATTATCTTCAAAAAATTTGGATTTTGGCTTAAGATGTGAGTACAGATAACCATAGAACCACACGCCATTCAACTGCAACTCGGCAATTACTCCCTTCTCGAGTTTCCAAAAATATACCACGAAATACTTCACTAAATTTTGCTATAAGTCTAGAAATGTTAATGGCAACTCCGAAATAGATCCAGGACCCAATCCAGGATAGCTCACAGACATGTAAAAACTCGAATATTTACTGGATCTCCATATAAAACGGTTTTTGTAGGACAAGCTTCAGAAAAATTAAGGTAAGAAGAATATGTCGAAGAAAAACTCTAATAGCAAGTAAAAAAGCCGAGGGTATGTGATAATAATGACTATCCCTTTAGATACAGCAATCTCAGATTTATTTATACCATTAACAAATGAGTTTAAACTTTAAGCAAATAAATTTAAACCTTGAACAATTGATTTTAAACCTTTAACAAATAAATTTAAACCTTGAAAAAATGATTTTAAACGCTTAACAAATAAATTTAAACCTTGAACAAATGATTTTAAACCCTTAACAAATCATTTGAATCATCATGGCACTGCGATTTGAGCTGAATGAGACACCGGACGTGTAGCTTATGGTAAAATAGGATACTCTATTTTACATTTGCTTTTCTTGTTATATCCTGACGTTTTCACTATAGAAAAGTAACAGTCATTTGAGTGATCTCTGGGCTCTCGCCAAATCATAGACGTATACCAATTTGTAATTTACGACGTGTTCCCTTTGCCCACATGCGTAAACTCTGATATTTGTCGGGGCTGTTTAAGTACTCGAAATAGCCCAGGCAGATATGATCTAAAGGAAAAAAAAAGGTACATATGTAAATAGCAAATAAATAAACACTAGTACGTCCTTCTAGACAGACAAGAACTTGGACTCCACCTCGGAATGCGCTTCACTATAAAGACCGACTCAAAACTTCTCAGTACACTATCTCAGACATGTATTGACAAGTAAAGATAGGGAGGGAGGTTTACTTCAGCCAATAGGGCAACACTAGTGGTTCCTATGATCTAGCTAGAGGAAAAAGTTTACGTGATAGAAACAAACTAACTACAGTTTTGAAATCAGCATGCCTATATAACTTTAAAACAGCTGAAAAAACAAACTCAACAGAAATTGTGTTAAAAATTGTTCCCCAATGATATTTAACTTTCCTTCGTTCTGAAAGACACCGACAGTTTATAATTCTTCACTTTTATTCTGAAGTTAGGCAGCTTTCTAGCTAGCCCATTTAGGAATAGTTTAAAAACATTTTTACATATATTCCAATGCGAGTAGCTTTCATGTATTTTGCTGCCCTTATGAATTTTCTTCTTCTTTTCTTAGCTTCCTTCCATTTCCGACTTTTATTATCTAGCAATTTATTGTTATATTTTGCCTATATTACTTAATAACTTAGCTTTGATTAAATTTTTATTAATTTGAAACTCAAGTCTTGTGAAAATCAATTGAAATTGATTTGAATTGTAAACTCGATCGGTTATCACTTGATTAGTGAATCATGAGGAAGATGTTCTCTTCTGGTTCAATTTTAACTCGAAGTTCGAAGTATACATTGATATTTACGAAATAGTTAAATTTTCATAAATAATATTTGTACAGGAAAGTTTGTCTGTTAAATACTCTCCTCTCTAATTATATATAAACAAAAAAACACGCAACTTTTCTTCTAAGGTCAACTTTCAAGTTGGATTCGTAATTTTTTTGTGTAGAAACAAATTTATATATCCACCAACAACAAGACGTCGACCGGAAATACTGACGAAGGTCAACAAAAACGTCAATCCACGAGATGTTTTTAATTAAAATTACAATTTGCAGGAAAAGTCCTAACCATTTTGATCTACTCTTTCCAAGAAGTACAACTTTTTTTTATACCATAGTTAGGTAGGAGTATGTATATTTTACGACATCTTGAAGAATATTTCACCAAATTTACTCAAACTTCAATACATACACAGAAATGTCTTTAACTGAACTCGAGGTAAAAAAAATTCTCTGGTATTTCGTGTTCAAGAGTACGACCCTCTGTGCTTTAAGAGTAGGTACGGACAACTCTCTGTAAAGTAACATCATTTATTTTCACTTCTAGTATTTTCAAAACAAATAAGAACAATATTTTCGCGGGAGGGATTTTTTTTTTGTTTTTTTGTTTTTTGTTCAATTTGATGAGTTACGAAGTTTTTTCTTGCTTTTTTCCCGATTTTCATTTTGCCATTTCCTCCTCGAAGTTTTTTTTCCGGTAAGCATAACATTCCTTGGAGAAAGTCCAAATAAATCACTGTCACAAGCTGTTTTAATTAATTTAGGCTTTAGCGCTTTTGCCGTTTTCTTATGGTACACATCCCGGTAAAAATGTAAATCACCAAGTGAAAACAGGAGAGATAAGAGATAACTTGGTCTCAATGGAAGTCCCCTCAAGCAGGTGGGCATGGGTACCTAACTAAAACAAACAAAATAGACAATTCTAAATTCAAGAAACGTAGACCATACAGTAGACGAAACTGCGGGAAAGGTGAGAATGAATTTGAGGAAAATATTTTCACTTTCGACCTCAACCGATGGAACGTGCCACTCTTCATTCCGTTAAAATAAATTAACTCACCTGGATGCAAATATATATGTATGTATGAACGAATGACTATACACACATATATATATGTTCCCATCTCCGTCACAGATATTATCTTCTTTCTTGATTTAAAAGAGAAAAAAAAACCTTAACAAGGTTTTGAAAAAGTGATGGGGAGAAAACTAAATAGGGGTGGGCGGTGTGTTAAACTGTTTTGGGTGTACGCAAATATTAAGCTCAAGTTAAGACTTTTGGGCTAAGGCTATGAGGCTTAGGGGACGGAAGAAATAAGTACTTCGCGGTACTGTAAAAACTTCGTTTAAATTCTGAATTTAGAAGGTACTTACATGGGTTTCACGCCGCCCGAAATATTCACCCTTATAAGATTCGAAAGTTTTCTCTGCTGAAATTTTTAATTAGTTATTTTCTTCGTTGGAGAGACCTAATAGCCTGAACAATCTTTTGGGAACAAGCAGAATGTTCTGTTGTAAGAATTCACGAAATGAGGGTTAAAATTTACGTTTCGTTGATTTCTTCACGCGCTCTGAGGCGCTATGTCCCTCCTTCTCAGTGGAAGAAACAAATTTAAGATGAAAAATTATTCATAATTAATTTTTATAAAAATATTAATTTGCTCTTTACAAATAATGTTTCGTAATACTTTCATGGCTTTCAATTTCATTACGAAACTAAGTAAAATAAATATTACTCTGATTGTGGATGTTAAATTATAACATTACAGTGATTCACGAAATCTCCATGTAAAACAACAATCTTGATTGAGTTTCTGTTTGTTCAAACTCAAGTAATCTACAACGGCTGGTATTTTTGTAGCTATATCGAAATATAACACTACTCGTGGTTTATTTCTGTTCAAAACAATGGAAACAATATATCGAGCATTTGAAATCCAAAATGCTGGTGAGCCATATTTATCGTTTTACATTTTTAGTCTAAACTCCTACACCTAATTTCTAGTTTGTTGCAATTCATTGACGAAATGATACCAAGAAAAGCAGTGTGTACTGACTGAGCAATGGCAAATAAAGCAACCATTAACTATCAAAAACTTTATTTGATCTCACCAGTCAGGCTGTTCCTAAATCGGGGTTCGAGTGTTTATGAACACCACGACATTTGAGAAAGCTTGCTTATGCTCAACAGGTTTTGGTTAAACTTCTGGTATTTTTTATATCCCGTTGAATATCTCTGATGTGCTACCCACAACTTAAGTTCCTTATTGCAAATATAGAGTTTTGAAAGGATGCCTATTCTGATTATTTTACATACATTTTACACCATTTTACACCTGTTACACCATTTTACACTTTTTTACTTATATGTATAATATCATTTATAAATAAATTTGAGTGATTTAATGAAGATGAAACTTGGGTTTGAAATTCTGTGACACTGGATTTCAGGGCATAGGATAACCACTATAATTTATTAAAATCTTTTCTGAAAATACGTTTTTCATGCTTCTATCTGTTTGAAAACTATCTAAGCCTTATAAGAAACTAAAGAATACTAAAGGAACATGATTAAAATCACCATAGACATCATAAGAGAGAAGTTAACCATACTTTTTCAGACTTCACAATTGAATCTAAAGTAACCTGGAGGGTGATTCTGATCTTTTGTCGTACTTGAATGTCAAAATATACGCCTAAATGAAATGAACTTCTCTACTGATTTTTTCGTCTTTTTATTCAGGTCAGCAACCCTTGCATGACGTAGAATGAACTGAAAATGACACTTAACATTACAAATCCAAAATAATATTTCGATTTAAAGCACTTGTAATGCTCTAATTAGGTGTACAATTTCGATTTACTACAGTGTAAAATTTTTGTCACAACATATTGAGCAGTTGACTAATTTGTCACATATTTGGGCGTATTTTTTAACGTTTATTCACCGAAAATTAATTATAGTTCATTTTGTGGTAGATAGTAGCGAAGACACAAAATGAACTGTGTTGAAGGAAAAAGTACGACAAAATATGTCAAAACACACGCCTAAATAGTACGACAAAAGATCAGAATCACCCTCCTGGGGGGTGAGTCGGATCTATTGTCGTACATGACATATTCATGTGTTGACATATTCACCTCACTTAGGTATTTAAATCCGCAATAATATTTTGGATTTGTTATATGAAGTGTCATTTTCAGTTCATTCTACGTAATGTAAGGCTTGCTGAACTGAATAAAAGCACGAAAAAATCAGTAGAAATGTTTATTTCATTTAGGCGTATATTTTAACCTTAAAGTACGACAAAAGATCAGAATCACCCCCCTGGTCACAGTTCTACAAACAATTTCAGTAATCTTGTAACCGAATAACTTTTCCAATAAATTATGCAAATATAAAAAAAAATATTTGTTTAAGGGTCACATTGAGCTATGATTTTATTTGTCTGAGGACAAGTCCCAATGTCATTTGCTGAGATTAGATTATGTTTTTGTTTCGTGCCAGGGAAACAAAAAATTCCAATCATGGAGGCTAAGTTGGATACTTGTGCTAGCTTGCTAAGTAGAAGCAGTTATGAAGGTATAAAAATCGAAAGGAAACTAGATAGGACAAAAAGCATAGAGCCATACCAAAGTGTAATTTAAATCCATGACCAGGGTAAGGCTTATCAACTGAGCTACCGAGGACACGCTGGCAATAGATTACTCACAGTAGTGTTTTTGAGTCACTGTAATGCCCGAGTAATATTTCAGATGCTGCACATTCAATCTCACCTTTGCACTTCTCAGACTAGAATTATAGCAATGAATGTATAAAATTCTCATCTTCATCGAATTTTGCAAGAAGTGTTTAAAAAATGCATGCAGAGAATTTTTTTGTTATTGTTAATATCGTGTTTAAATATAAAAATAATGATTAATTTAGAAAAAGGAGGTAAGTGAAATATCCTGAAATGTTAAATTGAAACCACTACAAATAGATGGTGATGGCTGTAGGTTCTGTGGAATAGGAGAAGAGGTCTCTCTTAAACAATACAATTTGTTTTCGTATCGAGAAGTACTATCACCTTTTTCAGTGTGGCAGTTTAAACCTGATATTCTCTGTATATTTCTGTTTTGTTTTAAAAGGATAATTGTATTAAAATAAATGTTACTTCTTTCAGAAATTTTATCAAATAACAAAGACGTTATCCAGTGGTATAATACATTTCTTTTACTTTTTAAATACTCATAAAGCGAATTTGTAAAATTAAAAGGATTTAAGCTAGGAGATCTATATATAGGTCACGTCCCCACAAGATTCACCCTTTTTTCACATAATCAAAAGCACGCAGATTCAGCTAAATTACTCCTCCTCCGGAAAATACTTTTGTGAAAAACAAAAGCATCAAATAACATTTTTAAATCATTTTTCTCACACGCGCATTTTGTAATTTTGTAGAAGCAAGCATTTTTACTTACTCGATTAAAAACTAATGAAAAGTTCAAGTTAAGAAGAAAGTCAGTCTGTTTTAAATTTACTTATGAGTCGGTCGAAGTCGTAAAAGTTTTATTTTTTTTATTCTTATTAAACGTTTAAAAATCAAAGTTGTGTTTTTTTTTCTCTTATCATATTTTTTTATTTATCTTGTAAAAAAAGGTAAAATTACAAAAGTTATATAAGTAATATTAAAGTTTCAGTCGCATGGTAAATAAACTTCCAATTCATTTTTACGAAACCATCAAGTAAGTAACCATCAGAGTCGCCAAACCAGGTCTCGGTTAAAACTATGAGATCAAAATCTGTTTGCAGACTATTGACAAAAATTGTGAGTTCATCAAAGTGTTTAGGTATGATTCTTAAATTCATGTTAAATACCCTGAAAGAATATTTTAACGTCATTATCATTACTTAAGTATTGTGTGCTATTATTTAGCTGTTGCTCTATAACCTCAATTAAGTTAGTCATTATTCACATATATATGTAACTATACAATCCGGAACAAAAAAAGGAAAAAAAAATATTTTAATAAACAAAAAGAAAAAAAAAGAAAAATTTAATTGGAACAATCTAAGCCGTTCGTATGCCTGATGACAATTGCTCTGGTACCTTGAGATTTTCTCGTATACATTTTGCCATTTGTGGTCCATAATAATTTGTATTGTTTTCCCTTTTAAGATCAGTAGCTGGTGTTAAGTGGTCTCCAACAAATATACGTCCTTCTTCAAGATGATGCCTGGACCATTACGAATAGATCGAACTGTTTTCTTATATGCCTCCATAAAACCATCTTTTTTCAGTCTCCTACAAAAGCGGACAATGATTGCTGCTAGTGCATCAGCTTTGCTTGATTGACGAAATGCGTAATTTAAGTCATGTTCATCGACCTGCTCGTTTACGTTTGATTCTAGTGCCTTTACAATGGACAAAATATTTTCATTTTTTGTCTGTTTAAAGTCAGTGATTTGGATGTTATCATGTCGTAATTCTTGTTGAATCATATATTTTTGTCGGACTAACCCATTCGTCCCATACACTTCCCCTCTCAAATTTGAATTCTTTGATTTCACTTCATGAAGTTCCGTTAATATTTTGCTAATTTTGCTGTTGCATTCATCGAATTTGTCTGATAAAAGCTCAACAGATTTTTTAATGTCACACAATCCATTAGAGGATTCTTAATTGAATTTTTTAGTTCACTTTTAAACTTTTTGAATAATTTGTTGATCAGATCTTCAGTTTCACTAGTCAATTTGTTAGGTTTGCTTCCACTGTTCACGTTTCTGCGTTTTTAAAGTG
Organism: Dioctria linearis; assembly: GCA_963930735.1. Lineage (NCBI taxonomy): Eukaryota > Metazoa > Arthropoda > Insecta > Diptera > Asilidae > Dioctria > Dioctria linearis. The sequence goes on from OZ005740.1 coordinate 286,639,638, forward strand.
TGTGCACTTAGAATGAAAATAATTCTTGCAATTTGAGCACATAATTACTTTCTTCGGTTCACTAAGGCTCTACTGACATTTATGACACTCATTCACCATTTATTCACCATCTATTTTTATATACTTTTCTTTCAGTTACACTAAAATTCGTCCGACCGCAATCACTAATCACTATTATAATATGAATATAAGAGTAAATGAAAATACAATAAATATAAGTTTAAAAATAAACGTAAATTATAGATAAAATATTATTGCAAGTGGCTTGTATTGACCTGATCAATTATGGCAGTTGATTTACTTGACTTTTCTTTAGGCTTGGGATTAGGATACTCTTAATTACAGTCGGTACGCAGAATAAAGTGTTTTTATTAGTAATGGTCTTATTACAGTCGATACCCGCAAAAAGACTCTTCATTACAGTCAATACTCGCAATAAAGTGGTTTTATTAGTACTTGTGATACGATACGATTGTCGATACCCGAAATAAAGTGTTTAATGTTTGTGAAGTGTTACCATTATAGTCAATGTTGTTTACAAGAAGTTTTTAGCTGATTATCTTAAAATATTGTGAACAAATTCATTTCTTCTTCTTCTAAATATGGTATAAATAACGCTTTTATTGAATATAATTCCTTCCTAAACAGGATAATTTTAAATTTTGTAAAAGCAGTACATTTAGCTAACGTACACGTAGCTAGCACGCAGCACGAACGAATTGTTGCAGTTGTTCCTAGACGTACCATTACAATAACTTTCTTCCGCAGTGCTTCCTTCTAAGATAACCGAAGTTAATTGTATACGTATTCGTATGCTTCTCGTGCTGCAGTTCGAAATTTGGAATTTTTGGATTTTTTCATCCTCGTGGTCTTTCATCTGTAAACTCTGATGCATATTAGCAGTGTACGCCTTAGGCAATGCTTCGGTGGAAATGGTGCTGCTGGTTCGGTCTAATAGATACCTTGTTTCCTTTTCATCTAAGAAGGCGTTTTATTTTCAGAAGCTGTCACTACTATAAAAAATATTTGTGCTGACATACTACAACTGACATTCCAGATGCTTATATCTGCTTCGTGGGACTGAAATAATTAATTAGGTAAGATAAATTTATAATTTTATAAAAATATTTGATTCTTGGTGATGGATTTGATTTTCCTTTTCAGAACCTTATTAGGATGAAGCGAAAAGGACGGACTTGATCTACTATGATTGTTTACTAAGGCTGTGTTCAACTTTTGGCTATAGCCAGAATGAGGTCGTTCAGGGACGCGTTCATAAAGTAGGCTGCAGCCGACTATGGTAGCTGCAGATGTGGCTATCGTCGTTCGGAAATGCAATAGCTAGTTTTTTGACGTGGCTAAGTGACAGTTCCTGGCGTTCGGAAAATCATAGTAGTCGGTCTCGTAGCCGGCTGCAGCTAGTACCGACTTGAGAGTGCTACCCAGCATAGCTAACTAACACAAACGCATTACATTTGACATTTTTGTTTGTCGTTAGTTTCAAATTAAAGAAAAGAAAATATATATTATTATAATAATGGCAAATGTAACAATTTATTTGAATGAGCTTGGGGAGCCATTTATTGATTTAATTAACGAATCAGGTAATAAATTTTTTTCTAATTATATATGTACATATGTTGTATAGTAAATAAAACCTTAATTTGCAGGAAATGTAACTCGTACCGGTTTAGATGAAGACATTTCTGAAGCTATTGGTCTTATACGAACAGAGCAAGGTTACGAAGTCAATGGTGAGGAATATTCAATTCCTCATGAAGAGGCGGTAAGTTAAAGCTGCAATTTCATTCACAAAATTTATAAATATATCTTCTGTAGAACAGTGGCGGTTCGTGGGATTCAGAAAAAGGGAAGCAATACATTTTATTTAAATTATAGATCCGCTTTTCAGACTATTTCATTGGTAATTATACATGTATCAAAGTCAATGATGTCAATAATACACAATATAAATATTCATATTTATTCTTGCTCTTGAAAGAGAATCAAGCCATTATCATCTTTAAATAAATCCGCGATGCAATCATATCTTTCATTTAATACATTTACTGAAAATACTGCCTGCCCCAGAATTAAGCAAACACAAAAATTTCACTCAATATCCCCTTTCATAACGGAGGAAAAAATCTAATCATCTAATTCATTATTTTCAATTCAATTACCATTATTATTTTACTGAGGTATACTCGTTTTCCGGAATCCTCAAATAAAAGCAAAAATTCTACATTTTCTCGCAATTAAAGAGAAACGTACATAATATTATAGATAGTCATTATCTTATTTGTGCATAATATGAATAAAATATGCTTAAAAAAATTTATAATAAAAAACATTCAAACACTTAAAGTCAAACGAGATAATATAATTTTCTTGGGTGAAAGAAAAAATTATTTTTTACTTAGCCTACAATTTATTTAAGAAAGTTATTTATTTAAAAAGTTTTTTTTAATATATATTATTTTCTAATCATTACATTTTTGCTAAAAACTCATATAACAGGACATACAGTACGTTTACATGAATACTTGAGTACTTGACTTGAAATCCACTTGAAGCTCAGATGGACCGGTCGATTGAATTAATTCCAATTACCTACTTGACTTGAATTTTTCTTGAATTTAATTTTACAATTACTGAAGTTGAAATTTACGCATTGAATGCGTTATCATGATATTTTGTTTAATTCAAGCATACTTCGAGTATACTTCAAGTATTCATGTAAACGTATCTACTGATAATCTATCTAATATTTGCACTTTAACTCGCATCTACATTCTTTTGCGAATGTGTGATGTAATTTTTTACCTCTGCGGTAAATATAGTTCAGAAGATTATCGGACTTTAATGTAAGTACTTCCATGTAAAAACGTTATACACGAAAAACCTGGAAAAATTTATTTCACATCAAAACCCATCGGTTAAACATAAAAAATTTAAATGTTCACATGAAATATGTAAAACATTATGCTGAAGCGTTTAAAAGAAAAATCAGCCCCCGCAAGAACTTACACTCCCCTTTATACACAAATTCGAAAATCACGCATTTTAAAGTTATTCGGGTAAAAAAAGTCGGTCACAAAGTTTCTTACAGAACAAAAGAAAATATGCCATTTAATAAATCTCAGCACAAGCTTCAATTTGGTATTACACACAGCCAAAATTGGACAACGCCATGAGTGTAGTTACCACCCTCGCCCCCAAAACCCCCAAAAACATGTAAAATTAATCCCACTGACTAATTTAAAAACAAAAAATTCCATTAAAACCATCCACGTATACTATTCTAAAACTTTTCCTAAAATTTCACAATTTTTCTCACGAAGGTCGGATAAAATAAAAGTTATTTAAAAAAAGCTACGAATTTATTAAGATCTGGCAGCATTTACTTAAATAAATCGTCAGCAAGACCGACACCCACCCGCACCCGCATATATTTCTGAATTTATCAATGAAAGTTACTATCAGGGGGTTAATTCAATTGCCAAACGCTACGCTGTGACCAGCGTACCATAGCAATGTACGCATGCAAACTCTTGAGTGAATATGGGCCTTACCCATGACCTTCAACTAGCCTGTTAATAACGGCCTAATCTAAAACTAGTCAAAAATACGTACTAATAACTGATTTAGTCGAAGAGTTTTAATTAAAGGTGGCTTTAGTTATGGCATCTAGAAAAGCCAGCATTAACTCTTTAGTAATTACTTTCTAACCTTTCTTTTCGAAAGTTTATGTAAACCTACCTAAAGATGGATTCTAGCGACAATTTCATTTTTGAAGATTGCAATATTATTGGGGACATCTTTTATAATAGGAAAGTAAAAGTTTACAAAAAAAGACATTTACTCAGACAGGGATTTTGAAGACCTGTATCGGTAAGTAAACATGTCGAACTGATCAGAAATGAAAATAAATTTTTATTATTAATATACCCAGATTTGACAAGAATTCAGCAATGGAAATTGTCAATCTTTTAAGAGAAGATCTAGTTCGAGATAATCCTAGGCATGGGTTATCAATTTCACCCGACATAATGGTGATGGCGACAATAAGATATATTGCAAAAGGATCATATCAAGAAGACATTGGCAAGTCGGCTTATATACAAGAAAGCATATAAATCTATAATTAAGTCAAATTTAATTTATAGCTGATGCACATGGAATATCGCAGCAGTCAATGACGAGGATAATCCAAAAAGTAGTGACTGCGCTGGCTTCCAAAATGAAAAAAATCATTTCCTTCCCTACTAATCCTGAAGATATTCAGAAAATAAAAACTGGCTTTTTTCAAAATAGCAGGATTTCCTCAGTGCAATTGATTGCACGCAAATTAAAATTAAAAACCCAGGTGGAGAGCAAGGGGGTCGTCACAGATGTCGAAAAGGAATTTATTCGTTGAACATTCAGGTAAATTTATATTAACAAAGGATAGGCTGTTGGCCACAAATTTCTAATTTTGATAAGACGTAACTTAAAAGTCATAATTTCAAAACTGAACGCAATAGGAATTCAGAAGACTCATATATATATATATGTATATATTCAATAGTCTTACTTGTAGATAATAATATTTTTTATTGACCCTGGATAGGCGAATCATGTTGTATACATTTTTTCTACATTTGTATCATCACAATTGGAAATTTCATAACTTGTCTTTTTAAGATATTTTCAGCTAAATAATATTTTATATATGTATTTTTGTAGGTTATTTGCGATTCTAACTGTAAAATTTTGGATGTAGTTGCTCGTTGGAGAGGTTCAGCTCACGACTCTCGTATTTGGCGTGAAGCAGCTATTAAATCGAAATTGGAGCAAATAGACCTGCGAGGTGGTGTTATATTAGGTGACAATGGATATAGTAATTGCAGGATATTATTAACACCCTTTAGACCATCCGAGCAACTATCATCCATTAAGAGTACCTACAGCCAGGCCCAAATTCTAACAAGAAATACTGTTGATAGGCTATTCGGCCAGCTTAAGAACAAATTCCGATGTTGCTTAAATGGCATTAATGTAAATTTAAATACTGCCAAGAATCTAATAGTAGCTATTGCAGTACTATATAATTTATCAAAAAAAATCTGATTTTGCTTCAGATCACACAACTCCTGAACCAACGCTAACCAGCAGCTCAAGTGAAGACCCGGAACATGTTATCGTAGGTGTACCTGGAGCTGTGTTTAGGCAACAATTCATCAACAAGTATTTCCAATAAAACTAAAACTAGCTTTTATTAAACATTTTTTAAATATTCATGTGTAAATTAACATCCATATACATATTAAGATCGGAACATTCTTTCACTTTCAACTTTTAGTGAGAGAAGTTCAATTTCCTTATTTTTTATTTGAATGTCCTTATCGTGAAGCTCTTTAATGCATTCCAGTCTAAACTTTTCCACTTCTAATTTTAGATTGAATAGATTCTTATTTTGTGTGCTCTCCGCGGTTATTTGTTTAATCCTTTCACGCATCATTTCTTCTCCAGTTTTTGGCACTTTTCTGTAAAGGCATTTTTGTTGTCTGTCATCGCAGCATTTTCTCCTGAGACTGGAACATTTTCCTTATTATTTTCTGGCAGGGAAACATTCTGAAAATAAAAGAAAATTAACAATAGAAGAATAAGAAAGCTCCCGGTTGAATTGCGAAATTGTACTTCTTGATTGCATTTTAATTCGGTTCCATTGCTCACGCAATCGTTTTGATGGTATTTTATATCCAGATGCCTCCATATCCCTTTCAATACACTGCCATGCATCGTACTTTAACTTAATGCACGCTGTTGAGTTTTCTTTGGAGTTTACAATACTAATTTTTGGTGCTATCGTTGATCGCAGCATTTCCCGCATTTCCGGAGTCCAATTGCTGGATCTTGCACGAGGCTAAAAATAAATATATAAATAAATATATATATAAACAATTAAATATATTATTTACAGGCTTTTTCTTTTCCACTTCCATCTTCTATGCACAAATGCACATCTTCCTCTTTTTTTATTGTTTTAAGCCTCTATCCACTGGAGTCAACTCATCTAAGGTTAAAAATATGACAGTATTTGCAGCACCATCTGACTGTGAAAAATGTTAAAACCTTAACTAATTTAGTGAAAGCTTTAAAATGTCATTGGTAGCATTTGTAAATACCAACTTTAAATTTAGTTTACGGGTATTAGTTCATTGCTAAATTAAATCTCAAATTAGCTTCATGTTATTGGTAAGGGCCTATGAGTCTAAAAAGTTAAATGTGTTTAACTTTGTACATTGGCTTTGTTGTTGTAAATACGCTATAGGGATTTCAGCGTTACTGCGATGCCAGTGAAAACGCAGTTTTATTCTAATGCCGTTCCATCCATACCAAGCGAAAATTATGTAGCTTGCTTGACAAGACGACTCGGTGCAGATCTGGTGTTGGGTGGAATGATGGTGGGTGGGTCATACGCTACAGTTTGGTCAGCGTACCATACAGAATCTTAGTAGCGATATAATGACATTGGGCTGGTTGGTATGTTCTTAGTTTGTAGAGAAAATTGGGCGTTACTTATAAAATATTTCAAGTTGTATCTAGTGATGCCAGAGGAGTAAACTTCTTTGAATTTTACAATTTTTTTTTAAATATTCTAAGAATATTTTAAAGCAAAATTATTTGTCTTTTATGTTTGGATTTCTTAATTTTGTCAAGGGAAGCAGTGCTTCCTATGCTTCCAATGAGGAGCCGCCCTTGCTGTAGAATGACCCGACAAATACAGCAACGGCTAGAGTCACAATGCAGATCAATGGGCAAGAAACCACCACTGAAAACGGTCCAAACTGTAGTGGTAATGGAAATGTAGGTGAGTTGAAATGAGCTGAGATGAGCTCATAAAACATCATTTCACAAACCGCACTTCTGATGATAGACATCGCGCTATATTTTATACAATTAAGCCTTGTATCGAGTTCGAGTAAAACGTGACATTTCCATACAAATTTTAACGCTGGTAAAATCGCAAGGAAACAATTTACTTATGTTTGTACTACTGCAGTAAGGAGTTCGCCCGTAAAAACTGACGGTTCCCTCTATGGCACTATAAATTGTCAACAAATTACTGGTAAAATTTTGACATTCCTTTCCTATTTCTACGAAAATTTGCATATCGTATTTTTATTGATTGAGGGGTTTCGCTTATGTTATCAAAATATTCAAAATATAAAAATTAATTATTTTGTTTTCTCCAAATTAACATACCTACCTACGTCATAATTCTACAATCGATTTTAATGTGAAATATTTGGATATAGCGCTAAATCTTGCTTTGCCCAAACTCGATATTAGGCTTTACACGCAAAATTAAAAAAAAAAATAATAAAATTAATAAAATTTATGCATCACACAAACTGTTTTATCTCAAGATATTGCTCTTTCAGATGCTGATTCCTGTATGAATAGTGTCGTTTGCTGAATTTACACTGGGCTTCGAACACTTTGGCTATCAACTAGTATCTTGTCAATTCCAATATGTATAAAGCATGTCAAAATACTACTCATGCCTTAATTTTACCAGTGATAGCTGGATTTTCCACCTACCTATAAGATGTTTCCGTCTAGGTGGTCCATAGAGCAGGAGGTGATAGTACTCACCTGAACAAAACAGCAAATTGTAAGACCGGAGGGGGAAGGGGGGACATCCATCCTTGGGAGATATATGGTGGTTAAGAAATAATGCTGGTTTTTCACAAAACACAGTTAGCACACACCCGATGTGCTAACTGTGTTTAGGTCAAATTAAAGAGGAGAATCCATAGTTTACAGTTTTCAGAAAAAACAGTTATTTTAACTATTTTTTTGCAAAAAAAATATGTCATTGTCAAAAAAATGGTAAGAAAATCCGAAATTTTTAATTTAGACCACCATAACTCCCCGCCCCTTGTCATTCAATGTTTTGTTTGTCTAGCTGAATACTACCACCTCCTGCTCTATTGATCACCTAGAGGGAATCAAAATAATCAAAATAAGTTTATCATAGAAAGATAAATTCAACATTTAAACCATGCTTCTCTTGATTGCTTTTTGAATGTTGCTCTCGTTTGTTCCATAAAATAATTAATCAAAAAAAAAATCCTCGTTATTTGTACATGTGAGTATTTTGATACCTCGACACAGACATTCTATTCTGGAAAGTTCTTTCTTCAATCATTTTGGGAACTCGCTTTGTTTGTTGTAGGAAACGCGATCTGTGGGTGTTATTCGGAAGTTTAACAAATATCTCTCTATCTCTCTAACTTGATTCCACCGATGTCATTAGATGTGATATCACTTTTAACTAACATTCCCACCCGTCTTTGCTTACGCATTACTGGAGAGGAGTGGGAGAAAATCTCCGATATGACAAATATTCCAAAAAATAAGTTCATGTAGATCTACAATTCTGCATCATTTGTAACCTTCCGGCCAGTCATATATACCTCTCAGCGTGGCCGCTTCTCGACCACTCAACTCAGCGAGGCAGATGACTGGTCATGGCTACTTTATGTCCCTTTTAAGGTTGTTGAGGGACAATGGAGGTTGATCTTTAGGCGAGCACGGTACAGGCTTTTTGCCGGCTCAAGCTCAGGGCTGGGTTAGGTTCTTGCTCGCTGTTCAACCACCTATTACTGTACCGCTGGAAGATAGAAAGAGGTGGACACAAATAAAAACACAAAAATAAAAAAATTAAAAAAAAGAAAAGGCTTAAGATAGGAAAGGGAACACCACCCAGAATGGTGGGACACTCTGGCTACTTGCATCACCCGCCACTGCCCTCCTCACACTCCTCGGTGTGCCGGCCAGTTACTTTATCCTCCCGGCATCTCGAGCTTCCCCAAAACCCTAACCAAACCCGACACCAAACGAAAACATGAAACTTAGCACATGGCCATTATTATTTATTTATTTCCCCGAACACGCACAAAAGTATAAATGGTCACACATTTAGTCAAACAGGTAATATATGGGTATTTGTAAATCAATTCATGAACCATCAGCGGGTATATACATAGGTATAGATATATTAAGAAAAAAAACATTCAGTTACTGCACTAGCCTATATATTAATAATCATGACGCGTATATATATGTAGATATAAAGAAAAAGAAACTACGTCACTATACTAGCGTATATATATCAATATTCAAGCTAATACGTGAGTATGTATATATGTATAAGAATATGTCAAAGAAACATTAAAAAAAAGCAGAGAAAAAAAAAATCGCTATGAGAGAATTCGCTAATCCAAATTAACCCTTACATTAGTGGACTATTCTAGGAATCTAAAATTAAAAAAAACAAAAAAAAAATAAAGATCGCTAAGTGGAAGTATGATGGTAGCTTACATGTATACAAATATATGTATATATAAGTACTAACTATCCGGAAATACTTCGCAAAACAAAAAAACTACTTCATTATAATATAATATTCCGCAAAACAAAAAAAACTACTTCATTATAATATAATATTCCGCAAGCCAAAAAAAAAACTACGTTAATATACTAATGTACTAATTTAGATTTCTACGGGGAAAAGAAAAACAAAAAAAAAAAAAATCGCCAAGTTCCGAATTCATTGCTAATATATATATATATATATAAAAAAAAAAAGTTGAAATAAACGAACAGAGGAAGAAATATAGAATTAGCCTATAACCCCGAGAAGACAAGGAGAAGAAAAAAAAATAAAACAACCTACTCACATTACAATTAATTTGTCGCAAATTTACTTACTTGTCAATCTCCCGGCGATGAAGCGCTTCAGCGGCCTGGTGACTAACGCTGTGAAAACAAATCAACAACAAAAAAAATACGGACAAAAAGATAAGAAATTTCTCCTGCTTGCTCTTGGGTTTTTTTTTTCTTTTCTCTCCTATCAGTAGATTTTGCTGGTTTCTCCTCCGTTCCGCTGTCAAGCTCCGACGATGATTTTGGATGATGTTTAACCCCAAGAAAATTTTTTTTGGGCGCTCTAGGAGGCGCCAGGTTCAGCCCTATCGATGCTGCGCAAACTTCACTGGCCGATTTCTGTACTTTTGTTTCTTTGTTACTTTGTCCTTTCCCTCCGGCACTGATCCACGCCGTGCAGGCCAAAGACTGTCACCTGATATCTGTACTCAAACCAACAGAAAGAAGAAACCTCACTAAATAAATTTTTCCCGGCAATGAACAAGTAATCACACCTCACCTTAGATTTATCCAAAATTCCCTTCTTTGAGGGCAGAAAAAAAAGCTTATGCCGTCACTCAGTAACTATCGAGTCACATCCACAATCAAATTTAAAGATAAAAGAAAAAAAATGTAAACTTCTCGTATAAACGTTTCAATATTACCGGCATGCACGCACAATTGCTCGATGCCCAGTCTTTATTTAAGGAAATATTATAGTCACTTCTGATTTGATTTTTTTTTTTTTTCCAAATTCTGTAAGGGCGCACAAGACTCGAAAAACAAAACACAAAACTGGACGAGCTCCCGCGGAAGATCTTTCTTCCATCGAATTGCTTTACAAAGTGGAGTTTCGATCGCCACATACCGAAAAAACGATATGAGGGAAAATTACCCAAGTCCATTGCACCTTATCGGTCAGCACCTTTATTGGGGTGATCGGAAATGCTCGAATTACATTTCTAGTTTTTTGTTTAAAAAAACGTTAAGCGTGCGGTTTATTTTTATTGAGTGTCTCGAGCTTAATTTCCGCTTGGACCCAATTTATTGCCTTTTCCTTGCGAAGAAGAAATAAAATTTCTCTTTCCCATATGCATCTGCAGCAAAAAGAAGAAATTCATTGGACGTTTACCCAGTCTGGATTTAAAAAAAAATGAACTGCCCAATGCTGAGAGAATAATCCCTCGTACCCCAAGAAGAGAATTAGATTTTCTTTACTTGCAACAAGAAAATTTATAGCCGTTACAGGTCAGGTTCGGAAGTTCCAATTCCAAAGAGGAATTCTCCGAGGCTGAGAGAAGACTACGGCTATGGTCCAATCGCATAAATAAGGCCCAACGCGGGGACGCCCCACACCCTGAGATCAAAGAGTCTCATGCTCTACCGACTGAGCTAGCCGGGCATAACTCTTACGAAAGGATGATATGGTTACCCTGTATGATCAATAGGCAGCGATTATATAAAAAAAAGGAGGAATAAGAAAATGGGCTAGACAATCGTAGTAAGCTATTACTTTAAGGGCGAGATTATTGTCTAACTACTCTATATATATTACTCCTTTCTTTTGCGAGTTGAATACCGATATTTATTTTATAAAATGATTTAGAATATTTGATTACGGTTTAGGATGTTACTGGCGAATGTTGCTCGCGTGATAGACGCCAATAAACTTACCATCCATACTTTCTACTTCGTAGTTCACATTACCATTCTTCTTTCGTATGCGAGCCTTGATGAACTTGTTGGCCAGTTTGGCCGCGAACTTGTCTACGGCCTTGCTCTGTACGAAATTCCGGACATAGACAATTTGCCCTGGTTTATAAATTATCTGCCGCGCGCGAAGGTTATAGGTGTGAGCGTTTCTCTCGTAAGCTTCCCGGAGATGGTCTTTCACTCGCTCATGTACTAGTGGAATTCTGTAGTTACTTGGTAATACTTCGAAGTTACCTTCTGCCAAGCCATCAATCTGGCGGAGAAGATTGTATGTACCTCCATGTAAGATCATGTGGTATCCGTAAAGTAAGAAATAAGGGGAAAATTTGGTCGACTGGTGTGTTGCGTTTCGCAAAGCGCAAGCCACATCACTTAGCTGGGAATCCCAGTTGGTATGTTCCTCTTGCACATACGACCTAATTGCTGCCACGATGGAGCGATTAACTCTCTCTGCAGCATTGGACTGTGGCGAATATCCTGCAGTCTTTGTGTGGCGAATACCGAAGCGTTCTATCATGCGAGCAAACTCTGTTGAGATAAATTGTGGCCCATTATCAGTATGTATAATCGCAGGTACCCCGTAACAGTGGAATATATTTTCCTCTAGATATTCTATGAGTTGCTTAGTTTTAGCTTGGGGAAAAGCCTTTAGTAGGACAAATTTGGTAAACTGGTCCACAATGACTAGGATGGTGGTATTCCCGCGTTTACTTCTTGGGAGGGGTCCAATATAGTCAATATGCAATCTCTGCCAAGGCCTTTCTACCTCAATCTGGTTTCCCATTTTGGGCCTTAGCCTGCAGTTTGGAGCTTTGGTTTGTTTGCAGACATCGCATTGTAAGATATATGCGCGGACTTGTTGGCGCATGCCTGGCCAAAAATAATATCTTCGCAGTCTATCAAGGGTTTTATGAATTCCGCCATGGGCTGCAGTGGAGCTCTCGTGTTCCCTTCTAATTAAATCTTTGGTGAGCCCTTGAGGAATCCAGAGTTTCCAACTGGGGATATCGGATAGATCGTTATCACCACCGCCCTCAATACGAATGAAAATGTGCAGTTCAGTGACTTGCAGATTAGGATACTGAGCTGGTGTAGCCGAGATTTTGTCTTTCCAACCTACGTAAGCAGGGTCAGAGAAGTGTGCTGATTTCAGGTCTACCAGGTAATCTAGCTTGCTAAGGTCAGAGATAGTCGCCTCTGCCGAATCAAGATACATTCGAGATAACGCATCCGGCACTACATTTTGGCTTCCTTTTACGTGCTCGATCTCAAAGTCGAATGACTGTAGTTTTAAGCTCCATCGCGCAAGTCGCCCCGTAAGTTCCTTTTGAGTCATTAGCCATTTCAAACTCTGGTGGTCGGTGATGACTGTGAAGTGGAAACCTTCGATGTACGCTCTAAACTTCTTTACGCTCAGTACCGCAGCGAAGCATTCTAGTTCAGTGATACTATAATTTCTCTGGGCAGAATTCAACTTTTGGGACATAAATGCAATTGGCCTTTCGGAATCATCCTCCGACTTTTGAAATAAGACACTGCCTACTCCCATAGTGCTGGCATCACATCTTATATAGAAGGGCTTCGTATAATCTGGATTAGCTAGCAGTGGGGCCGAACATAAGTGTTCTTTTAGTTGTTTAAAGGCTTCTTGAGCCTCCGAAGTCCACTGAAACTTCGCACCCTTCTTCAGAAGCTCTGTGATCGGAGCAGCGATGCTCGAAAAGTTTGGGATAAATCTCCTGTACCATCCAGCCATGCCCAGTAGTCTGCGTGTTTGCCGAACTGTTGCTGGGCTAGGAAAATTTACAATTGCAGACACCTTTTCAGGATCGACCCTCAGACTTCCTTCACCAACCACATAGCCAAGGTATTTAATTTCTCGAAGAACGAACTTACTCTTCTCAACGTTTATGGTCAGTCCTGCCTGACGAAGCAGGGAAGCGACTTCCCTCAGTAAGTCCAAATGTTCCTCGAACGTAGTGGAAGTAATGAGTAAGTCATCTAAGTAGACAAATACTCGATCGTGGAATTGATGAGGCACGACCCGGTCCATAAGGCGACACATAGTTTGTGGAGCATTGCATAGACCAAACGGCATGACTTTAAATTGATATAAAGGCCTTCCAGGAACTGTGAATGCAGTCTTATCACGAGCGGACTCTGCGAGTGGTATCTGCCAGAATGCGTCTTTCAGATCTAAGCTTGAGATATATCTGGTTTCTCGGAGGCGACCTAGGAGTCCATCTATCAATGGTAGTGGATAAGCATCTTTCTTGGTAACAGAATTGACCTTGCGAGAATCTAAACATAGTCGCACCTTCCCATTAGATTTTTTCACGAGAACCACTGGAGAGCTCCAGGAGCTCTGACTCTCTTCGATAACGTCCATGGCTAACATTCGGTCCAGTTCTTCATATAACAACTTTTGAACCGCTGGGGATACCGGGTAGTGACGTTGCTTTATTGGTGGAGTATCTCCTACGTCGATGCTGTGTTCCAACAGTTTTGTACGGCCGAGGCCATGCTTCGAAAAGGAAGGAAATTGATGTTTGAGATCTTCCAGTTGGGCATTTTGCTCTGGTGTGAGGGTGTGTTGCGGAGGATGGATCTTTGTGGTCTTATCAATATCCAGGGAGTCTATTACAGCAGGGGTAATGCCAAAAGCATCCCAAAAATCAATTCCCAAGTAAAGTTCCTGTTGTAAGCTGGGCACTAAGTGAAAATGGATGGTTTCTGTTTTCTCAGCATAACGGACGGGCAACTTTACGTGACCAATGATAGAATTCCGTGAGCCATCCGCTGTACGAACATAAGAATGACTCTGGTTGTAACTAAGATTATTCTTACGCAGAAATTCCAGAGAGTGTTTTCCCAATATGCTTACAGAAGCTCCACTGTCGAGCAAACCAACTATATTTTCTTCGGCTATTTTTACTGTGACGTATGGGCGATGGTCTTCTCCATCACGCTGAATAGCGGCGGATACTGCTTTACGAAGCAGCTTTTTGGATGTAAAGTACTTCCGAGTTCTAAGCTGACGCCGCCGACCTCGACTTGAGGCGATATATCGAGAGCGAATGGATTCCTCCGAAGTTGTTTTGGATGTGTCTATGTAAGATTGGGGAGTTAGTGTTGATTGGGTTGATGTTAAGTGGGAAAGGGATGAAGTGGGTAGCAATGTTGGTAAAGTGTGCACATTCTCTAGCGATGAGCTGCAGGCTCGGTATTGGTGGCTGCTTCCACTCTCCTGGCACTGGGGTAACTGGTCGTATGGCCCGAACGCATGACCCCAGCTCGTTCTGCGTTCGGGGTCTTGTTTACCGCGCGGCCTAAACAGGTCCCACAGTTTGGCTTCAGTACGCCAGGACGTCCGCAACCGTAACAGAATATCCCAAGATGACCCTTTGAACAGTCTTGATATCTGTGGCCTAAGTCTCGGCAGTTCCAACATATATCAAACGAAGCGCGGTTAGCAGTATTTCTCCTTAGCACTGGCGTAAGCGCTGCTACTTGTGGGTCAATGTCATTATCAACGTATTCTGACAAAGGTATTACCTCTCCTAGTTCTTCGACCTGCGCTCTATTTCGGAAAGTACGAGCCATAGTCAGCTGTCGAGGATCGTGCCCAGATCTAGCCCACAATTTCTCTAGCCTCTGGCAGATAATTCTCACCTCTTCCGTTGATCTGAATATTGTCGTGGTAGTGGCACTCTGCAGAGCTGGGTCCATGTTTTCTCGGACAATTTCGAGTAGCTCTCTGTCAGGGAATGGTCTTCGAAGCCGACCGTTAAGTCGTTCTACGTCCAGCAGGAAGTTATTGAACGTTTCTTTCGGGCCTTGTCTTCTTGTTTCAATGGCCCTTCGCGTTTCTCTTTCTGAGACATAGCTCCCGAATCGCTCGAGTAGGGCTGTCTTCATACCCTGCCAGCTCGTATCGGGATATTTGCGCTTGTAAACCCAGAACCAGCTTTCAGCCGTACCTGAGAGGAAGTTAGGCAAAATGCCAATTAAACGATCCAGCGGATAGTTATCGTCCTTGGAAAGCATTTCTATTCGGAAGACAAATTCGGTGACGTCAAGTCCCTCTGGGGACCCGTTAAAAGATAATTTCCATTTTGGTAGCCTTGGCTGCCAATTAGGAGAACTTGAAGATTCTGGGCGGCCACTATACTGAAAGTGGGCATTGGGTTGATTCCCGCTAGGGTGTGTTCCGCGATTTTGTTCAGTAGGGAGAAGCGTAGTTGACAAGGGATCACTCTGATTGCCCATGCGCGGCGTCAGGGTTGTATAATTTAATGGATTCGTGGTTGTGCTCAAAAACTGATTAGCAGACCTTCCTAGATCCCCAGCTGTATTTCCGATTATCGACAAAGATGGAAGTGTCACACTTCTTGGGAACTGAATTCGTCGACGGACTGCACCTGTTCCAACATTCGCGGCCTCATCTCCTTCAACATTTGTCTCAAAGCTAGGTGGTGCTGGAGTACTAGTTGCTCCTGCAAGGGCTTGGGGCTTTTGGTTCTCAGAGGCATCCCTACGAGGAGGAATCTTAATTTTCATGAATTCCTTAATAAGCTCGGACATTGCCGATACTTGTTCAGTGGCCTCTTCTGAATGATCTGTCGATGAGCTAGCTAAGCGTATAGCACGCCCACTTAGATGACTCAATCGACATCTCACGCGTTGATAGTCGTCATAAGTTTGGACTTTATTCTCTTTAATTAGACGAGTTAGCAAGTCGAGCTTTTCTTGACAAATCTCAAGCTCACTTCTCGCTTCGGAAGGATCGTGCATAACCGTTGGTGCTCGACCAGGAAACGATGCCTCTAGATCCAATAATTCTCTAAGTTTGGTAGAGGCATCGGGATCAGCTATATCTAGGCCCCTGACCTTATACTCCACATTGCGTTCGTCTTCTAATAGGAATTTGGGATCCATTATTAGTAAATGCGAAAGAGAAACGAGTTACGGATATAAAGATATATATTACAATATGAGGTGAATATGAGATATTTAGGCTACCAAGGAATGCAGTTGAAGTTAATGGAGAGAGAAAAAAAATATATATATATATATGTGTATACTAAAATAAAACCAGTAGAAGTAAGATAAGATACAATAATGTATTCGTTGTTTTCGACTGTATTAAGATTGTCTAATCTTGTTACCATACAGATACGATGAGACTATAGCTATACCGAATAACCAATAAAGACTAAAGATATACATATAAAAAAAAACAAAAAATAAGAAGAATATAATGCTTAGAACGCCAGCAGAGTAAGCTTCGGCTTAACTACTGGTAGGAAAAGAGATATATTAGTGCGTTGAACGAAAGGCAAAAGAAAAAAAAAACAATCAAATAACTTAGAGGAAAAAAAATTAAATTCCAATAAAAATGCGCATATAAGTACAGTTAATTAGAGATAAAAACGTACCAAGATATTGTAAAATAATAAAATTATGACTGCAGATTCTGAGCCAATAAAATAGATGTCCTGGCTCTTCAGCTTCCAACAAATTGTATTGTATTGTATATATACCTATTTATATGTATATATAAGGAAAATTCGATAAACTAAAAAAAAAAAAAAAAATTTCTGAACTGAATAGTGGTTAATATTTCTTCGTTTGGTGACCGGCTCATTTAGTTCAGGTTTTAAGGGTTTGATGAGTCAGTGGCGAGTGGTCCAAGGTTTCTCCTATGTAAGAAAAAAGATTCTATAATCGCTATCATCTGCACCAGCGGGGCTAATAGAGAATACTAATCTGCTCAATCTAACAGCCCGCCATGCGGAGTAAGCGATTGGATAATTTTTACAGAGATAATTATTTAACAAATGACAACACATATCAAACATCAAGCAGGGAACCCTTCAAAGGCCACATATCAACTACTTGACGGAAATGTTGTCGACAATCAAATTAGAAAAGGGTGTAATACATGAAAAATAAGAATAGCCTTCTCTAACGAGGTTTTTACAAAATCACTAAGAGTCGCTAATACCAATCGAACCTAAGGGCGAAACCTGAAGTGCGGAATATCCTAACCACTTAGCGAAAGCATTGACACGAGCACTTAGGAATGCAAAAGTGTTAAAGAAGCCAGAGTTAATCTATAAACGAACAAACCTAATAAATTGACGCTGTGATTATAGCGCAACTATATTTAGGTGATATCTTAACTCGTAAAAGTAAACAGCAACAAAACAAAAAAAAACATTCGTTTGTAAGCTGTAGAATATTATGCTTGATTGGGCGCCATATTTGTAACCTTCCGGCCAGTCATATATACCTCTCAGCGTGGCCGCTTCTCGACCACTCAACTCAGCGAGGCAGATGACTGGTCATGGCTACTTTATGTCCCTTTTAAGGTTGTTGAGGGACAATGGAGGTTGATCTTTAGGCGAGCACGGTACAGGCTTTTTGCCGGCTCAAGCTCAGGGCTGGGTTAGGTTCTTGCTCGCTGTTCAACCACCTATTACTGTACCGCTGGAAGATAGAAAGAGGTGGACACAAATAAAAACACAAAAATAAAAAAATTAAAAAAAAAGAAAAGGCTTAAGATAGGAAAGGGAACACCACCCAGAATGGTGGGACACTCTGGCTACTTGCATCACCCGCCACTGCCCTCCTCACACTCCTCGGTGTGCCGGCCAGTTACTTTATCCTCCCGGCATCTCGAGCTTCCCCAAAACCCTAACCAAACCCGACACCAAACGAAAACATGAAACTTAGCACATGGCCATTATTATTTATTTATTTCCCCGAACACGCACAAAAGTATAAATGGTCACACATTTAGTCAAACAGGTAATATATGGGTATTTGTAAATCAATTCATGAACCATCAGCGGGTATATACATAGGTATAGATATATTAAGAAAAAAAAACATTCAGTTACTGCACTAGCCTATATATTAATAATCATGACGCGTATATATATGTAGATATAAAGAAAAAGAAACTACGTCACTATACTAGCGTATATATATCAATATTCAAGCTAATACGTGAGTATGTATATATGTATAAGAATATGTCAAAGAAACATTAAAAAAAAGCAGAGAAAAAAAAAATCGCTATGAGAGAATTCGCTAATCCAAATTAACCCTTACATTAGTGGACTATTCTAGGAATCTAAAATTAAAAAAAACAAAAAAAAAATAAAGATCGCTAAGTGGAAGTATGATGGTAGCTTACATGTATACAAATATATGTATATATAAGTACTAACTATCCGGAAATACTTCGCAAAACAAAAAAACTACTTCATTATAATATAATATTCCGCAAAACAAAAAAAACTACTTCATTATAATATAATATTCCGCAAGCCAAAAAAAAAACTACGTTAATATACTAATGTACTAATTTAGATTTCTACGGGGAAAAGAAAAACAAAAAAAAAAAAAATCGCCAAGTTCCGAATTCATTGCTAATATATATATATATATATAAAAAAAAAAGTTGAAATAAACGAACAGAGGAAGAAATATAGAATTAGCCTATAACCCCGAGAAGACAAGGAGAAGAAAAAAAAATAAAACAACCTACTCACATTACAATTAATTTGTCGCAAATTTACTTACTTGTCAATCTCCCGGCGATGAAGCGCTTCAGCGGCCTGGTGACTAACGCTGTGAAAACAAATCAACAACAAAAAAAATACGGACAAAAAGATAAGAAATTTCTCCTGCTTGCTCTTGGGGTTTTTTTTTTCTTTTCTCTCCTATCAGTAGATTTTGCTGGTTTCTCCTCCGTTCCGCTGTCAAGCTCCGACGATGATTTTGGATGATGTTTAACCCCAAGAAAATTTTTTTTGGGCGCTCTAGGAGGCGCCAGGTTCAGCCCTATCGATGCTGCGCAAACTTCACTGGCCGATTTCTGTACTTTTGTTTCTTTGTTACTTTGTCCTTTCCCTCCGGCACTGATCCACGCCGTGCAGGCCAAAGACTGTCACCTGATATCTGTACTCAAACCAACAGAAAGAAGAAACCTCACTAAATAAATTTTTCCCGGCAATGAACAAGTAATCACACCTCACCTTAGATTTATCCAAAATTCCCTTCTTTGAGGGCAGAAAAAAAAGCTTATGCCGTCACTCAGTAACTATCGAGTCACATCCACAATCAAATTTAAAGATAAAAGAAAAAAAAATGTAAACTTCTCGTATAAACGTTTCAATATTACCGGCATGCACGCACAATTGCTCGATGCCCAGTCTTTATTTAAGGAAATATTATAGTCACTTCTGATTTGATTTTTTTTTTTTCCAAATTCTGTAAGGGCGCACAAGACTCGAAAAACAAAACACAAAACTGGACGAGCTCCCGCGGAAGATCTTTCTTCCATCGAATTGCTTTACAAAGTGGAGTTTCGATCGCCACATACCGAAAAAACGATATGAGGGAAAATTACCCAAGTCCATTGCACCTTATCGGTCAGCACCTTTATTGGGGTGATCGGAAATGCTCGAATTACATTTCTAGTTTTTTGTTTAAAAAAACGTTAAGCGTGCGGTTTATTTTTATTGAGTGTCTCGAGCTTAATTTCCGCTTGGACTCAATTTATTGCCTTTTCCTTGCGAAGAAGAAATAAAATTTCTCTTTCCCATATGCATCTGCAGCAAAAAGAAGAAATTCATTGGACGTTTACCCAGTCTGGATTTAAAAAAAAATGAACTGCCCAATGCTGAGAGAATAATCCCTCGTACCCCAAGAAGAGAATTAGATTTTCTTTACTTGCAACAAGAAAATTTATAGCCGTTACACATTGAATGTTATATTATTTCCAATTCGATGAAAAATTATACAGGCAGATTATCGGATGACCAATGGGTAGGGTAACCCGCTGCTCTCCCCCATCTGGCGGACATTGTCATGGAAGTATTGTTGGAAAGCACTATGACCAAACTTCCGTATCAACCTAAAATTCTGGTTGAATATGTTGACGATCTCTTTACTGTATTGCAACAGGAACATATTCCGGCTACATTAAATATATTAGTTTTCACAGGAAACTGCAATTCACTGTACAAATTGAATCGAATGGTAGGATTCCTTACCTTGAGGTATTAGAAAGATGCAAAAACGATACCATCATTACAGATTGATATCAGAAACCTACCTTATCTGAACTGCAACTGCTATATATCTGAAATAGCAGAAAATCAATACAGCTAAAAATCACGTCGATAGAATACTAGAATTAAGTCACAGTTGCTTCCATAAAAGAAATAAGAGAATCCTGCTAGACAGTGCACTCCGTGCATGTAATATGAAATATTTAATTACCAGGTATAAACCTAAGCATCTAAATAATAATAGCACCGAAACCACAACTGATACCACGCAACACAATACTCCCGAAATATATCAAAGTGTCAGATATATTGCAGGTCGGTCTGAAAATCTCAAAGAAATGGTTACTGCAAAAAATTACCGAATCTGTCCGCCCTTTAAAGCTGACAAAACAATCAGGTAGCGTTTCAGCCGGGTAAAAGATAGCACAGGTAAGGGTCATTCTACCGACCTGTTTTATAATATCCCATGGATGGATTCAGATTTAGACAACTCAGAATGCAATTTAAGTTATGTAGGTACCACAAGTCAATTGTTCAAAAATCGGCTTGCGGGTCACAAGTCAGATATAAAAAACAAACAGATCAACAAGACTGCTTTGGCTAGCCACTGTGCGGAAGTAAACCACTGTCCAGATTTTAAACAATACTACGATTTTATTAGTAAGAGGATGTGTCTGGAGGCTTTGCATATTTACACCACCCCAAATACAATGAATTGCATAACAAATACCGACAATATAAATTCTGTGTACTGCGCACTTCTTAGCTAACCCATATTAAGGGCTTTCTCCCACCGTATACACACATACGTGTGTATGTATACAGATGTACAAACACAAAACATTCTCTAATCTGATCAAAAAATAATTACAAATCGCGCAATGTGGATGCTATATTATTTCTTAGACGTGAGATTTCAATATTGTGGTCTCAAATGTGCTTTTTAAAAGTAAAGTAGTTTTTTCTGTGTATATGTTAATAATGATTGAACTTTTCGACCCAGTGATCAGAGGGGTCTCATCAGTATGGTTATCTCTGATCGTCTACCATAGAAGTTCAATGATGGAAATTATTTTCAATAAATTTCAGTCTGTTAGAAAAGAAATCTCCATCGTATGTTAATAGTTTAGAGGTTTTTTATTTTAAATTGCAGTGTTGTTCATTTGAATGTTAATTTATCATTGTTTCGTCCACTGTTTGTACATTTTATCAAAGGGAATTGCTATTATCATTAATGTTTTTTCGTAAGTAAGTAATACAGATATTGTAAATTTTGGCAAAGGCTTACTATAGTTACGTTAGAGATAACACCACCTGAAAGTGAGGAGTGTTCACCCATGAAACGTAGTGGCATATTTTAAATAAAAAAATTTAGACACTAATCTTGTGGTTTTTTGTCTACAACAGAGACCGATAGCCCGAGCATCCATCCATATATTGTATTATACATACTTATATATATTTTCTTTTTCTGTTAAATGGTTCGTTATATAAGTAAATAAAAGATTACATATTTTCATCTTATTGTACTGTGGCTTAAAATAAATTGAATTGAATTGGCATATATTGCAACAGATCTATAAATAATCTGCAAATATATCTTCATGTACCTAATAATTATGTCTGAGCATATAATATAAATGCAACTGCAATTGATATTGATTTGTCTGTGGCACTTAAATTTAATATTGTCATAAGATCGCATTACCACTTTCATATTTACCTTGCATTTCCCTCCCTTCTCCTAGTAATCATTTTGAATCGTCTGGCTTCTAAGAGTTACCTTAGTCATCGTTTTTGTTGAATGCAATTCAATGTACACTCCAACCCTCATCCTTGCATAATTGCATTGTCACAACACTTTCTCATATTTTGCACGCATTTTGCGAATTTCGCACAATTTCCGCACCTTTACAGTATCGTTGAACTCATTGCTTGTTCGATTGCATTCAAAAGTTAGAAGTAACAAGCAATTGCCTTCACCTGCAACGGATATTGATTCAGGCAGCCTTGTACCACAGTTCTAGAATGCGCTTCTGTCTGTACTGTGCCTGGTGTAGGAACTGTAGATAAGTGAAGTAAGTGTGAATAAAGTGGAAATAGACTCATATACTACTGCGCTTTTCATTAATTTTTATTGTTACTCTTTATGTTACCCCAAATACAGAATCATTTCCCTTAAGCCTTTTGTAACCTTATTGTCCTTCCTTGAATCACTTTTGCGTATATTTTCATAGAATGGAGCCAATTAAGGAGGTGCTTGACTTTCTTAAACAATATTTCAGTAAGTGCTGCAAATAGAGCCGCTTAGGAACAAGCATTTAATTCATTAGTCTACAGGAAGTTACTGTTACTGTTCTGTTTATAATGAGCGATTTTTATTTGGTCCTTCTCGAGAAAGACAAGTCGAAGACGA
Source organism: Dioctria linearis (assembly GCA_963930735.1). Taxonomy (NCBI): domain Eukaryota; kingdom Metazoa; phylum Arthropoda; class Insecta; order Diptera; family Asilidae; genus Dioctria; species Dioctria linearis. The sequence continues at coordinate 286,662,552 of OZ005740.1, forward strand.
TTTTTATTTAAAAGATCTTTTTAGAGTTATTAAGGTTTGATGTGGTTTTTCAAGTATTAATTATTTATTTATTTGATTGGTCATTAATATTGCTTATAAAAATAATGTTTCTCTTACTTTATTTCATTTGTTCCTTTTTGATCGTGTAATTTATTCTTTCAGTCTTTTTATCAGCACAAGACTTTTAATTATCATTAAAAATTATTATACATACATATTTGTTTTTCGGTATAAATTTTTATAGTTGCTTATTTGTTTTCATAGGGCCTAAAGACGAGCGCTAAACCCTGCTCGAAACGTCGCAAGTAGGTGTAATTGAAATAAAGATCGGTTTTAACTTTAATAAGGTCTTTTAAATAAAAATAAATTAATAACTTTGGCTAATTTTTTTTAAAAGCTTTGTTCTCACAATCAACCTTGTAAATATGAGGCTGATCCAGTGCTGCCACATGGTAAATTAAAATGTATCCAGTTACCACAGGATACTTGCAAATTCCAAAAAGCTATCACCAGAATGACCTCATCAAACATATGATGCGCAATCGATTTTACCAAGCCAAGTTACATTTCAGAGCAATAAAGAACAGCTTCAAGAGACAGGCCTAACACTTTAAATCGTTTACATTAATTTTAAATTATTTTATTTCACCGTGTTAGTACTACTGAGGCATCAGACGGAAATTTTTCTAAAATAAACAGCATATATAATTTTGATGATGGTAGCAAAAGCTTGCGTGTTCCCCGATGGCAGGAGTGTTATAAATTTTGATTATTTCAATTCAATTTTTCGTTAATGCTTGCTTCTCTGTATCTGTCTGGAGCCTAATATCGATATGTTGCTTCCTGTTAAAAATTAGTTTGCTGCATTTTGGGCTAAGCGCTATCAGCTAAGTAAGAAAGGTCTCTAAATGTAAAATGTGCAAATAAAAAATTAGTCTAAGGCAAAGGTTAAGAGTAGAGGGCGACTAGGCAACTAGGATACTGCTGACACCACGACTAGAGTTGATTTATTTTGTCCTCCCTAAAGTGGTTAGCTTAATTCTATCCTCTTTACGAACTTGATTGGCTTTGAGGTTAGCTTGCAAACCTTATTCGGAGTAATAAATGCTTCTCAAATGATTTGCAACCTTAAAGCTGCCAGTGCGGCACACTCGCAAGTTATATTGGATGAGTTAACATTTTTATGCTTTTCATAAAAGAAAACTATTGATTGAAATTTATCTGAATTAAAAATATTTCCTAAAAATGTATCCAAATTAAATTAGATAATGACAATATCAATTTGGATTCACACATATTTATCCATCTTGCATGTTGTACGTAAAAATTTCCCCTCAGACGCTCATCAGCCGGTGTCAGAATTTTCCTAAGATACTTAATAAGGAACTTAGAGTCTGGATAACATAACTGCCATTTTTATTTCTGCATACGATTCATCAGAAAATTAATATTGATATCCGATATATATTGGTAGAAATGGTGAAATATTGATATACTTATAGCTATGTATTATATAGCTAAATAAAGAATATTAAATACATTTTAGTTGAAAAATGTATGAGTCGTCATTTAGGTATACTTTCTTATTCTAAACACATGTAATTAAAAATTTCTAAAATTAGTCAGAGTCTACCTTCATTATAAAAAAAAGTTAATTACATATTGTTCCTTTCGCTCGGCACACTAGCTGCTGAATTTCTTAGCTATTTTTGAACTTCGTTATAAATCAAATACGAGGATACAGAATTTTCATTTAGTTCCAAATTTCTGGGCAGTTTTGTCAAAGATTAGAAACTGTGGCACCAAAATAGATTGATTCATTTATTTGTTTCTTTATTTTCACAGTTAAGAAGATATATTACAGAGAAATCTCCTATTCAATTACTATATTACGCAAATAAGTGAAATATTGAAAGAAGAAAAAGAAAAGAAAAATATTGTAGCGCGGCGAATTCTCCAACTACTGCAAACCTGGCAACACGTACGGATAAACTGCGAGCGCGCGCATGTGCAAATAATTTTGCGAGAGCCCACGGGAGGTCAACGACCCTGGACAACGGATAAATTCCAAACGGTCAAGGGAGGCAACTTTTCTAGCCGGGATGGATCACTTTTGAAGCTGCGATCTACCAGCATAGAACGATTAGTTTAAGTAAAATCGTGAATTTGTGTCTTATTTAATTTCATTAAGTTCCTTTTGAAGTAAAATCGTGAATTTGTAACTTGTTTAATTGAATTTAATTAAGTTTCTTTTTTTTTTTTCTTTGTAAACCGCGAGTAAAGAGTGCCCGAAATAAAAGCACATAATTATACCTACTTCGCGAGTGACGCATTTTTCTTTCTTTCTTAATAATTGCTTTGTTTTTCCCCGCTATACACGAACAAATCGCCGAGGGTGGTATTTTCATTGTTTTTCGCAGCATAAACTCACAAACAAAGGAGTTACTAGGAAGGATCCAGGGGAATCCCCACGGACAACCCGAAAGAAACAACACAGGTTACCAGCGAAGAGCCCCCAAGCTCGGCTTCCCACAGATGTCTATAAAAAGCTAAGTACTTACCTTTTATTATCTCCTGTTTTCTTTATTTTCCATCGACGTTCACATCTGGAGTCAATTTTGTGGAAATCTGGAATCTTCTGTTTTGTTTTCTTTGTTTTGTTTCCAATTTTTGGCCGTAGGCAAGCTAGCTCAGCACTACAGGGTCAACGAACTTTTGCTCGGAGAACTTCCCCTAAAAGCTTTCTGACGGAGACCACTTTGTCGCGCTAAAATAAAAACAAAAGAGCTTCAACACCAAATTTAACCAAAAGAAATTTAGCACACATATTTACGGCCCGCACAGAGTACACAATGAACAATCAAATAAATTTCCTGTTGCATTTCTTTCCTTTTCGTTCAGTGACTTTTTCCTCTGATTCCAGTCCACGGCATCGAAATCAAAAAGCTCTGGAGTAAAGCGATGCGAGCTGAATTTATTTCTGCTTAACTCAATAAAGGAAACTCATTCCGAAGTAAAGCCACCATTAACGAAAAGCCGATTCCAACCGTGTGAAGACATCAAAAAAAAAAAAAACAAAACAAAAACTCAAAATTTTTGTGCCTTTTTGGCTATTATTAATTCTCGAAGTAGTACAGAACGCGTTGTATTTGCAAATTCTGACAGTAAACAGCTGGTTTCGTAGTTAGCAAGAGGCTCCCAGCGCGCCTCCGCTCAGCCGATACGTACACCGCAACGCGGGAATTTAGTGTACTTAGTAGGGTGTGCGAACGTACTTCGATATAATCGATACGCCAACCAGATTAGGCGATTCGGACAAGAAGGAATTAGTGATACTGAAAGCTTTCGGCGATAATTAAGATTTGATTGTTCCCTCACCTCCGCTCGGCCAGGGCAATTAAAGACTGTGCACACAATTATTTATTAATAATTGAGAGTAAAAATTAAAAACTGCAACAATATTATAGATACGAAAACAAAAAACTGCTAGTGTAAAACTATACTTATACAACCTAGAACTATAGAACTAAAATTCTATAGAATAGATTCAAAATCAATTTAAATTTGAAGAGCCAAAATTTAAGTCTATATAAAGGGATTTCCAATAACATGTATACTGCGATGTAACTATGCATAAAAATACAAACGATTAACAAATCAATTAAAAACGCAAGAATGCACATTCAGCATAATTGCAATAAACAATTAACCTGAAATCATTTCTCAATAAGCTAATCACAATAAATGTGGCACAAAAACTTTAATGCGAGTTACATCACATCAAATCAATATTAAGAACATAAGTGCATGTAAGTGATTTAGTTTAACATGTTTACATATCGTATTTGTACAAATCATAACTAAGTTTAGCCTAGAAAGCATACTTCTGTATTAATACGCTAGGAATATTTCATTAAATATGCATAGTGTTAACAGACGTCTGACCTATCACTTGGTGCCTGCTAGTTATATGTACGCCTACCATTGGGCGTCTGGCAGTAATATCTGCGCCTACCACTGGGCGTCTGCTAGTTATAGCTGCGGTCACCTTAATATTGGAGATCTGCACTTGAAGCTTCTCTCATGAGATCTGCATAATAGCAGCCTTCACTCTTCGCGGCCAGTAATACCGGCGCGTAGCCTGTGCATGCAGATGCAAGCAAGCTGTATACCACATATACCATATACCACTCTACCACACATTTCGGCCGATATTCCTGAAATTTCGCGTTCAATATCTGCTCGTCCAACGTCTCTAGCTTGTCAGCATAACTAACGATTTCAGATAGTATTTATTTTATCTTGTTCCCTTACCTCTGGTGGGGGGTGAACAAGGTGATTGATTAAACGTTGACTGATAATTAGCAACTGATTTATTAATGTTTTAAACATCGTTTATATACAATCAAAAAAATGCTTAGCTTAACAATAGCAATAATAATTTCTTAAGACGTGCAATACAAGTGGTTCAGCAAATTATATTTTGGTTGTGACCTATTGAGCATAAATGTGCTTGCATGGTGATCGGTTTATAGTTTATTGACCGATGAATGCAATTTATTGATTATTGCATAAATTGCATTGTCATCTTTGCTATGTGTTCTGACTTGAACAGATAGCATCAAAGAAAGATATCCGGAGGCGTTAGATTGCAATCTCGGTGGGCAATTGACGGGCTCTCTTCTCGAGATAACACAATTTCCAAACTCCGTCGTCAATAAGTCCATGCTTGCGTTCGCTGTATAGCGCTTAGTACAATTCTGTTGTAACCACATTCATACGACGCAAATTCGGGAACAAAAAACAATTTATCTCTATCGTTCTATAGTGGTCGCCATTGACTGTAAAGTGGCGACCATCATTTTCAACGATTAAAAAAGGGGCAAAGACGCCACTGGCAGGAAAATTGCAGCAGACAATCACCTTTTGTAGATGCAGTGGGTTACTATGGTAGCATATGAGTGAGTACCATTGGATGTAAGGTCCAGAATATCAGCCGAAGCTGATAGTTCACTCTGTTAGCAGTTTGAGTACAGTGCGGCACGCTAGGACTTCGGCTATAACGATAGAGTTGTGGAGTAGGTAAGCCAAATCCTGCCGCTGTCTGGCACCATATCTAAAAAGATATCGTGCCTTTCAAATATAAAACATCGCACCACATCCAGTCCTGAAGGGACTTTTGCACCACTTACCTGTACTTATTGTGAGAATTGCTATATGTATTCATGCCATTGCCCCATCCTCACTGCGACATTACCGGCGCATAGGATATATCCCAAAATGACAGCAGTGGAGGAGCAGATTTCTGTCAACCTTCATTCTCGAGGGCGCTGGGTTAGTGAGAGGAAGAAATAAAAGTTTTACCACTCCATTCCTTTACTTTATTTTAGGTGCATTATTTCAAATATTAATCAAATAGTTTAAATATCGGTGCTGGACTAAATTTTACTTATTAATTCGAAATGCTCTTTTAAGCGGTATCTAACTATGGTAGCTTATCTGTGGTACTAAATTCGGTAACTAATTCGAAAGAATATATGCAATAGTGATTCAAATGCTATAATTGTTTAAAACTCTAAATAAATTTTCTTTAAATCTTAAGACGAGTTTCTATGTAGTTTCGATATACCACAATGAATGGGATAGACTCCTCGTAAACGTATGGACGCAATTTGTCATATAAAACCTTTATTTAAAGATATTAATGAAAAAGGCGGACGCTTTCTATGAAAAACTTAGTTGTATGGACGTGATCTGTCACAAAAAAACCTTCACTCAGAGATACTAATCGAAAATTTTATATACAGACAATTTTAGAAAATGTTATCGAAACTATAAACAAGGTATAAAAATTTTACAATAGAAAAAGTTAACAACTTACATATCTTGATGGGTGATGGTCCACTACATACGCATCTCAGTAGATGTCTCTCACAGCACTAAGTGAAAATTAGTAAACAAGTTTATTTTGACTCAATTTAGACAGGTCAGTATGCTGACTGAACCGCACGAAATCTATAGGTAGGGTAATGCTTCATTTCTGCCACCACCCATCTTCTTTCCAACAAGTTTTCGTGAGGCAGGGGTAGCATACTGACCCGTCTAAACAAGGTCTTTATTAAATTTTAAGCTACTGCTACAATAATTTTCTGGATCCGGATTCATATTATTTTAAGACTATCTTTACTAAAGACGACTCCATGTACGCCAGAACGCTTAGGGGACATCCTTCGTTAGTACACGCAACATTACCTTGCCAACATGTAGACCGTTACCGTTTCTGCATTCGGCACCCCATATAGGAGAATTCTAACAGATCAATCAGCGCGTTGGTCTGAAAATGGATGAATCAAAAATGACTGGATACAAACCTTCTCTCAGATAGGTAGATTTGCCAGAAATTTAGAAAGAAATTTCGTAAAATGGTGTCCCCCCTAATAGGGATTTTAGTTCAGAAGCGTGGCTTTTCCAGGGGCTTTGTGTTTAGGTCAATCAGTTTATAAAACCGCGATAAATCTAGATTACTTCGATGATCTTTAAAAGTCTTTACTTATTTTAGCAGCTATCAGCACGTTGCCAATCTTACTTCGTCTCTCTTCTTCTTTCTTCCAAAACCACATCTCTTTCGTCCGCCAGCAGTCAAGCGCACAACAATTGCAGTAGACGCGCTAGATGACAGTAGCACCCGAATGTAGCATACTGCATCATGTAGTATGCTGGGACCAAAGCATAGTTTATTGCCGTCCAATTACTTATGTTCTGCTTGTTGACTAATGCGTTTAGCCACAAATAGAAATACTTTTGCTATAAAAATCCGGCTCCGCGTGAAATTTTTGCAGGCAACAATCTGAGAAATTGCGGCTTCAGATCTTGAATTAGTTCGATCTTGTACGGGTGTAGGCCAAGATCCGGAAAATTCGCCATCATGATATTTGAGAGAGTCCCAATATCTGCTTATGGTATGGAATTGATTGATTTGGATCGTTGATAACAGACGCACTTATGCCCGGAATATTCTTAAGGCTCCTTGGGTTTCTTTACCTTGCAGACACTGAAAATGGTGACTCGAACTTTTGAACCAACTTGAGAATTAAGTGTCGGGTAAGGGGATTGTAACGACCAAAAATTGGCGTAAAGGCACTTAAAGTTGGGACCACCGACTCCGAATTTTTTGGTAGTAAAATTTGATAATTTGTACACGTTGCTTTTTTTTGTAATTCATGGTGATTAAACGGTAGACATTGATAAGCAAAACAGTTGTGATAGTTGACAGATAAACATTAAAGGTGTTCATATTTCAAATAGATAATGGATACCCCTTTAGTTTCGAAAGCTTAGCAGATATTTACAACGCTAAGTGTAGTTACACAAATTAAGTAGAAGCTATTTTAGTAAAAATTATAGTTCAATACAGATAGAGTAGGAAAAGTAATTACTTTGGAAAAATAGATTAAGCTGATTAAAGTAAAAATTAGAACTAATGAATAAGATTTTTATGGTACAATAATATTACAGAGTAAAATTTTAATCTTAAAGTTATAAACGAAAAGAAATTCAATAATATAGCTGCATAAAATTCAGCGGAAACTGCAGAAATTAAAATTTCAATGCAATAAAACTAAAGTATTGTCAGAGCCGTAAATAGTATTTACGGCTGTGGTACTGCACTTACGGGATTATTTAATTCTTATAAAAATATGTTAATGTGTAAATCTCTGTAAATTTTGGAAATGATAACTTAGGGTAGCAAGGATAAGATATTAAATAGATTTAAGTTTTATGATATTGTTGCAATTTTTTGTTTGGTTGCGTGTATGTTGCAACTTTATGCTGTATGTTGTTATTAATTGTTTTATTTTGATTACCTGGCCGAGCGGTCGCCAATGAATGTGGACCAAGTCCGAGCGTTGGGGTGAAGTGTGCGAGCGAACGCCGAATATTCTAGAATTATACCTAGTGCTCTCCAGTGTATGGCGCGAGATGGTACCGCCTTGTCCGGATCCCAAAACTGATGCGAACGCATACGGCTCTGCCAACTAAGGGCCTCTGAAGTGGGGCCTGGTACAACGAGCTCTGGTTTCCTTTGGCATCCGTATTTGGGGAGCTCCAAATCATCCAATGGTTGCGCTTTTACGCTATTTAATTTCTCTCCTTTAATTTTTGTGATCGGGTTGTGAAAAAAAACTGCCGATGACTAGGCTTTCTATTGATTTTGTCTTTATTATCTTCCAGGCTTTTTATAAAAACAGACTTTTATTTTTGACAACTACGTCCTCTTTTACCAAACTCAAGATTAACTATTGCCGCTTTTTTTACTACTTTTTTAACATTTTCTATCTTTTTTGTACTAGATCTAACTAAAACTTTCTTAGCGACCTCTATTGGTGAGGTTACAGGTTATGAGTCGTTTAGTTCGCTTGACTTAATATTTCAATTTTGTTTATTCTAACTACAGGTTAACATTCTTTAACATTTCACAGGTCAGAATTCTTCTTTTAATTTTTACAAATTTATTTCTACAACATGTTGCACTAATCTCTTTGTGACATTTCTAACTTTTCCTATCTGTCGCTACTATTATAGTCTTTTTTATTCTAATACCTCATCCTTTAGTTTTTTACATTTACCAAAATTTATCGTAGGGACTTAGTAAGCTCTGTACAGGATTTTTATATAGTTTTACTTTAAATGGTGTTGAAACTTTAATTTAGTCTTTCCTTGATTTTTGTACGGGTTCTTATTTTATTTTACGTTACACGCAGTCAAACAAGATTCGTTTTCCTTTTAAATTCCTACGTCTGTCAGCCGTTCTGTTTAAAGCAGATTTCCTATTTGTCAAATTATTTCGCTACGTTTTCGCTTTCTTGCATTTATCAGATTGGTTTATTCAAGATATATGGGAGACCAGGCATTCCCTTAAAAATGTTGACCATTGCAAATAATTGCCTGTGAGGTAGCTCCGTGACTACTGTATAAACATTTACGTTCTCTGTACCCTGCTTTCTTATACATCACGTCACTAGATGGCTACAAATAGACTTGGGTCAAGTCCTTACTTTGGTTAGGGGCTCCACTATTGCTTGATATCTGTTTTCCGATATGGAACAGCTGACCGACTGAGTAGTGTCATATGTGCATGTTATGAAAACGTCAAATTTGTTTCAATTTTAAAAGGATGAGAAAGTTCTGTGTTATTGCTGTGTTTTGTTTCTCAATAATTGAGATAAAACAACAAAAATGGTTTATGATACATATGGTCGCGCATACAAAGCCAGAAGGAAAGAATGGAATGATGTGAAAGAATTTGCTCTCCAACAAGTCGAAGGTATCGGCTTATTGATGTCGGTTTGCCGGGAAATAACATTGCTCCGGGAACTGAAGCATTCAAATGTTATCAACCTCATTCGAGTTTTCTTATCCCAGACGTATGGAAAATTATTCCTTCTTTCCGACTATGCAGAACATGATCCGTGGCACATTATCACATTCCGTAGAGCAGCAAAAGCTGCTAAGCAAACAGTTGTACCAAAAGGAATGGTAGGAAGTCTCCTGTATCAAATTTTAGATGGAATCCGTTATTTGAGCACAAATTGGGTCCTGCAACGTGATTTGAAACCTGCAAATATTCTTGTAATAGCGATGGGATTTGCAAGACTTTTTAATGGAAATTGTTCTTTAGCCAAATCTATGGAAAGGCATCACATTAAGCCAGACAGTAAGGCATTCCATTTATTACAGAAGTTACTTTTAATGGCTCCAAATAAACGAATTACATCTGTACACGCAATGGAAGATCCCTATTTCACAGAAGAACTATTTATGCGGTCCGAACTCAAGAGACAATACAGGACCTCCTTTCACTGAAGTGATTTCGACGAAACAGGTAAGTCGTTTTGTAACAATATATTGAAGAATTCAGGCTTTTGATTGTTTTTCGATTTTTTTCTTACATAATTCCTTTTTGATAATTATTCCCTAATCGGCCGTCCTACTTACATGAAAATAATATATAATAATAACTAAATATGGTTACTACAGCTACAGGTATGTTACTTTTTTTCTTTTGTTTTTTTTTTTTATTAAATTATGTTTATATGATTTCTTTTTTATTTTATTTATTTATTTTATGTCGACATTAGTGTTGGTGTTATTTAGAATTGTTGGAGGAGTTTACTTTCCTGAATATTCGAAATCCCTCGTGATCTGTACGTAGGCTTACCATGAATCTTCGAAATTAGTGTACCGGAACTGAGGTCTCCTTGAGATTTTTGTCACAAAAAAAATACTTGTTTTATATTTTGGTTTTCGTTTTTGTTATAAAATTTTTCTTCACTCGGGTCTCGACTCACTCGCCCCAAAAAAAAAACGCCAACCAGAAGCAGTTGAGAAAAGAGACAGACCACTCTCTGTCATCTGCATAATGCACCTCGTTGACTCGTTGTGTTGCCGTATCAATTATCGATAAGTCGACCTTCTTCTTCCACTTGGCTTCCGCTAATTCATTTCTTTTTTGATTCTTTATTTTTGAATATTTGTTTTTATATCAGTTTAGAATTGATTTAATTAAGGTTATAGATGCGCTTATTATTTTTATATTGTATGTTAATTAAAATTATCGAACTCCAATCAATTTCGAAAAATTTTCAAGAACATGAATTTTAATGCTTGCTAATTTTATAATTCATATGGGGTATTTATAGTGGCTCTTAAATCTTATAATCACAATATGTTGTTACGTATTTTGTGGGTCTAAAATCCAGCGTTACAAATGGCCAGGAAAAGTATATTAAAAAATAACAATGAAAACTCGGTTAATCAAATACATTAAGGGCATAAAATTTGAAAAGGGATGTGTGTTCCGTCGCGGAACAATCTTTAAACTAAAACCTCAAAACACACAAACAAAATCATTTCCTACGACGAATCACTTGATAAAAGTTCCCACGAAGATCATAAATTTTAAGAAACAAGGGTCTCTCGATGCTACTGGTAACATATTCAAAATAAAACAAAAAACAAGCATTATTAAAAAAAATAAACAAATGGTAAAACCTTAAATCATTTCATGATCTGAGACGTTAACCAAAGACCAAACTTAATGCGTTGAGATGAGTTCCAGTCTAAGTACAAGAACCGGATCATCTAGTTTTTATCTAAAACGGAAAACAAAACAAATCATTAATAAAATAAATAATACTTAACATAAATTACAACACTTACCTATTTTAATCAGCTGCCATCGAACACTTTGACATTTACAGTATGGCAGATGATATTACAGAAAAAAAATGCTCACTAAGACACGCGGTGTTGTAATTTCGTGCACTAACGTATGCATTGTCATGAAATGACGTACTTTTGAGTTCAATATACACGCAGCTGCACGCCGTCTCGATACAAAGTTGCAGGGCTTCATTGTTAAAGCCACCGTCAGACACATATCCCATTGGTTTTCTGCCTATAAATAGCGAGCTGCTGGAAGCAGCAATCCTCTCTCGTTTTGACTGAGCCATAAGGCAGATCGGTAGTTCTAACGCAAAAAATTAAGCAATGATTAACCAAATCCACAGGAAGTATTGATCCCGTATTACTAACCTTTAATATTAATTAATTATTTAATTAATATTTATTTTCAGCATCCCATCGGGAGTCTTTGGCCCCAGCCATTTCCCGCATGAGCAGTTCTATGACGTTCATTCCATCCACATAACCCTAATTTGATGTAGTTAGTTAGTCATTAAACACGATATTTTTTCCAGTTACAGACTGAAAAAGTAAAAACGCCATTGGAGGTCCTATAATCCATTAAAATTGTACTTTTGTAAAATTTGATTGGATTAGTATCTATTAGAGTAATAAAATGAGGTGTGAAGTTAACTAGAATTGGTAAATATTGAATTGAAATTAATATTAGAATATATATATTTGATTGAGAAAACTTTATACATGGAATAGTACCTTAATTGTTTGGTTTATAAGACATTTTTGTGATAATAAATTATTGAATTCTGACATAATGAACCTCCTGTCTTGTCATTTCAAACCGGAACCTGCCCCTTTTTATGCTAAGCCCACATTAGGACTTCACAAACGCAAATAAGCCAATAACTAATGTTCGATCAGGATCAACCTTTTAAATGTCAGAAGACCAATATTGAAAATATCTATATTATTAAATCTAGAGTACATGTCTTTTATTTTCTGAAATTGGTCGATTTTTCTTTTATGTTGGCTCCGCAGTATTTTGTATCTATTGCTATGGGGCGGAATATGGATATCTATAAGGGAAAGCAAAGTAGGGTAATATATCTAATTATTAAGGATTTTATATAAAAACATTGATAATTTGCTTCTTCACTTCTCCCCGAATTTGCCTTTTCATGCACCTTTGAATAGGCTAATATCTTCTGATGTGTCCATAAATCAAATTCTTTGATGACTTTTTCACATGAATCAGATTCTTATGCCTTCAACCTTAAATCACTTAAGAAACAGGAATGTTGGTATTCGCATAAAATATTCTTGATTTGTATAAAGCCAAAAATCTATAATAATATCTCAAAGGAGTAGGTGATAACAAAGGACGGGGCATACAAAGCAAAATGATATGCAAGCACAAACAAAGTAACAAGAATAACTGGAAGCTCAGGTGATGAATGAATGGCACCGTGATGAAATGATAACAAATTTCCACTCTTATTAGAATAAATCCTCTGCTCCTTCGTAAATTCTGCCAGTTGTTTCCACCTGCAATGCGCTTGACACTAGAAAACTTGAAGGTAGCCCACATTTTTCGGTTTGGCTTCACTTAGTTTAGCTTTTCAGCCTTCCTGTTTGTTATATAATCAAAGCTAATGACTTATCTGACGCGTGATTATCCGCTTGTCTTTTTAAGTATGAAATAATATTTTCCACGCAATTTGTCTTCAAAGTAGATTTGCGTAAACTGTGGAAAGAAAAAATAGATTAAAAATTCGAATACTCATCAAATATCTTGACATTTTCCTGAAACAAATCCTCATACAGAAAAGTTGTATCTTCAAAAGGTTCACGTATTGGCAACTAGGGCATTTTGAATTGTCGTTCATATACCTCTACCAACTAACTAAGAAAACTGCAAAGGCACGTTTTTCGCTACTGTGGAAACTATATACATATATACATATGTATATTTGTATATATGTACACATAGTATTCGGTAGATCCTAAGAAAAGAGCAGCATCTTAACTCAAGCGTATGTTAAACGAACACGTTAGAAATGTATAAAGGAAATACTCTCTATAATTTCCCTATAAAAAAAGCAAAAAAAAAATCGGGAAACACCGTACGGTGGAGACTTACACGCACGTTTGAAATTTTGGCTTTCGTCCAATCAACCACACCGAAAATGTGGTACTGAAGAGCCACGGAACAGCAATTAGTCCTCACTTACATTACAAGGAGAAAACCCCTGCATCCGTTGTTGGAAAGGGATCTGAATCTGAAATGTGAAGGAAAAATTAGTAGAAATTAAAATTCAATTAGTGCAGAGTTTCTTGAAGTTCCCCGGCAATTATCGCAATTACCAGAATCTGATGTAATTCGGATTTTTCAGGGGGGTAGCTATACAGATGTCAATTATATGGTAAAAAGTCAGAAAGTGCTTTAAATATAATAAGGCAATAAAGCAGAGGAAGGATGCTACTTTAACCTGGGAAAATTTCTAACTAAAGCAAAATTGGATCTGTTGTTTTTTATTCTCAGGAAAATATTTTTAAAATATGTTCAAATTATGAAGAAGCTGCCAAGTGAAATAAAATTATTTCCAAATAAACAACATTTTAAGAGTGGTCTAGAAAACTGAAAGGACGAACAGGTATCATTTGAAGACTGTAGCGTTTATACTTATGGTTATTTATAAAAATATTATGCGTACAATTTGGAAAAAAAACTTTAAAAACAAATTAAGCAATAGCATCAGTAGTTGACTGTATACTACACATGTACGCTTTGTAATAATAAATTGTAGAGAGTACACGGAGATACTTAAAATTCTGGTACAGAAAAAGTAAACATGTGATAAATAGAAGTGTCAGTGCAGTAAGAAATTTAGTCTCATTTATGGATCTTAATACAGCACAAAGTTCATTGTCAGCTAAGAGTGACCAAAAAAATTTATGTTTGTGAGAAAAAATATAATTGAAAATAAAATAAATTAAAATAAATAAAAATGAAATGCTGTTCATTATAATAGCATCACTTGAAAGCGGCTGAACCGATTTGGAAAACTTTTATTTTTTTGAATGTTCGTAATAGTCCAAGAACGGTTTTTAGGGAACTATTGGAATCGGCAACGCCTTTTTGGTATTGCCATACAAAACTTTTCACTAAACGTCGACGCAAAGAGCTGAAATCTTGCACAAGGACCTATTTTAAAAAAAATAGAAACATAAGTTCGAAAATGGAACCAATCGAGCAACTTTTTCGGAGGGTTGCTATAGAAAAAATTATTTGTTTACTATAAATTTGGACACTGGCTGAGAACGCGTCGACGTACAGAGGAACTTTGTGGTGGTTCGCGATGCATAATATCTAAGTTGTCATTTCTTTCATACCTATCAACCCCCATCCCCACCCATCTAGACATCTATGTTATCGCAGGGCAATGCCGGCGGGCTCCCTTGTTTTAAACAAATTAACGTAAAACACACAAAATATATAAAATGCAATAAATCTTCTTTTTATTGATTAATCCTTAAGTAGGCGCACTAGCAAAATCACACAAGTGGGCCCATGGAGTCAGCAGTGACCTTAATTTCTCTCTAGAAATTTAAAAAAACCACAAAATATTCAAAAACAAAAACAATGCAGTTCGATAACTAAACCTTACTGCTTTAACAAAAACTGAAAAACAAATAACTTCTCTTAAAGTTAACTCAAAAATAAAATACAATCATTTTATATTACATAATTAAGAACTTTGTGCTAGCCTTTGTAGAAAAGTAAGAAATTAGAAACCACTATTCGCCATTCACTCAAAACTGCAATCTCATATTTTTTGCTTATACCCTTGATATACCGCCTATTCGGCCCACCAGCGAACTATGCCTCCCTTGAAGCTTCTGATCTCAGTACATCAATTCCTAAAAAGAAAATAAACAAAAAAATCAGAGAGAATCAAATTCAAAGATGAATCAACTTAAACACTTATCTAATTATTAAGCTGCGTCCATACAATTTCTTCCTCCTGCAGAATCACAAGATTCCCTTGATGATGCCCATAAGCTAAAAATAACAAAATATTTTTAAAAACTATAAAAATCAACAATTTAATAACAAACTTACCGAAAGCACACGTACCTCCGTATATTTACAATTTGACTTATCATCAAATTGACATTACGTCAGTCAGACGCTTTTTTCTCCGCAGCAATTGCCAGAAACGTTACCAGGGCAACGCCATGAGGAGTGCAGCACAGGATTGGCATCGACAGCTATTAAAAGGCAGCTAGAAATAGTGAAAGCCCCCATTTCCAAATCAGAGTCGATCTGATCAAGTCCTAATCCTTTGAGTCTGTTCTGGGCAAAATCCCAATCCAAAACAGAAGTTAAATCTAAATCCACAACTTCAGGTTAGTTATGTTGGCGATCCGATTTATATAGTATCTGACTACGTCAAACTTTTTAGTATTTTCTTTGAATAAAAAAATTAATTGTGATGAATTTCTAGCCGCTTTGCACGGAGAATGTTCCCAGAAGTTAAAACAAAAATAAATGTATCATACTATTTGGAGTAAACTACCGAAAACGAAATCCAATATGCACAGATCCCAAGAGCTAGGTGTTCATTCAGAGAAGATTCTTGAAAGTCTGAGGAGGCTAGCTGTTCAGTCTACATGCACATTGCTATTCCCCCGATGCAGTCACGAACTCCAATCCAACAACAGTAACAACAGAAAATCCCGTGGAAAACCAAATTAAAATTTGACAAAAATACTACACTTACATCATAAAATATCCTTATTTGCATCGATAACGTCAAAAAAATCTTTCAAAGAATTCTAACTAGAAATAAACAAAACATTATCAAAAGAATAGTTAAGAAAGAAAATACCGCACAACTTACATGTACAATTCAACTTGTCATCCAATTTCTCGCCGAAGTAATTGGCACAAGCATCCCAACCTAAATCAGAAGTTAATTCTGCATCCCAATACAGAAAGAAGTTGACTCTGAATATTCAAAATTGAGGTTTGCTCAAGTTCCCACATACTGGAGTTACTAATAAACAATACAAATTCAAGGTTAACCTTACGCAAAGGTTAATCCTAATATTTGACTAGAGGTTAACTGTCCTTAAAGAAATACAGAAGCTAATTCTGAAAATATGAAATTCTCATACACACACGTAGCAGCAATTCATTTTGCTGCACCGATAGTATGCACACGACAAATCGTTATAATTTCTACTACTGACATTCCCACACGCAGCAACAAAGTAAGCTGCATAAAAATGTGCACATTTCAGACACAAACTCTCCAGCAAACTAAGCTGCATACAAATAGCAAACTCATAATTGCTACATATTTCAGACACACACACTACAGTAAACCGAGTTGCATGCAAATAGTAAATTCATAATTGCTACTTCCCTCAGAATTACACGCAGCAGCAAAGCAAGTTGCATGCACATGCCGAAATAATACTTCCTGCTTCACTGATACTTTTCAAGCGCAAATGAAAATTCTTTCATTACAGAACAGATTAACGTACATTCTTCTTCTTCTCTACAAGAATAAGAAAATACAGAAAAATGGTACGCAGCGCCACGCCACAAACAAAATTTTATATTGAATTTTTAAGTTTGTAAAGTTATTGCATTTTTTAAAGTTGTAAAGTCATTTCTAGTTATAACGATATCTTAGTTTTCTCTTAAAACTTGGAACCCCACCTCATGTACCAACACTAGTAAACAGAACTTGGTCTTATTGAACTGTTGGTCTTCCTCTCCAGTTCAGTGTCAATCACCTGCATCACCTCCAGAAGGAAAACCTATTTCCAAATCTTGGACAGAAATTTAAAAATAAGTTTGCAAAATTGCTTAACGATTTTATCATTGGATAGGCTAACAATTCTTTCTGAATAAGCTTTCTGCAGTAACCGTCAATTGCCTCTTAAAGTATACAAATCTTGCGAATGCTAAAAGCTATCCACTTCTCTGTGACATCATCCTACTTTTCTTTTCAAGTTCTTTCACCAAATGTACAAGAAACGGATAGACCTAAAGTAACATTATTGAACCATAAAATGTACTACGAAATATAAAATATTAAACTACTAAGTTTTAAAGAAATACAATGAAATGTTGTTTATTTATATTAAAAAAACTGTCGAAATTTTTCACTGCTCTCGTAGAACACTCAACACTACAAGTCTATTGAAGCTTTCTTAATAACACCAAACAAAACAAATTGTCGAAAATTTCATAATGCACGCAATTTCTTGCCTCAAAATCATATTTCGAGCTATTGAACTATAGTCCTGAGCCTGAATTATCGAGTAAATATACGACAATAAAGTCATAACCAAACTTTTTATCAAACATTTATCTTCTAAATATTTTAGTTCTGAGCTAGATGAGACAAACATTGGATCAAAACCCGATTCTTTTGAACTTTGACCCAACTTTATCTGTTAAATCTCCCAAGTTTCAAGTACTACAATGCAAAAAATATGTTCAAACAATTGTCTGCTAAACATCCCCAATTTTGTATGCATTGAAACAAACATATTGGATTAAATATAGTTTCCTCTCAACATTGTTCGAATTCATTGAGACTAACATTGGATATAATGCAGATTATTTTCAATTTCGTCCAAATATCTTTCCTTAAAAATTTTTATTTTATTTTCTTATTTCTATTGCATTCTCCAATATGTAAGATGTGATATTTCTCCGGAGGAGATATATAAAAAAAAAAGCTAAATTCCAATGTAATGACCGATTTATTCAAAAGCTCTCGTAAAATTGGACAATTCTTAATTTCTACCTGTAAGAACTTTTCTGCTTATTTGACAATAATTTTATATATTTCATGAGACAAAGAAAAAGCCGAATAACTAAAAAATAATTTTATTTCAACGGAATCAAATAAATTGCAACACGTATCCGGTGTCGATACCTTGTTGGTCAGTCAACGTGACTTACAGAAAATTGTCTATTCGACATAAAGGTCCGCGTCCCGTGGGCTACTATCTCAGGTGTTAGGACAAGTTGTTGTCGGATTTTCCGGAACCTCCTGACAAGAAGAATGATAGCAATGGCAATGACGGTTATTGGGCCAACATCTGTTATAGTTGAAATCTTTTCGTTACTAAATAGCTTCCGTAGTTTTTCGATATTTTTTAGGTGTAGATTGTGCAAATACCCCAGGTCTACCTTAGTTGCTTTCTCGGTTATATTACGTTGTAGGACTGATGGCAATATTTGGAGTGTCCTTAGCTCCCTGGTACTGTATGTGTTGTTATTGATTTTTATAATCTCGTTGTAGATTTGGATCAGGAAGCTGCCATTTATATGTCTACTTTTCTTGTTGTGAATGATCTCGCCATTAAAGTTGTTCAGAAAAATAGTGTTGTCGTTTCGATATCTTCGTTCTGGTTGAACTGGTACTCGCGTCCAGGTTGCTGGCTTTTAGGAGCTGGCCTATACAATGATCGCTTGGCAGTTCTTTTAAATCATTATCTTTGCAGATGGTTGCATCATTGAAATTGTCACACTTCCCGGTTATGCCGAAAATTTCATCTTGATTAATGAAAAGTTCTCTATGTTCAACGTAAACTTGCCTGTTGTTTTTTGTCGTGAGTCTCACTGCTACGCGGTTGTACTCCATATTGTTGGTTTTCGGCATTGATAACACGTAAAGAATGGTTGACTCTTTCACTATCATTTTTGGCTCTGCGTATTCTATGGCTTCTATCTCCTTTGAGTAAGGAAGTGTCTCGACTTCTGCTATGATATGGCCAACTCCCTCTTTATCTAATAGGTTGGTGTTGTTCCTGCTTTAGCAGTTGGGCGGCTCGTACGATTTCTTTTAGTTCTTCTTGAACTATACTGAGCCTATTGACCGTTGCTTGTTGAAGTTCTTCCATAGAGTTTTCATTTAATTGTTCGGCAATCTTATTGTACTCTCGAAGGATTTTGGTAACGGTGTTCGTCAGTCCTTCGTTAATCTTGTACTGTTGGTTGTTGTTCTCAACTATTTTGTTTTGACTCTTTACAATTTCGTCCCAGTCTGAAGCGTCTGAATTCCCCGCAATCCATTTCCATGCCGAACCGATCCAATTGATAGACCGCCGGTTCCTTTGTGGTTGCAGTTTGAGTTCTGCCAGTAAGATGTTAATTTGCTGTACCTGGTGGAGTAATTGGGGTTTGAAAATGTTTTTGGGGCTGACCATTTGTATCGTTGGTAGTATCTTCGTTACAATATCTTCGTAATTAGTTAGGTTTATTATGTGAACCAGATTGAAATTGCCATTTATAGTTCGTCCTTTTCCCAATTTTAGTGTAACTATCGGTGTGTTGCACTCGTAAATGGTAAACGACGTCGCCATCATCAAAAATGCTAATCTGAAAAGAAAAGAGGGAGAGAGCAAGGAAGTTTAGTTAGGTATATTTTTAATTTGTGTTTTGTGTATTCTTCTGCCGGATTCTGTGATAACGGTCACCTTATTGTCTTTTGCAACTACTTCTTTCTAAAATTGTGGTTTATACTTTGCCTGGATTTATTTGACTCGAATGTAAACTGTTTCGCCGGGTTTATAGGTTTTTGGTTTATTTCTTTTCAAGTTTTCTCTACTAATTTTATTTTTTTGACTTTTTTATATTCTTCCCATTAAGTCCTCATTGACCCTGATTTTGAATTCGACCAGATTTTGGTAGTTTATTCATTCCAGTCTGCCAAGAAGGATGTCGCTTGGCTTCTTATTCGTTACTGAGTGTATTGTGTTGTTATATCTATATACGGCTATATTAATTAGTTCCTTTAGGGTCAGATCCTTATATTCCTCTTTTAGACAGAGTACCTCCTCAATAATAGGGCTGTGTACCCTCTCTACTGCTCCGTTGACTTCACTTCATTGCGACGGCTTTACGTATGTCTCGATACCTCTGTTATAATAGGGCTAATGAAACTCTTTTCATTGTACATTACGAGGATTCTTGGTGCTGTAAAGTAGTGTAGAACCATAAAAATTTTGTCTCTCAAATGCAAAACAGATTTATCCTTTATTTGAAATAATTTTGCGAATTTTGAAAATTTATCGATGCAACTGATAAATTTCACATTTTTTATTTCAATGATATTGATGTGAAGTATTTCCGACGGGTAACTTGGGATCGGAGTTTTCTGCAGTTCTGGTTTATTTGGGTGTCGACCCAATATAGTCTTTTAGCACATCGTCTATCATTCTTTGAAAAACTGCTGGGGCGTTTTTGAGTCCAAAGGGTAGTCTAGTGAACTCGTATTTCGCATTCACTGTTGTAAACGCGGTTTTGGGTATGTCTTTTTCCTTCATCTGAATTTGGCGAAAGCTAGAAGTTAAGTCAATTGTGGTAAAGTAGTTCGAATTTCCGAGGCTAGGTATAGTGATTGGTATATCTGGTATCGGGTATGTATCAGATATGGTCACTGCATTTAGTCTTTTAAAGTCTATGACCGTCCTATACTTGCGAACACCTGAATCGTCTATTTTCTTGTCGACAATCCAGATTGGTGAATTGTACGGGCACTTAGATGGTCTTATAATTCCATCCTGCAAGAGCTCTTTTATTTGCTGGTCTACTTCGCTTCTCATATTTACTGGGTATGGATAAGATTTGGTATAGATTGGGCCATCTGTAATTGTCTTATTGAAAACAACACATATTGAAAATCAAATCCAACTGGTTTTTCTTGTTGCCCAATTTTAATTATTTGAAAACATGGCCATGATTTCCAAAGAAATTCTGCCAGAAATTTCAAAGTTTTTTCCTTGGAAAATATCTATTACCTGGAGGTTGAATGGATGGATTGAGGAGTGGTTGTGGCGCCCTCCCCCCCGGGGACCCGAGAACTTAGGCCACGAAAAGGCCCTCGACCCATGAGCAATGTTCATAGGCCCCAACCAGACGCTTTTATAAACCATAAACAGGCTCCCAACCCTACCTATCGGTCTCATTCAATTCATCTAGGAGGTGTGGCGACTGGTATATACTTCTCGCGCAGTTATGAATATTTTGTCTTCCGATTACTCTGGCAGTACCCCACAACTAAATTATTCGTTAAAAAAAACCATTTCGTTGTAATTGCTGTACGTACACGAAAATTAAGTTTTAAAGTAGGACAGATTTTAGAATTGTTTTTTAAAATAAAAAGAAATTTTTTATGTCAGTTTTTCTCGAGAGATAATGCGAGTTAGAAGTATTCTTCAAAAATAAAAAGGTTATACCAAATACCAAATCAACCAGAACGAATACCCTGGAAGGATAAAGAAGTTCTACGAGGAGACGCATAGCCGTACTAGCTGCAAGGACCCCTTTATTGGTGACCCCGACGTGATTTTTTGTTTTGGCAACGACTTATGGCTTCCCCCCTCCAGTGGTATGGGGACCAGAGCGTTGCTAAAAAAAATAGCCAAATCTGGAATCAGGATTGTTTTCAGCGGAACCCCAGCTCTCGGACTTCGTTGGGTCAAGTCAGCAACTGCTTCGTTGAACTACCTATGGTTTGCCCCCCTTTAGTGGTAAGGGACTAGAACGTTGTGTGGAAGTCAAGACGCGGCCAGTTCGAGAGTTTCTGTAGGAATAGCCGCAGCGAAATCTTCTGGTATCGTGACAAGTTTATTAACCAGCCATATTTTGAGTCAGGAGCAGTGGTGCAGTACAATTTCCCGTTCCGCAAGTGTCAAGAGGAGGCAGCCTGTGCTATAAATAGCACAGAGCTTTGCAGGATAAGTTTTTATTATTTCCAATTTATTACATATCAATAATTAAGAATTCATATTCACACACATCCATATTTTAATAATTGAGAATTCTTACATTTATCTTCTGCTTTATGTTTCTCTTATTCGTTGTAAATCTGACTCTAATTTTTGTTAGTGGAATAGTTCTTTTGAACTGTGAGTAAAGTTTGTAACATGTACGTAACCCATCCGGGTTTGTTAAGTATCGCGAGTTTTTGGTACAGTTTTTGAAGTGTTGTGTTGTGGTTCCAGAGTTGGAGGAAGAGCTAATTTCAAATCATGAGTTTGACCAACGATTCGTCGATCGTCTCCAATGATTCACAGGTCGTCGCCTCTCCACCGGCGAATCTCGGGGCGGTTGCTGTGAGGCCTACTCCGTTTTGGAAGCAAGCACCGGAACTATGGTTTTGTCAGCTGCAAGCTCTGTTTGAGTTTGCAGCTATTACACAAGACAGGACCAAGTTCAATATAGCAGTCAGTGCGTTGGATATGGATGTGGTACGCGTGGTAAGTGACGTGGTCTTCAACCCGCCGTCTGTGGATCGATACAAGATGCTCAAGGAGATGTTGATTTCTCGCCTGTCCGGTAGCGAGCAACAGAAGGTCCAACAATTGCTCACAGAGATGTCTCTTGGTGATCTCAAGCCCTCGCAATTGCTTCGTGAGATGCAGTCTCAAAATCAAGGACGATTAAGTGACCCAGTGCGTAAAACGCTGTGGCTTCAACGATTGTCATCACAGATGCAAGCTATCATCGCCTGTAACCCCGCATCTCTCTCTGAACTTGCAACATGCGCCAACAAAATTGCAGAAGTCCGGCCATCTCCAGAACAGTGTTCCGTGCGTAACATGTTTGCAAATTCTGGCGACGCATCGCTCGGCTTTTTGGTCAACCGGATTAATGCCTTGATGCAAGTCATCGGAAATAATTTCATTACTCTTAATGGGCCTTCTACCAGCAAACCCCGCAGTAGGTCTACAAGTTGTTAGCGAGACCATCATGGTTTTGCAAGTTCTGAAAATCGGCAGGGCTTATGCTGGTATCATCAGCGTTTCGCTAGCAACGCCAGCAAATACATTCCTCCGTGCAACTTGAACAAAATTAATGCAGGTAAGCAAAATTCTAATCTGTCTTCAAACTAATCGGCCCCCCTCCCTTGGCGAGTGGAAGGCAGGCCTCTTACAACAATCGCCTATACATTTTCGACCAATCTTCTAGGCAATATTACCTGGTTGATACAGGAGTCGATGTATCAGTCATTCCGGCCACAAAATTTAACAAGAACTTTCGCAGTGATTTTTATCTTTCGGCAGCAAACTCGACCCCCATTTTTACTTATGGTAAAAAAATTTTAACTTTAGATTTGCTGCAAGAATTCAGATCGATTACCATCGACAATGGCTTCACTAGACCCGTGGCACACAAGGTTACCCACCACATTGTTACTATTGGACCTCCAGTGGTCCCGAAAGCACGTCGTTTACCTTCAGACAAACTCCTCGCTGCCAAGAAGGAGTTCGACTTCCTGCTCAAACAAGGCATTTGTCGACCCTCCGACAGATGCTGGTCCTCATCGTTGCATATGGTGGCAAAAAAGAACGAGGAATGGAGGCCATGTGGAGATTATAGGCGTTCGAATGCCTGTACTGTCCCCGACCGCTATCCTATACCTCATATAAAGGATTTTGGACATCAGCTCGAAGGATGCTTATTTTTTTCAACTTTGGATCTAGCGAAGGCGTATCACCAAACTCCAGTTGAACCTAAAGACATCCCTAAGACTGCAATTTGCACACCTTTTGGTTTATACGAATTCGTTCGAATGAATTTCGGACTTTGTAATGCAGCACAAACATTCCAGAGATTTATTCACTCTGTACTCCGCAATTTACCTTTCTGTTTTGTCTATCTTGATGATGTTTTAGTTGCATCAAAATTAGTAGAAGATCATTTTGATCATCTTAGGCAAATTTTTAATCGTTTCAAGGACCATGGCTTATTTATAAATATGGATAAATGCAAATTCTAGTAAATTCCCCGTGTGTTCAAACCGTTTCGAAGTAATCCACATTGATCTTATTGGCCCTTTACCACCTTCACAAAATTTTAGGTACTGCCTTGTGGGGATTATAGGCGATCGATATTCACGTTGGCCTGAAGCTATTCCTATTTCGGATATTAGCGCCGTCACTGTTGCTGAAGCTCTCTGTCAAAATTGGATAGCACGTTTTGGCATCCCTAAAATTATTATTACTGATCAAGGTTCGCAGTTCGAATCGCAACTTTTTACCGAATTAGCTAAATTTTATGGTTTCAAGCGTTCTAGGGTCACTGCATACCATCCTCAGGTAAACGGATGCGTTGAGCGTTGGCACAGGAACTTAAAAGCAGCAATTATGTGTCACCAGAATAAATCTTGGTCAAGGATTTTACACCTCGTCTTGTTTGGGCTACGTTCCGTTTTCAAGGAAGAATTCGGTACTACGGCAGCAGAGATGGTTTACGGAGAGAATATTCGATTACCTTACAATTTCTTTCAAAATTCTAAAGTTTTCAAACCCCAAAACCATTTTGTAGCAACTCTGCGTGATTCTATGGCCCAAATCAAACCTATTCCTGCTTCAAACCACTCTTTAACAAAATTTTCCAGATTCAAAGACTTGGATTCCTGCCATTCCGTTTTCGTACGCACGGACGCAGTTCGTATCTTACTGCAACCTCCGTATGAAGGTCCCTACAAGCTTCTAAAGCGAACCGACAAATTTTTCACGCTGCGAATTAAGGATAGAAAAGTCAACATCTCCGTCGATCGTTTGAAACCTTGCTACGAAGAGGTCTTTAATGAGGTTAGCTCAACTGAGCAAACCTCTGCCTCGTCTCGTAGTAAAACTCCAGAAGAACACGTTGCTCACCCGGACGCCACGAAGCAGCCACGCACAGTTACTTTTGCCGAAACTGGAGTTGATAATGGTGCACTTGCAGAACGAACTTCTCGACGTGGACGACCCATCATAGTTCCCGCTCGATTTCGCTGAAACCGTCACGATTTCGCTCGTGGGGGAGTATTGTGGCGACTGGTATATACTTCTCGCGCAGTTATGAATATTTTGTCTTCCGATTACTGTGGCACTACTCCACAACTAAATTATTCGTTAAAAAAATCATTTCGTTGTAATTGCTGTACGTACACGAAAATTAAATTTTAAAGTAGGCCAGAATTTAGAATTGTTTTTTAAAATAAAAAGAAATTTTTTATGTCAGTTTTTCTCGAGGGATAACGAGAGTTGGAAGTATTCTTAAATAAAAAGGTTATGAGAAATATAATATAAGAACGTGTAAAAATTATAAAGAAATAAAAGGATAATTGAAAGTTTTAAATCATACCTCAACCAGCGTTTTATTTAAAAAAAAGGATTATTCTAAAAATAACCCTATTGAGTTCCAGCAGAGGCGATAGATCAATTCAACCAGAACGAATGCCCTGGAAGGATAAAGAAGTTCTACGAGGAGACGCATACCCGTACTATCTGCAAGGACCCCTTTAGAGGTGTGAGCTAAGGAATCTATAACGTTTTCTGAAGAGATCCGACCAGGGGAAAAGAAAGTGAGTCACCGCTTCGGATTCCTCTGCGCAGCCTCTACATATCGGATTATTAAGAAGTCCTAACCCTGAGTGAACAGTGTCCAGTCTCAGGGTAGGCTTACTCTATCCTGACAGTTTTTTTGTGAAACCTGGGTTAGGTTTTCCCCACAGATCTTTTGTTGTTCTACCCGAAGGGTCGTCTAACCAAAGGCAACTGTGTTGGCAATCGGTACAAGTCGCAATTGTAGACACAAGGTGTCCCGGTGCGATCCTAATTGTGGAGGATGATGCCTCTGAGTCCGCACGAAGATGGGTAAGCTCATCTGCTTTATCGCTTCGGTCAACATCTCTGTAACCAGGCACCCAAAGAGTGAGTACCCAGTTACACTGCGAGAGGCAATTCAGGATGGTATTACAATCCAGTACTAAGTTGGAGGTTGTGAAGGGGCTTAAAAAGGCCTTGACAGCCGCTTGTCTCTTCGAGCAGATGGCAATCTCCTTATTGCATGAGCCAAGAGGTTCTTTCCCGCTTCAAAAATGGCCTCGACCTCCACCTGGAAGACCATAACATAGCCTTCCAACTGTATGGCAAGTTCCAAATAAGGCTCCTCACAGAAGATGCCTGCTCCGGTGTAGTCTTCAGATTTGGAGTTTCGGTATATATTATAATGTCTAACAATGGGTGAAGTACAGAGTGTGATGCCCATTCATCCCTAGATAGCATTTTCGGTTTAAACCTAATTATATACATGGTCTCGAGCATTTGGCCGCTCTTCCTGTGGATTTCAGCTGCGATGGACCGCAGCTAATCAAGGTTAGACTCGTGAATGGATCCAGCTTTGATTCAGATAGAGTCTCAGCGCTGCGATAGAGGCCCTCTTCTTACTGTGTATCTGCACGGAGTATATATTGAGGATAACCTCAAGAGCCCGAGTGCTGGTAGATCTGAATGCGGCGCTTGCACTGAATAAGCACAATCTTTGAATCTTTTCCAATATCTTATGATGATTGGCATACTCCATTGCTTTCCACCACCATACCAAAGAGCGATAGGCCAACATGTGTCGATTGATGTTAGTTTATATCCATAGGGTCATTCGCGGTTTGAGTCCCCACTTTAACCCTATAGTTCTGCGGCACACTCCGAAATCGCTAAGAGCTTTGTTCGCTCTGTCTTTAAGGTGTGTCCTCCAGCTCAGCTTTTTCGCTAGAATAATGCCTAGATATTTACTCTATTCTTAAGCTCTAACCGTGTAGAGCCGATGGCAGATTCAATCTTTGGATGTTCCTTTTTTTTAAAAAAAAAAGGTATTGGTAGGTTTTCGAAGGACTAGTGCACAATCCGAAATGCGTAGCCAGTCTGCGATTAGTCGGATCGCGTTATGCACCAGTCCGCAGAGTTCCGGGAGCGTACAGCTTGCATGCAAGTATTCCTTCTAACGCGATTTTGAATTTGACAGCAGATGACAGTTCCCTCTATGTTTGCATGCAAGTTCATTTAAATGAATTTATTGAAATCTGAAGTCTTCTGTGTACGGAAAAACAGAAGGAAAAAGGAAGGGGGAGGGCTTTGTAAATAATCTCATGCAAATGATCCCAGAAAATTTCATTTTCCATTAGGTATAAATTTATTAATTTCTCTCAAGCAATTATTTTCAGCCATCTTGAAAACTGTATAATGTCAAATTACTATCAGCACAGCTATGATTTTTCATCATAAAAAGTTTGCTGAAAGCTGAGTTGCCTACACGGCAGTTGGGATTACACGGGCAAGAAGTATGGCAGTGCAAGTTGCATGCAAGCTATTCTATCTCGTGTTATCCATGTTAGAAGGTTAGATATCCAAGGAATGTTCTCTGATTATTTATTTATTCCTTCGAAAATATCGTCGTGATTTTCCAACAATTTCCCATGTTTTTTTCCGAATGCATTTCTTTGACACGGTTGAATTTCCCAAGTAACATTACACTAAAACTCTACAGTTCTTTTCCTGAGAAAAGTAAAATGAATAAAAAGTCTGGACGGGAAAAGTTTGCTAGAATGACTTGGTATATTTCTTGGAAATAGGTTGGTTGGTTACTAGGGAGTGCAATTATGACTGTTTGATTTGTGAGATAGATAAGCGAACTGGTTTAATGTGATGAATAAATCAATATTTCTAAAAAATCTTCTCAATAAGTTTTGAGGACGAACAAGAAGAGAATAATAATAAGGTGGAGAGATTTCACCTGTTCAGTATAAGCGTTGTTACTGCAACAGTTTTCCGGTAGGACGGCCAGTCAATTTAAATATCATCCAGTGTGCTGTCTTGCTTATTGATATTCGCCACGAACATAAATAAATATATAAATACTACCCAAGCATTGAAGCACTCTCTCACTAATATGTACCTACATGAGAGCTCCTTAGTCCTAATATTCTAAAATATTTGTATTGTGCTTATGTAAAACTTACAAAAATTTGATTTAAATAGCTCCTTCGTTCTAAGCTATTATTCATACAGAAAAATGGTTTTTTGATATTATCTTAGCCGAATGAATTATTTTATTAGTTTTTTTTAATATGCATTACATTTTGTTAGTGCAGTCTTTTGTAAGGAGCCAAGCTTAAAACTACTGGAAGACGATTTTCTATATGGATTATAATAATAGCATATATAAATTTACTGCCTAGTCACTTATCCATGAGTATCAATTCAGAATATCTTAAAGAATTGGACTAGCACGCATACATATGGATTTCAGTTCATATGGATTTCAGTTCATATGGATTTCAGTTCATATGGCTTGGGAAGTACAACTCGAGTGTTTTTCCTAGAACCCAGATTGTACTTGACTATGGCTGTTGACGACCAACTAGAATGCCCGCACTAGTAAATATAGGTGAAAACTGAAATATGCCTATATTCACAGCTCAAACTTGTAGTCTCCTTATAGATAAGAGTTAATTTGTTGGCACTTGCTATACGTATATCTGTTAGAGTACTTGTAAATACTAAAACATGAATTTGCACCAGTTTTCATTATAAGAGAATCCTCAAACTTCATTCTAATAGAAAACCTGGCTCCTTGGACGAATGTTTCTTTCGAAACACTTTGATGTTGTCACAGCATAACACACTTTCTTAAAGGTATTTTCCCTTTTTAGAAATGTGGTCTTGCTTTGGTCGGGATATGACGACAAAATTCTATTGTTATTCAATACACCTTTGATGAAAATTGACGTCAATAGAATACCAAATTTAATAAGATCTTCTTCAATCCAGAAATGGGATCAATATCTGAGTGGAATTCTAATATAAATTTAACTATACATTTAATAATTAAGATATGCCGTAACCCTTTACCAAAGTTATGTATACAGTTTAGTTTGCAACAAATGGAAAATCCTTTGAATCTCAGTTCGGTTCACAAGGATAAGGTGGAAAATTGATTTCCCTTTGTTGCGGTTCGATGAATTTTCATGTTGTCATAATAGCCATTAAGCAACAAAGTTATTTTCTCCCATTTTCCTCACATAAAATTTGAAGGTACTCATTGCTTGTTAAACTCTATATACACTGAAAGACCCTCTTACTTGTTAAACTCTATATAGATCGATTCAATGTCAAGACCTAACCATGATTATATTACTATAAATGCATGTTAGAAGCAGCAGACAATGATGAGGGGGACTATACATAGTATACATATCTTATGCTTCTTTATGTCTCCTGCTGATACTGCTGCTGTACCATGTTGGGAAAAATGGATAAATAAAGGTTTTGCAGAGACATCGGTTCTATAAGGCCCAGTAAAGGTGATATCTTTAATTATAAGAATTCAATTTAGTGTCCTTATCAAACCTTACCTTAATGAAATCACATTTTGCCATCTTTAAGCTAAAATCAATTAACATCTTCCTTTCGAACAACGCATCCCCAGGTTCCACCATATAAAAGCGAATAGCGGGGGTTGATTTGTTTGGGGTAAGAATGAAAAGACGACCGACCCGACCAGACTGTAAGGAGTATAAGGTGCACATTATTCTGTGCTTAATGGCTAAAATTTATGTCCCTTATCGCTTTCGGTTCTGAATTGAGGAAAGAAAAGGAAATCAGTTCGGTGGACGGAAATACAGTTAAACTTAGATGGGTATATACGAGTAAATGATTCTCTATATTCGCCTATCTATGTTTGATTCAGTATGACTTAAGAGATGATTTGACAGCATCTTTCTAAAGTGGTAAAATTTTAGAAATCGTTAAAAAAAAATGCCGAAAGATTTACATTCAGTTTATTTACAGAATTTATTAAGAATTTCTGATTTTTCCTCTCAAAGGAAACTTTCTGCATCTCCATGGGTTCTTGACATAAATTTGATGATGAAAGGAAATCGTTTTGATCAAAGAAAAATCAGAGAAATAATTTCCTTTTTTTGCTAAATTTTATAAAAATGAAGAAAAAAATGTTTTCATTTAATTTACCGCTCGGCATGTCGTCTAAAAAAATATAGAGGTAAATATAGAATTTGTTAAATTTTAAAGTCGTCGATTTAAGGAAAAAATCTGAACTTATTTTCCTATACAATCCTACTGATAGCGTATTTTCACTCAGAGAAAAAAATTAGCAAAAGTGTAACTGAAAAAGTAGTTAATGCGTTAATAATGCGCCAACCCACAAAAATTTGGCTTCATTCAACCACAAATAATAGTTAAATATTATAAAACTTGTCGAATTATCAACATTAGCAGTTGTTCATAAACTAACTATATGAGGAGGGTATTTTAACTTTTGTTTAAGTTAAATAACCATGTTGAGCATACTATTTAATTATCCACCAACTTAAAAAGTTGTTGCACTGCTTAATTTTTTGTACTTTTATCCTTTCTATTGTCAATTAACCATTGTTAGTAGGTAGCATACTACTTTGCAGGTATAAATAGCTCTCTGCAGGTAAATAGCTCCCTCAATTGTGCACAAAAATTAGATTATGATTTTCTTTACAAAAAAAAAAAAAACAAATTTTTGAATTTAAAATGAATATTATATTATTTTTATTTCCAGATTTACATAGTGTTATATACTTACATTGAATTAGAAATATTTTGGTCTAATATAAGTTTTAAAACTTAGCAGTATATATGTGTAAATAGGAGTAAATTTAAAATAACAAATATTAAAAAAACAAGTAGCTTAGTCCTTTTTCCATTACTGGGAAGGATTGGAAATGCTTTGAAAAGTTACCTTATTTACGTTCTAAACAAATAACGAAAACGCTTTCTTCCAATTTAACGATGTCAATAAGCCCAACCTAGAAAATCCTACCATTACATTCAATGCGTTCACAAAATTTATAATTGAAAGTTTTGAAAAAAAAAATTGAAATGCTATTGAAATACACTTTCCTTCTTAAATATTCTAAAAAATTTACTTATAAATTTGGTCCTGCATGAATTTGTCCTTCACTTTGTATAAAGCGAAGAGCAAACTTAAGCATACATTTTATTCTAACACACAAAGGGACATTGACTCCAGAATTAATAGAATTTGCGTATATTTTTATTTCACTGTGTTTTGATTCAAATCAGAAGCTCCATAAACTACGAATAGGACCCACTTTTTCTATAATCATAGGGTAATGAATTAGCAAATGAAATTTCGGTTTCAATGTACTTCCGAATATCCTTTTGTATTGCGTATGATGCTGTTTAATAGTCAATGTAATGCTTTCCATAATTCTTTAATAATACCTTAGTACTAAGTCAAGTATTTCTATTAAAGAAACTACTAGTTTAAGGACATATAATGCAATTAGAAATATTTACAAGGAGAAATAAAAGAAGGGAACAGAATAAAATGATTTAAATTTACGTGAGACTTTTAATCAAGCACAGCACCTTAGTTGAAGGCTTATCTGTTGGGAGATTAATATCATAAAATATTTGTGAATGAATAAGCAAACGTTTTCACTAGTTTTCGCGTACGTATTTCAAATCTAGTAATTGGAAAATTTTCTAACATATATCAGCAGCGCTAAGAAAACCTTAATATTACCATAATGACAACTACTACTTTGTGTCCTCACCAAAATCTACACAAGCAATTTAAGTTGTGCTTTGGATATCACGTATATATCCCGCATTTTCATCCCGGGATCTAACAGACATCTATTTAATAGCCTTTGGATTTTCAAAAAGGATGCTAAGGGGATCATCCCTAGCAGACATACATTTAACGTATTGTGGATTTTCCAAAAGCACACTTATGGGATCATCTCTAGCGGGCGTACCACTTAAGGTCCTATGGATTTTCCATATGAATATTGATAGGATTATCGCAATTGAACCTAAATTGCAATATCATGGATATTCCAAAAGTATTCTCATTGGATCTTCTCTAGCAGACATACTACTTAACGTCCTATGGCTTTTCAATACGGATGTGAACAGGATCATCGCAATTGGACCTAAATCGTAACATTATGTGGATTTTTCAAACGGACCTTAATAAGTTCTTCTCTTACAGACATACAGGTTATGTTCTATGGATTTTCTATTCAGGTGCTATACGTGGGCCCAAATTTTAACGTCTCGCAGATATCCTATAAGATTATTCAGTAGGATTATGAATAGGGAGCATTCACTTAATATCCAAAAGTTGTACATACAGGGATTTATTAGGTTCATCCCAAGCGGACTAAAATATTAACATCATATGGATTTTCAGCTACCACAGTTAACGTGCTTCACACCAGGGGCTGGATTCACTAACTCGGAGAGTTGTGGAATTGTGGAGAAGCGAGTTCTTTTGCCACTTAACTCTCCATTCGGAATTCTGTAACTTGCGGAATTTGTAATCAGATTTGCTAAACTCTTTATTCTACTCGGCAAAACTCTCGGCTGTGTTAGTTGTGGAGAAGTGAGAAAAATATTTCTCAACTGACAGTATTGTCTGCTTGTATTGCCCTTTGTGAAGGTACATATATACCTAGACTTTTCAAATTGAATTATGGACTCACTGCATATCCTGGCTATATTTACAAAAATTATGGAAATCCTTGCAATACTTTCAGAGAAATAAGGGTTTTGCTGTCTTAAGGTACCCGGTAAAAATTGTAGTTCACGCGAATATAGTCAATTTGGCAGTTTTCCATTACGGAAGAGATGCTATAAAAATGTTAAATATGCAGGTTAAAGCTTGTGTGTATGATGAAATCGCATCTACATTTTGTAGACATCCAAGTAGTTTTTGAGTTCGGTAAATAATTTTGGAGATACCCCCCCCCCAACTACCGGCGTAGATCCGCCACTGGGAGTGTCAGAAAGAAGATCTTGATGACTTTTATTGAACATGCATAATCTTCCAATGATTTTGAACGTCTACGTCATGCCCCCCCCCACTACCCACGCGTTGATCCGCCACTGGGAGTGGCGACGTTGTTCCGATAGTACAAATTTCGCCCTTCCTCGCTTATAGTAAATTAGCTGTAAAGAAACGATGTCAGTAAACCGAAACTATTTTACTATATTAAATTGGTATCCCATATCGTCATCGAACCTTTTGTTAATGTCTTCAAAGTCCTTATGTCCGATTTTTTGCTTTCTTGTGAAATACCATGTCAGAACTACATTTACAATAATTTTTCTGGATATGTAATCAAGCTTCGAATATCTCTTAAATGACTGCAGGTCGAAGTGTACCCTTTAGGAAATTCTTTCAGTGTGTAATATAGGTTCCATAAAATAAACATTAAATATTAGCTTTTTTTAAGACCAAAAGTCCCTTACGAATTCTTCACTAATTTAGTGGTAAATGATGGCTTATGCCTTCACTTTGCTGCAACCACCAGGAGTAGAATGTATTCAAATCGGTATTTGTGGATGCAGTATCACATATGGAGGATGTTGGTATACCTACTCTAAAATAAACGTTTGTGTGTGTTTAAATTTTGCTTTATCGCTTAATAGTTACATTGCTTGTTCTTCAACTACTCCACCTTCCCTCCTAGTGAGTAATTTGAGAAAATTTCATTTAAGTCAGGTTCAGTTACATATTTCAATCTTTCCAATGTACTATCCAGATCTAGTAAAGGAAATAATAATTTTTTACCGCACGCTTCGGCAAGGAAATTTCAAAGTTTTTCCAGATAGGATCACACTTATAATGACAAAGGATAGAGCACACTATAATCCTTCACAATATCTTATCATGACTTAAGTTTCTTTTTTTAAATAAGTATTACAAATAGTATTAATGAAAATTTATTGATTTCTACCAAAAATGCTTAGACTCGTTGGTACTTCAGCTAGAGTTTACCACTTTCTCACAACCATATCCCATACAAATTAATTTATAATATAAATATCTATATATCTACCACCGGAATGTTAGCTTAAGGGTGCGAAATACTTAAAACTTCGCTCCCATTTGTTCTGGATACAGCTTTTGTTTAATAAGTCCTAATGAGGAAAGATTATGTGCTAAGTACACTGTAGAAAGTGTAAATCCTACGTAAAGGGAAGTAGCAGTGCTGACAATTGCATTAATCCCAGAGCAAACAGACTCGTTCTCGCTTATAATCGTAACATGTTAAAGGTTTTGTAAACATATATGTAGACATATACGTAAAATGTCTTAAATTTTATACTGTCATATCAAAAAAAATATATACATATATATAGAATGGGTTCATGACACAATACTAACTCCAATATGTGTGTGTACTGTACATGACAACAATTCACACCCTGTAGAAAACTCTACGAGGAATTGAATAAGTAAGCTGATGGGGGTAGCATTTATCTGTCTTTCCATCTTTTCATAGGCGCCCTTCTTCCTTACTTTAGCACCATAGAATTGTGTTTTGAAGTTTCTTTTCTTCAACTAAATCTTTCACAGTCACTATAGGGATCAGCACAAATGGTGGCAAATCTATAGTTGTACGAGTCCAATCCCACAATTACCAGGAGAGCCAACTGGAAACTTTGGATCCTGATAAAAAGCATTTCGGGTGGGACTTTTAGTACTTTCCCCTGTTGAGTGGATTGTAAACTTGAAATAATATAGAGATATCCGTAAATCGTGTTTTCGCATCAATGCGGAGGAATAAAATGCCAACTGGGACTTGGAATATATTTTTCTATAACTTTTATTCGAGATTTTTGTTCCTTCGACAATTTCATATTTTATCTTCCGTCACATTACTTTAAGTATAAGTATATACCTACATATGTATGTAGGTCATGTTGTTGAATTAGAAAGGAAATGAAAGTGGAGTTCCAGTATAATAAACTTAAGATAAGCTCAGACTCTATCCTTCATATTCCTATCATCCAGGGCTGATCGACCTATTTTGGTTAAAATTACGTAAACTGGACTTAAGAATTTAACCTCAAGGGCCACACCCTTTAATGTAAATTAGGAAGTAAATTTTATTTAATAATTTCTTAAATTATGTCTTCAAAGTGCTCTTTACTTTGTAGTTAATTATTAGTGGAAAATATCGTAATAATTCCTTCTTTATTTACCTCATAAGGACGAGGTTAAATAAGAAAACAAGAAAAAATCCTAAATTTGAAGCAAATTTCCTTATTTTTACCAAAAATTTTCAGAAATTTGAGGTCATATTTAAGGAAATGTAGGGACTTTGTAGTTGTATCTATTCCCAAGGTCAAGACAAGATAACGTAAATATTCCCTAAGTAATTTCCTATTCTATTGTGTTCGCCCGCAAGGTCTGAATCCCCAAAAGGGCACGTTTAGCGAAATCCTTAAAAGCTGAAATTACGTAATAATACCTCCAAATTTAAAGTTCAGTTCCATTACCT
Source organism: Dioctria linearis (assembly GCA_963930735.1). Lineage (NCBI taxonomy): Eukaryota > Metazoa > Arthropoda > Insecta > Diptera > Asilidae > Dioctria > Dioctria linearis. Next base: position 286,697,930 of record OZ005740.1, read on the forward strand.
TTTGTTTCGCTTCAGTATTACGGGAATTAATGAACTGTCCTATTGAAACGCTTCATCCACATTACAAATGTTGCTTCTTTTTACGACAAATTTATATCGGAACCAATCAAGCTTTGAAATACCATTTGCATCTTTTCTCAAAGATGCTACACTTGATTTGGCCCAATACACTTGATTATTTGCTTCCCAACCATGCGGAATACACGCATATTCAACTATACAAATGATGATACTAATGACGTGGTTTACTATTCTTAAGATGTTTATAGGAGTTAGTAATATCAAGATATCCTTACCGTCTGTCTGTTTGACAATCAATTCAATTCATTCAATTGTCAAATCTCTTTTATCTAATTAAGGCGAAATTTCATAATTTAAGGCGATATGCCTTATTTGAAGTCGAAATTTCTTTAGAGGAAAAAATTATCATTGCCTTTTAACACAAAATTTTGGCTATTTCGCCTTGCCATCCAAAAATATCGTCGTATAAGGAAAACTTTTAAGTCCAACTAACTTTAAAGTCGAGAGATGTAATATACACCATATTTTTTTAACAAAACATGGCTGCCATATATTAAAGGAATTAATAGAAAAATTACATAATACCTTAATTTAATTTTTTCCATACTTACTGAAGAAAGCACACAAATAAATGATTTTTTTTTTAATTTCAGAACGATTTGGTAATATTTAAATTACCTCATTAATGCCCAGAGCGATACCGAACAAGTAGATAATTGAAATTTTGAGAGATAATTCTTACTGGTCGTAGAAACCATAATCAAAAAAATAATTATTACCAACTGCCCCCTGAGGGAATAGGGTAACTGTTGCATGTATCCAACAGTGAATAGAACCAGGTACTTTTTAATATTTTTTTTTTGTAAATAAAACAAATGAATTTACCTGCTTCAAATCTGCGCAAACATTATATTTATTATAAAATAAAGATAAAATAAAATGTTTTTATCTTGAAAAGTACAAATACATAGTAAAAGAAAAACAAAAACTTTAGGCTGAAATAAGATTGTCTTTATGATTGCAGTTCAAACATAACCCAACATCGCATTTGACGCAAGATAGTGTCCAATATTGTCATAGCGGCTTATATACTCTCCTGATTGTTGTGGCCGACGATAGCCTTAAGGTGGCCAAATTTCACCATAAGTTCGACAATATCGAAGCGCTATGTTCCGACGGAACTCTAACTGTGTTATTGCACTCCGTCCTTTCCGATGCAATATCCACGCATTCTAGATTGACAGGTCGATAAGTCAGGTGAAATTGGAATACCACCATATCTTGCCTCTGGCACCTATTCGATATGCGTTAGCATTTTTGTCCATCCGATCTGTTCTCCCCATGCATTTATTGTATTGTGCGATTGAAGTAGGTCGAGAAACGTGGATCCGTTTCTGATCCTTTCGGGAATACCTGCCTACTTTAACAATAGGTAACTTTCCATACAACGTCGACGCTACACTAGCAACCACATTGTCCACCCACTTCGTTATGCGAATTCCGATTTCACCCATTTTACTGTTGACAATATGTCCACGTTTTTCTTTTTCCAACATTTTTTCGGGGGTAATGGACAGGGCTTTGGAATTAATTTTTTTTTTATGGTTCCCGTTCCATGATAACCCTGCTGTCTTAAGCCAGTCAAAGCAGCTGGTGATGTAAAGAGAAGCAAAAACAGAACAGCAAGGGTTTGATACTTTCATCGAATTCATCAAGCATGTTGAACAAATGTGCAATGTTTTTGCCATATTTCGGGGGATACTCAGAATTGATTCGCGGATTATTTCTTTGATACCTTTCAAAATTCCCCAAGTAACCCAAAGGAGTATTCAGGCACCACATTTTATATCCGAAACGTAAGGATTTACCTTTGATAAACTGCTTACAGCCATGACGGCCGAAGTTCTGAATCATAGATTCATCATAAGATAAGTCTTGCTCTGGGTGGAAATGCTTTGCGAAGCGTTTCTTTCGAATATCAATTAGTGGTCTAAGTTTCCAAATTTTATCATCTACCTGCTGTTTACTGTTATCTATAAAATTAACATAACAGAAAATTGTATCAAATCTATTTCATCGCATGGCATCTAAGACTAACGCGTTCCGTAAATCCATTTCATTTGACCAATAATCTCTTTTAGAAGGATTATGTGAGTAACAAATAACGATTAAAATAGTCAAAGATACTTTCATCTCGGTAAGAGTAACAGTAGGACTTTGCTGTCCAGCATAAATAGAATACTTACTTGTTTCACCATATAGCAACTCCACCAATTCATCGTAAAATTTTTTTTCGAATTGCTGGAACGGCTCTATTCCAGCACAGTCACAATAATCATTTTCAGGAAACATAGGTTTGCTAGTAATAACATCATCTTCAAGCCACTTTGTTTGTTCTATACAAGCTTTAACACGCGTGGCACGGTTAGGTGCTGGTTTTTGAGATTCAGTAAGAGCTCGATGGCGCAGAACTGACTTTACTGCCTTTTTTCAATATTCTCTTGATGTTCGTGCTAGAGCTGTTTCTGCTGAAGTTGTTCTTGGTTGGTGTTCTTCTTTTGCAGAACATGTAGAGGTACTTGGATGTATGTAATTCTGGTGGTGATCCATAGTACAGCTGAGAAGGAGTGGGAGTTATTTCTTGTGTTGAACCAAACACACAATAAGTCAAAGTCTAAATTGTCAAAATAATTTACCATTACATCTTCTAACCATGCTTTGAGCTTCCTCATCATCGTCAAAATTGTTTGATAGATCTGACGAAATTCGTCTTAAAACCACCTGATAGGAACTTATCAACTGACTATTCGGTAATTTACCTAAATTTCCACCGTCCTCGTCGCCAGAATCTTCATCTGATAAAGTATTTCAACGTCTGGTGGCTCCACATAGACAGCATCATAGAAATAAATGTGTGTACCCAATACATGTTGCATATATGTATGTAACGGCCTTAAGAAACGTGATCAGGCCAGGGAGGATTTGTAAAACAAATTATTTTTTTCTTGGAATATATTCTACTCATATTATTCAATATCAGGAATATTTCCACGAATTATCACAAGAAATATAAAAAATCAATTTTTACCTTCTACGTGTCGCCATATTCAATTTTTATTTGTATTCCAAAATAACTATCGAACAAAAATGTCCGTTTTCTTCAAAGCAATAATGCTATTAAGAAGAGTCAGTACCAAGATTTGCAAGTTTCATACATTTTTCAATGCGAATTTCTGGCAAACTATTTGTAGCGGAGTAATGATTTATATCTTAAATTAAAGGTAATGAAGAAGTCCAGTAAATAACGTCGGCAAATATTAAAAAGAGTGTATTTAAATGGAGATATTAGCTCGGAAAGTTGTAAAAAATTGTAAAAATTGATTTATTTTTTTGTTATGTTTATTATACACCACTTTTCATAATATAATCGGACGCTTAAGGACCTCATGCACGAGTAGTCTATGAACTATTTATAAATAGAGGGGTTACCAGCGTTAGGTATTTGCAACAGTGGGCAGTAATGGGTTAATTTCAAGCTTCTAAATGGCAAACCAAAAAAATATTTTATAAAAAATTGAAAATTATTATTTTTAAAATAGGTACAACATTTTTAAAGTGCGTTGGTGTTTTTCGTAACATTATAATATTTATGATTATCAATAAAATTTTTGTCGTTTTTAATTGAGGGCTTAGAAGCTGAGAGAATTAATTGTGAATGAGCCCATAATTTTTAAATATTTTATTAAAGCAATACACACACATTTCTTATAAAATGAAATTCCTTCTACATTAAGACTGGCGTTAATATGAGTTAAACTAGGTAGAATATAGGTCGAGATTAATGAAAATTTACGTAAATTAGACGTGATATTTACGTTAAATTTACCAAATCAAGGAAAGATGTTCTGTGTCCTATAGAGCAATATTCCCTAATTTCGTCGATACGACGCCCTCACATTCTCCATTTACGTAAATCGGACGTAGGTAATCTCAACTTAACCACAATTACTCGTTGCCCTAATTTACGTCGAATAGACATACATATAATGTTTGTGTATGTAGGTAAGAATGCATATTGTGAGAATGGAATGTGTGGCTGACAACAAAATGCGATTTATGCTAAACAATTTTTCGTTTTCAGGGTTGAATGTGTAATATTTATATCAATAGGTATAGAACAATGTATTGACCTTATGCTTATGATTCGGAGCAAGGGCACCTGAGACAAAACTGAGTCACAATAATAGCATTGTAAATATTCAGTTAAGGCCTGCAACAATGGAATTGGTGGATTGCATTCATTCGCCCGTTTTTTGTCGTTACACGTTACAAAAATAAATAGAACTTTTTTTTTTACTTTTGTTTTCCGTACAAGTTTTTCGTTCTGCATTACATCTTTTTAGGGTTTCGTACCCAAAAGGTGCAAACGGGACCCTTTTACTAAGCCTCCGCTGTCCATCCGTCCGTCTGTCTATCAGCGGGCTGTATCCCATGAACGGTAAAAGGTAGACAGTTGAAATTTTCACAAAGTGTGTACTTCTACTGCCGCTATAACAATAAATAATAAAAGGTAGACACATGACATTTTCAAAGAGTGAGCTATAGCTACTATAAGAACAAATAATGAAAATAAAAGAAAATTAAAAATTGCAGGGGGTCCCCATAAAATAAACGTTTGTTTTGCTCGATATAAAAAGTACAAAGTGTTAAAATTTGTGCGGTGTTACGGAACCCTCCATGTACGAATCTGACTCGCACTTAGCCGTTTTTTTATTTAATTAGTAAAAATGTAATCTGAAGTTGTGTTTTCGCAACATACCAAATCTTCATTATCATCAGACCAATATTGAAAAAGTTTCTTTTTTACATAAACAGGGTGTTCCGTAAGTGATGTAAAACCCCAAGGCTATGGATAGGTCATACTTAGATGATCAAAAATTGAAAGGCTGGTGAGAGGCGTGCGAGGAGGAATCCTAACTGTTTCCGAGATAACTGGACTTAACAATATTTGGGTATGTTTTCATATTACACCCTATGATGATGATTTAAATTTTGTTGGACGTTTCCAATGGTTTATTAACTTTCCGCTAATACTCCTCGTTTGAAATTATGTCTAAAAATGTCTCCTTTTAACTTGTTTTTTTTTTATTTAGCTACTATTTTTATCAAAAAGCACATCATGAACACTAGTGTTTTCATATTGGATTTAACAAGGTCAAAACTTAGCTTTAAAATGTCGTTTTTGATTTTCTTCTTGAACATATTACAGTATAAAAAAAGCAATTATTTATCTAGCAAAGTTTAAAGAATCACCATATGGTATAACCTGGAAAAGTTACAGGGTGATCCATCAAAACATACGAAAATATAACAAATAAGTTCCGTTAGGATACCCCCTCTCACCACCAGTACACAATTTTTTTCGCATCTAAGTCTGACCGATCCATTGCCTTCGGGTTTCACACCACTTATGGGACACAATGCATATTTCACTAAATATATAAAATACAAGAAGTTTGGTTAAAATCGCTCAGCGTATTCAAAATGGCATCATCCTGGGATCTTGTGACTCAAACGTGCGCAAGCATCTTTTCCTTCGCTAAACTATATGCGGAGCTTCTTTTTTAAGTTAAAAAATCACGATAAATAAAAAATAAATAAAAGAAATATAAAAAAAAAGTAAAAACTTTAAAAAAAGCATGAAAAGAAATTATTGAAAAATAAATGAAAAATAAAAATTTAAAAAAAATAAAGAGATAGAAAAAAAAATGAAAAAAACTGAATTAAATAAAACATAATAGAAGAAAAAATATAAAAACAAATAAAACATAAAAAAATATTTGTAAACTTAATGTAGAACCCTTTCTAAGCACATGTAGCTTGAGATAGTCTGAAATAATTATAATTCTCCTGTTTTTGTTAAACCCGTGCTTGAGAATCTTGAGTCGCTGCATAACATTTCATACATAATATCATACGTAAAGACTACTGCAACTACTAAAACTGTAATCTGTACTAAAAGTAATGACAGGTCTTCTTTGCAAGATCTCAGTCCATCTATAGTGCATGCAAGCAAGCAACATAAATTTCAAATAGAGCCACAGCAAATGAATAGATACGGCAGCAGCTTAGGTTATTTCGGCACTTGGAAAAATCTCCCAAAAAACACAAGTGAAAAATCGCCCAAATATTTTCATACAAAATTGGTGAAACTTGTAATGAAATATCACCCAAAATTTTCTGAGATTTTTTATTTTTTTTCAGTGATATATCATTTTAATTACTTGCGTTAAAATGCTATATGAAAAAATGGCAAATTACTTTGAAATGAAAAATGAACCAAAAACCATTTTTGAATCATTTTTTATTCTTTTTACTTTATAACTATAATTCGCAACTGCAATATTTCAATAGAATTGAGTTTTTGACGCCTTGTTATTCATTTTTTAAGTGTACATAAGAAAGTCTGTGAATTATAAATATAGAAATTCTAGAATATGAGTTCGTTAGTGGTCACGAAATTAAAAGTTCATTACTACACAAGATTTGAGAAAAACAATTGTACAAAATTAAATCTAAAGTGTATAAAGTCACACTAAACTATTTTGAGGTTTTGGAACCAACTTCTTTGTGGAAATATTTTATTATTGATACTTATAAAGCAGAAAAGGAATTATTTGAATATTTAAGTTAACAAATATGATTAGTTTTTTGTCTCTCCTATAAAATTATACTTTTTCCACATAGGAGGTTTAATAAAAACAACGACGATACGTTATAATAAGAATTGTAATTCAAAAATTCAATAGATCAAATAGATCAAAAAATTTGAATATACATATTACATAATGATCAGGAGGATCTCTATAAGGAACTGAAAGCAACTAATTTAATAAAAGAAGATTATTTATCAACAGCAAGTGTTCTGGGTGATGTTAATACTTTAAGTTCCATTCTAGGTGCATTTAAACGAACATGTGAAAAGTAAATTAATTGTAAAGTATTTAGTTTATTCCAAATATCAAATAAAAAAAAATGTCCGGGATCAAGATTCAACAAAACATCTAATATAATCTAAAATGAAACGTGGGTTACAGTACCTGATAAACCAAGAGTTTGTGAAATTGCCTAAAATTCCACTTGAAGTATTGGAAGCTTTTCAAAGGGAAAATATTTGGACAAAGTTTGACATAACAAAGCCTGACCCCTGCCCATTTTTTAGAGGATGCATTCAGGAAGCAATTTTTTTATATTGTATATTTTCATTAGAAAATATAATAAATATGTTAAAAGATAACATTCATCCATCAAAACGGAACTACAGTCAAAGCTCTATTATCCGGTATGAATCATATTTCCGACTGTTCGAGGACGATCACACAAAACAGGATTTTTGCTGGTTTCCTTTGTCTCTAAGCACCAATATGAAAATTATAATTAGGAACTAATTACTCAAAAAAAAACAATTGCTGTTTCTGAGTTCGAACTCGGATTCCACTGAATCTGCAAGCGTTAGCCACTGAGCCACAGATGTTCCTACACAGATTAATTTTAAACTGGTTTGGTATTGTTCATAAAATGGGTCCATTAAATGAAAAAACAAGAGTACATTTTCGATTGTTAATTATATTGAAAATTCATACAATTCTGCCAAAGTTCAGATGATACTATTTAACACAAAATGTTCAGTGTAAAAAAACTAATTATTTACTGATGTACTTTGAACTAGAAAACTGCACCACTGCACAACTGCGTTCCTTTTAAGTTTCGATAAAATTCAAGATTTCTTTTTATAATTTTAATTGATTTCCACCGTTTTCCATTATTATAAGTTTCCGATACCGTCGCGTCGCAAGACTTACTTCGACTCGTTCTTGATTTTTCTTCAATCTTTTTTGGAATTTGAATTCCAACGGTTTCTCTCAAATTTAACGTTTTCCGTTTATTCTTTTCTAGTTACAATTTTTCTAGAAGGTTTTCCCCTTCTTCTCCCCTATCTCTTTCTTGTACTAAATCATCTCTTTTTAACTATAAAATTATGGGATCAACAAAAATGTCTAACTTAACGAAGAACCAGGAGAAAAAGAGAAAAACACTGACAACTGTCAATTTGGTTGTGGAGTGGTGCAATAGCAAGAAATATTCTAAGTGCATATAATGGTGAGTATAGGTTCCTATTTAAATTGTAATTCATTGTTTTTACGTGTTCTATGTTCTGTGCTAGTTTTGTGAATGTCTTCTGTTTCCTAACATAACGTAAGTATCTAAATCTAATTTATCTAAATGTGTGAATCCTAACCTTACTTCTATGTAAATATTCAATCTACTTTAATTAATGATAACATTTCTATATTTTAGCTGCTTCCAAGAGGTATGATGATGATCATTGGAGGATTTGATGTGGGGACGTCCGGATTGTCAGATAGGTTTCTTTGCCTTTGCTCTAATATTTTCGTGGTACTTTGTCTTTTTATCTTTTCTTTTAGTCGAGAATGCTGTCTTGAAGTAAGAGGCCGTTTGCATACCAAACACCGACTATTTTAATTTCTCATCATTATCCGGGAAAGATTCTACTATCCGGGATGAGGAATCCAGTAATATCGAGAAATGAAAAAAATTGGTTGGTATTTGTACATAGTTTCGAAGTTTGTTCGCATGAGCAGAAGGCACACTTTTGCCCATTTAAGGTCGTAATTAATATGCCGATAAACTCTTCTAATGCTTGTCTTTCTCACTTCCGTAGAAAAATTTGTTTGTTTGTCCTGTTTTATTGGTTTTCCATCTTTCTTTCGAAGAGATGTGGTAGATGCAACATGTGTCATATTACAGTTTTAAAGTGCATATCGTCCTACAGTAGGAATCGAGAACATTTATTGGTTTAATCGAATATGTGGAAAACAAACTAATTTCTGTAAAAGTGTATAATTGTTCCAAAAAAATTTGAAGTGCTTAGCTTTTTCAGTACTCTGCTTTTAATTGGTTTTTGAGGTAGGCTAATTTAATAAAACTATTGCGCTTGTTTTCCTAAATTAAGATTTATATGTAGACAACACGAGCGAGAAAAAATTTATTAATTAAAGAAAAGGTGCAAATAATTCACTCTAAATACGACGTGGAAGAACAAACGTTGTATGATATAAAAAAAACAACACAAAATCCTACAATTTTATGCAGAAAGTCACGCCGTTCAGGGCCTAGAAAAGTACAAAGTATTGAAAACCTCCTAAAATCCAAGACAAGGCGACTTATCAATCCAAGGCACTCCTATATCTGGATATAATTGAAAAAGTAAAAGAGTTTAACGACAAGCTTATTATACGATCATCTTGTCAATATTTGAAAGGATAGCTTGGAAAGTTTAAGAACTGGTGAAAAATTAGCTGCGGATTACATTAGTGCAACAATATTCATTGATGAACTGTCCAATCCATTTCGATCCAAACGGATGCATGAGCACAATTGTTCCGTTCGGTTTCAAACACTTGATTTTAAAATTTTGCCAGATTTTGTCTTTCCACTTTACATCCATCCATGAAAACATTCTTTTTTTGTCATATAATTCATGTCTTTTTTATTTCTTCAGCAAAAGCCTTTTCATGCATCTTTGAGTATAAACAAATCTTTACAGATGATTTTTCTAGGTTATGTCATTCATCCATAAAACTTGAAATTTGCTCAACTTCTCCGTTTCGATTCGATCCATTTCGACCCATTTCGGTGTAATGTGTCCAATTGCTCGTATGTCTCATATAAGCAAATTTGACATTTTACGAAACGGATCGAAACGGTGGAATTGTGTTTCGCCCTTAATCGACGAACAAGACTTAAGTTCAGAGCAAATATACAATGCTGACGAGACGGGACTTTTTTGACGAGCGTTCAAGGATTAAAACAAAGTAAACAGCGTATCACCGTTTGGGCTGCTCAAACACTTAAATGAACCCACAAATGTAAGCTGTTTGTAATAGGAAAAAGTGGTTGACCATGAGCTTTTAAGAATAATACAAAAAATCTTTCGGTTATATATAAGTCAACCTGAACAGCGTGCGTTCCATAGGAAATATTCTTGCAGTTAAACCAAAATAAACACAATAATTTTGTATCCGAATCAAAGAATCATTTAAAAGAAGTTCGTGTGGCTGTTGATAGTAAAATTTTACTATTGTTAGATAACTGTCCCGCTCACCCAGGAGAATCTGATTTTCAAAGGGACAATGAAATCGTGAAGTTTTTACCACTAAATTGCACTTCATTGATTCAGCCTCAGGATCAAGGAATAATAAGAAGTTTGAAGTGTCATTAGCGGAAACACGTCATGAGAACATTTTTAAATAACGAAACTAATTCAGGTCTATGCTCCTTTCAAAAATTATTTAATATAAAATGTTCAGTTTCGTGTCTCTTTAATGCATGGGATGATGTTACTGCTGACGTCCTAGAAACACTTGGGCAATATTTTACTGGGAGATGAAACAGAAACTCCAACTCGAGAAAATGAGATGGTACGTGTTTTTGCAAATATACCACAAAGTATTATTAGATTTAATTATGAAGGGTTCTCAGACTGGTTTGAGAGCCACCATAATGCTTCAATATTCGCTACATTATCTGACGATGAAATTCTAAATACAATCCGGAATCCTCAAAATGACGTTGATTGTGAGATCTACTCACGAACGTAGGAGGGAGGATGCCGGTAAAATGGGCAACTCAGTTTCTTAAAATTTCAAATATAAAATTTTATTTAATCTAAAATTCAGTTCTTTGCTTAACCTAAAATCACAATTCAAAATAACCTTAAAACTACTAGTAGGACAGTTCAACAAAATTAAGTCAAGTAATAAAAAAAAAATAAACGAATTTAATAATAAAAATTGAATTCAAGAAATTTAATTTAAGGAAGAAATCAATTCATCATCATTCGACGAAAGCAACAAGCAACTCCTTTCGCAAATTTATAGATTACTTCGAAAGGCAATGGTTGCAAAAAGGAAGCAAGAGTATTTTTTCCTTACTAGCAATATTTTTTTGTTTATAAAATTTTTCTTTTTCCTTACTTATAGATTGGACCGAAAAATTTCGTTTTAAAAGTGCAACTAGAACAAATTCTACCCTGGAGGCATATAACGAGAAATTTCTCAAAAGCCGCGATTTCAATTTATTAATCTAAATTGGTGTTTCATATGGTTATTCAAGAAAGTGCTGAAAAAAAGCATCAGTTGAAAAGGATAAAAGGATACTAGAATCCAGTGAATTTCTTGAAAAAGGAAGCATTACGGCTATAGAATTTTTAGATAGAATGATTTTTTCTAAAAACTATGTTTGCACAGAAATCGAACCTCATGAAGATAGCAAGGAAAGAGCCAATGAAGATATTGAAACAACAGAATCTTCAGAAGTTTATTCTTTGCAAACTGATTTATTTATGTATAATTTTCCAGGATCTAAGAGCCAACATAGATATTTTACCTTGCAAGGCTTTAAAAATTTGTGCTTAATGTAACCTCAAACTACAGCAAGCACAAGTTTTAGTTAGAGGAGTTAAAGATTATTTATGCCCATTTTGTCGGCAAATTGTTGCAGGAACAATTTAAGTTTATAACTAAAAATCTTTAAAAATTCTTAAAATTTATTTTTTATTTAACGACTTTGCCGAAGCAAAAATTGGAAAAGTTATAATTTAGGCAGGCAATTCTTTAATAAGAATGTTTTTAGGTTTTCTTTCATTTTTCCACTTTAGGCCTTTTTTCAAAATGTAATTTGGACCATAATTTTTAGATTATTTTTCATTTCATGTACATTTTGATGCTGTTTGCCTTTCGGTTATAGATTTTAGTTCAAAATGAATTCTTGCTCAAAGGTTTTGGTTGATTTTTCGTCTTATGTTTCTTGGGCGATATTTCTTTGGGCGATTTTGCCCAGTGCCTGGTATTTCAGATTCCAAACTTCAATCAGGAGATTGTAGATCCAAATCCAGAAATATATTGGAGGTAGCAGCTCCAAATCTATAAATCTCACTAATTTAATTACTGCGGGATAATAAGAATCTTGAAAGACGAAAGGACCCTTGGTTTCTTACATTAAGGTAGAAGCGAAAACTCCCAATCTTAGCAGGGTGGAGGCAAATAAATATTTGATATAATTATTTGAAAGTAGAGCAGTTCCATTCCAGCATTACTCAAATAATTGGCTGGTAATTTGTGAACCAACCACACAAGCTAAAAGATAACAAACAAGTTAAAATTAGATTTTATTCATATTTGTTAACCCCATCTAATATCACTTTGCAGCATCCACAAATCTCGTGTGTAACAAATTGTGACATATGTATACTAGGCACGAAATGAATTCGTAAATATGGCATATTAACTTCTTTATGACAAAGTATTTATGTACAAACAAAAGACAGCATAATATCACAGAAGTGGTACATGTAATAGCAATAAAATTTACAAACGAAGAGTTCGAGAATTTGACTATGTTTTGACAGTTTGATAATTAACTTGTAGCTCTGACACACCCTGAGTAATGTCCATCTAAGTATCTCTATAAATAATGTAAAACAAGAGACCTAAAGTGTTCCATTGAGAAGTAAATATCAACAAATTATCTATATGTTTGTATGTAGGGCCACAATGTCCTTTAACAAAAGCTGACCTCATAATTCTTAATGAAAGTAATGCTGAATAAATAAGTGAACATTGTTCTTGAAAGGTAATTGAATTAAACGTAAAATACCACACACCAAGGTTAACAATTTATTCTTGTCCTCTACATATTAGAATTTCAATTTTTGATGGCACATACAGATACCTCAGGTACTTACCTAAAAGACGAGAAAGCAGTCAAATTAGAGTAAGCTTTTTCAAATCTGCTTCTCCAACTACAAAATAAATTGATTTGTAATCACTTATTATTATTCTGTTTGTAAAAAACTATGACAGCATGTCCTTCTGTTAGTTGGACAAGCAGATTTGAAAAAGCTTATTCTAATTTGACTCCTTTCTCGTCTTTTAGGTAGGTACCTGAAGTATTTGTATGTGCGGTTATCGATTAAGTTTATTTCTACAGTAGATGCACTATTTGAATTGTAGGTGTTATTTATATTTGTGTTAAATAGTATTGTCACAGAGAAAATCATATTATTTTTCTTCTAGTTTATATAGATTTCCATGCAATGGTTATCTGTGAGGCTATAGGTACATGTCCATCATTATGAAACCAAACCATTTAATTGTAAGTCAGTTGATCTGACTTTTATGAGTATTTTCAACTCTATTGTGTAGCATTTAATTTGTTTAAAAAAAAATCGTAAATTTCAGCGTATGTTAATGTATCGGAAATAAATGGTTTAGCATGCATCTTTGCAGCATACCTAAGATATATCGTCTTTGGTTGTATACATTCTTCATGCCGTACTAATTTATGGCATCAGCCTCTAGATATGAAAGCCCAGATTCCATACCAGTTAACTCTGCAATTTCCATAAATTTAAAATGATTCATTGTATATGAAATTTCTGTGGAAACGCGGATGCTTCGATTTTGGCTTTGGCTTTCGCGGGTGCTTGAAAGTATTGAAATGTGATCTTAACTTGAGACTAAAGTAAATATCTTGCGAACTGACTATAAATATTATGATTCTGAAGCACGTATCGTCTCGACAAAACAAATATACTGTGGGAATATGACCTCAATCGGTGTAGTCGTTCAGAAGTTACACAATCACTAACATTGGCATTAAAATTTCCAGTGAGTTAAACTGGACAGATCACATCTTCTCTGTTGCCAAAAAAGCATCGAATTGTCTTGGATTTCTGAAAAGGTATAAGAAATCTTTTAGCCCATCAAATCTAGCGCTCCTCTACAAGTCCTACATTAGACCTAGAATGGAATACAATTCCAAATATATAAGTTGGGGCTGGTCGCACAGCCTTAGCTTCATTGGATATTGTCCAAAAGAGAGCTTTCAAGCTCATTGGCCATTTGGCAATAACTTGTCATATCGACTCACTCGAGCACCGCCACAATGTTGGATGCCTTGCGCTCCTTTATCGCTACATGGCTGGTCAATGTTCTGATGAAATATCTAGCCTAATTACTTGTAGAATAAGTCCTGCCCGCAATACTCGCGCAGCAAACCGCGCACATACTTTTACCCTTCAAATTACTTTCGGCTGCACAGCAAAATTCCGTGATGCTTTTTTATCCTGAACAGTGCGAATGTGGAACGGCTTACCATCTTCTGTTTTTCCTCCGGAATACAATTTAAGGGCGAACTATATCGGCACATCTGCCACCCTCTTCATATCCCCTAATCCTTTCCCTATTTCCTTCTTGCCATACTGTGCTTTGCATCATATGGTATCCCCTGAGCTTGGCTTAATAATACAAAAAAAAAAGACGCACCAACGATTATACGGCTGGCCCGAAAAGTGTCGTCAAAATTTAAAATGTAGGTGTCTCATATTGAGGAGTATCCGATCCACCCCATGTATGTTATCCGTTTGCATAGTTTTCGAGATATGGTTTTTTTCAATTGTAGAAGGTTTTTTCGGGATTTTTTATTGTTTTTTTTTTGTAAATTATTCTCTATGAATTGTACTTTCACCCATAAAACAATTCGATTCGTGACGCTGCAAAAGTTTTGACATAAAATGGAGCATTTACGGTCGAGCGGGTCAGATGTCAATTTTAAATTAAAAATTAAAAACGGCAAATTCTTAGTTCCTGGTTAACTTTAACAACTGCGTTAGACACTAAGCTGTCATAATAATACAGATAACATACACTTGCCACTGTACACAATCAACGAAAAATACATATTTTTGGATTGTAAAAGTAAAAAATATTTTGTTTATATCATTTTTAGAGTAAGCGCCAGAGGGCGAACAGCTTTTTAAAATTAAGGCTTTTTAATTATAGAATAAAATAGTTTTCTTTTTATTTGTATTTTATCCCTGTTCAATAATAAAGAACTTATACAACAATATTTGTTGACAGTTCAAAATGAGCTCTACGTTAAGTAAATATGCAGAAATGCATTATTTTTATGGAGTTACACAAGGCAACGACCATGAAGCGGCACGTCTGTATTGTGATCAACTTCGGCGCCGAGGTGGATCACAACCTGATCGATATCCCGATCGTCGTGTTTTTATAAACACGCACAACACATTAATGGCAGGCCGCATTCCTTGAAGAATCGCATGGAAATAGTGCTAAAAGAATCCATAAATGAGTACGAGAACTATGGTTCGTACTCTGAACATCCCAAGATCATCTCTCCAAAAGATACTTCATGTGGAAAGATACCACGCGAATCATATTCAACGAATTCAGGCTGTACTGCCTCCAGATTATGAATTGCGAGTGGTTTTTTACCAAACCATGTTGCGAAAACCGCAAGAGGATCTCGGATTTATAAATAAAATTTTGTGGATTGACGAGTCACGATTTGAGCGAACTGGAATATTGAATATTCATAATACACACACGTGGACGATGATGGAAAATCCACACAAGACGGGAGCCTCAACTTTTCAACATCGTTTTAGTGTAAACAAGTGGAGTGGTATCCTCAATGACGAATTAATTGGGACGTTTGAACTGCCGTCCACACTTAATGCAGAAACCTACAAAATGTTTTCGGAAAACAAACATCCATTGTTGCTGGAAGATGTGAATCTCCAAGTTAGACGAACCGTGGTATTTCAAAATGACTGCGCCCCATGTCACAATACTATGCAAGTGCGAAATTACTTGAATGAAACGTACCCTGACGAAACGGAACAAAGAGCTCACCTCCATGCTGTCCTGACCAAAACCCCATCGATTGTTTGGGGGTTTTACAAGGAAAATACACACCCCCGAGAATGTTTGAGTGAACCAGAACTGAGGGGGATAATTGAAGAAGCCGATCGTGCGATAAAAGGCAACAAAGAAGCTTTAAGACGATTAAAAGAAAATTTCTTGCGTAAGTGTAGGAGGCGCATTTTTGTTGGAGGCCGTAATTTTGAAAGTCTTTTGTAAATACATTTATTACGTTATTACCCCCTCCCGGAGGTTCCTACCACCAAACCTTAAAAGTATCCAGGGAAAAAAACATTCTTATTCGAATTGTAGCTTGTAATGAGCTGAGGAGAACAGTAAAACCCGTTTTCCGATCGGACATAACCCTACCGAGTTAGAGCCGCTTTTAAGTGCGAAAAATGTAGTATCCCCGTTCGAATAGGATGAAGACTTAATAAATTTTGAACTGAATTTTATGTATGATGCCATAGAGGTATTTCAACCAAATTTACGCGGTAAATAGCCAATGAAATGAGGAGGTTTTTAAAAAAGGTTTGGGTAAAAAAGCTGGATAATTTTTTTTTAAAATCGCCCTCAAAAATGTTGGTAAATTTTATTATTTTGAAATTTATGGTGGAATGGCATGAGCTACGGAATCAAATCTTTTTGCATTGGATGGACCTAAAATTCAGCTAAATTGAAAAAAAATTAGCAGTTTATCTCAATTATCCAAAAAATGTCTTCGAATTAGCAGTTTGGTCAAAAATCACAATAACTGCGCAAAATCGCATAATATATATGGGGTGATTTGAATACCCCTCAATATGAGGTACCAAAATTTGACCTTTGGACGTCACTTTACGGTCCACCCTGTATATCTTACATAGAAGTTGGAACATAAATATCTCACCTGACAAACCGCTGACCACCAATATTTCAATTTAAGTAGGTACCAGAAACTATAATTGACATATCTGAGGTCCGTTTTTTAACCCTAAGCGGAGAAATTGGAGAGAGAGAGCAGTATTTTAATGGCGTACAGTTGTTGTACTGCGTATTGTATTACACGTCGTGTACTTGAAACTTGTAAGACTTTGTAATTTTTATTTAGTTTCCTTCAGTGGCTAAAATATTTAGTAAAATTTATATGACACTTCAATTGACAAGTACGCTTGTAGATGATTTTTGACGTACAATCGGTCAACTTGATGCAAGGACTCCTCGTTTATTTTCCTGACTTAATATTTTTCGTCTTAAAAACAGGCGATCCTCGTCGTCAGTAAAGGTTTTTCGAGTCTCCGTGTAAGTTTCGTCCTTTCTCTGCTCCTATTCTACACTTTTTACGGCCTTTTTCCACTTTCTGACAACTAAAATTTCACTACATTATCATCCATACCGACAGAGAAATTCCATCTCGGTTGACAAATGACAATATCACCGTGCTTTGAAGAACGCTTGAGCAAACCAACTTACTATCCAACTATGTTTAATATTTCTGAAATGTTTTTCAGATCGCGTAACTTTGAAGACTATAAAAGACGTTTAAGAATCAAACGAAAAACTAGTAAGGCTAAGTGTCATGAATATAACAAAACTCAATTTCGCATTAGAAATGTCTATAGCCTCTTAATTCAAATGCCATTCGAAATTTATATGTGCAGATATAAAAGATTAAATTTTCACATATTCCAAACGTTTACCATGGAAATTTCAGTTTTGATTCCTACGAGAAACACTAAGTCAACACAATTTCAGCAAAAACAAATCAAAGCAAAATAATCTAAAATCAATTTTGTAATTTTTTAGCATAAAGCACTACAAATTTCCTGGTACAAAGCTCGAATAAAAGTTATTTGATGGAAAATTTTAAGCAAGGAAATTGGTTTTCACTTAAAAGGAAAAGCAAGGAAATTATAGAGTTTAAGAAAGATGAATGTTTGGCTAGTGTGCAGGAGAATATCCCGAAAGGAGCATCGAAATATGTATTTTCGTAAAAACATCTTCAGGAGCTAACGGAGGAGCTTATATCCTACATTTTTCGTTTAAGCTTAGAATTAATTTTCTGAATTATTTATTGCTTGCTCTTGATTAAAGTTTCCGCTAGTATTATGTAAATATGAGAGGATAATGATGTTCTGTTCGGATGTACCACAAGAATATATGAGAATTTTACTCGCAGCTGAGGTTCACTGTTTGTATAATTTCTATATTAACTTACACCATTTTTTATAAGATACACAAATTGAAAAAGTGAAAAAGACTGTCTGAAACTAATGGAGTAGGTAAGGTTCCTTAATTTAAGATAAAGTCCATGAGTTTTATACGTTTTTGAATAAATAAAATGGAGATAATACTGAGGTTAATTTAACTACATAATTTTGAAGTTGCTCTGTTATGTTTTTAAAAATTTAATAAATTTATAATAAATGTTATCATATTAAAGTACAAATATTGAACATTTTCTTTGAGTATATTAGGTAAAACAGTACCAGAGCCGTAAATAGTAGGGAGATAATCAAGATTCTTATTCACCCATTACTTTTCAAAAGATTAACAAGCTTTTAAAGGAGAAAAATTATTCAAGCAAATAGCTTTAGCAAATACGATTTCAAATACAATACAATGATGGGACATGCAATGAAAGCGTCAGCCGTGAAAGAATAAAAAGAACAGGCAGAAGTAAAGCTTCCCCCATCCAGCTTAGTTCAGCCTAGAAAAAAGGAAATTATTCCTTACTTGCCAACAACTAAATGAAGACTTATACATTATAATAAGAGCCATACATGAAGATGAGTTCAAGATAAAAAAAAAACAAAATCAAAGACAAGGCGAATTTGTTCTGCCTGGATATGTTTAGCCTTAAACGCAGATGGTATAAATGGCACCAAGGCAATGCAATTTCTAGATCTGGCTACTAGTTAATGATGTTATAAGCGGTACTTTAACCTTCTTTCAGTGGACAAATATTTTAACATTAAGCGTGTACAGGGGTGCATTTGCACCCCATACGTTTTTATTGCAAAATCTAAGTAAGAAGCTTGTCTGCATAAGTATCAATAAAATTTTATTGATAGAATACCAATTGAAAGAACAGAATTAATTAAAATGAAAGAATTTCAAATTTCAAAAAATGTGTTTTAGGATGCATCGTCAGTATCTATTTCTTCTATCTCATCATCAATATCAATGTTGACGCATTCATTGCAAATATTTTTGCTGTGATTTTTACAGGCTGGCTTTTCATAAATGTGGCAGGTCAAGCTGGTCTTGATGTCATTAGAGCGAGGACATATGTAGCATCTGCGTTGAGACCGCTTACTTGTCTTGCTAGTTCTGGGTTCACTGTTTGGCTGCGGTCGAAAATCAGGCACGTTGTAGCCGACTTGTTGTATGACAATCTTTACGCTAGTTTTGACCGCTTTTGGATATGGTAGCCGGCTTTTTGTGGTATTATAATCTAGGATGATATCCGGCTTCGATGTTTCCTGGTCAATATCAGTGTCGTTGTGTAATGTAGACAACAATAAAACATTTTTATTTCGTTTTAGAACACAGCTTACTAGCGTTAGAAAATTGTTAAAACAAAATCGTTTGGAATCCACCTCTCTTTTTTTTATTTCGTCCTTCACAGTTAACTCAGCTGGTAGATCAGGTTTATTGTTTGTAATTATTGCAATAATTGTGGTTTTCTAAGAGCTGTTCAGCCAGAGTACAACTCGTGAAGAAGTTATCCATTGTAATATTTCTACCTTTGTTGATAAAAGGCTGGGCCACACTATGCACCAAAGAGAGTGTGTAATCAGTTGCTGCTGGTACGTTCCTATGTATATTTCTCCTTTCCATGAATAGGAATAGTTTGCGTCGCATATCCAGAACATTTTTATTTCTTATTTCCCTGGTTTGGAAGGAATATATTGGCGGAAATTTTCTGAAGGCTTATAAGACGATTTTAGATTCTCCAGAAACATATTCCAAATGTCTTTGATTGGTGCCAATTTATCGCATTTTAACCGCTCTCTTCTGGTACGACAATTGCCAAATCGCAGAAAATGCAAAATCTGCTGAATTCTTTGAAGTGACGTAACGACACGGTAGAATGGACGGTTGTCTACCTCCCACAGCTCATCCAATCGTTCATCCCAATTTTCCATATAATAAAATACCAATCATTGCATATATTTCGTCAGCATTAGTATCATTCCAAATGCGAGGTCGATTGTGTTGCTGTGGATTTCTGGATACATCGTAATAATCTCTGGCTTTTCTGTTTGTTTCGCAGACAATTACTTTAAAAATTTTAATAACTGTTTCAGGTATAAATTACTTGAAACAGTGCACTGCAGAGTCTAGGTTTTGATGTAGTATTGTTCCGGCTTGTACTCTCTGCACATCTGGAGGAACATTGGTCCACCTTCTGTTCATTTTACGGTTCTTATTTGGATATATACATATATACGATAAAATTTTCCATAACAGTGTAAGCAGTTGAATCTGCTATAGTAGCAAAAGAACCAGCAGCTGAGACGTCAACACTCAATGCAAAGTTCATTCATTGCAGCAGTGACATATATAATGCGTCAGCAAAATTAATCGTTGAATGAACTCTGCATTGTGTAAAATTTATCAGTTTGTTTTTATAGTTTGTAAGCATTTTTTATGCGTAAAACTAGTCAAACGATAATTAATTATTGAGTTAATTTTGTAACTGTTTTTAGTAAAGTATACTCACTGTTGTTACATAAACAGATATATCTAGTCTAGAATTAAATTACAAAAAAAAACTCTTGCAAAACTTTTAAAATTTAAAAGCTCAACGACTAACTAATCCTCCAAAATCTTCAAATATAATAAAATTATACCAACACTTGCCCAACATTCCCACACACTCATCAATCCGTTTATTCCAACCGAAAGTTGATCTCGAACACCCATCAACAGCTCAACTTTACTCTCAACCAGAGATTGAGTGTTCAACAGGCTCACACACATATGAATTTATCGCCTCAACTTCAAGTTGATGTAAAGTTAAGCAATAAATTGATAAGTGTATGTGCAACTGTAGAATATAAATGAAATGAAAATTATATAATAACCTTTCATAATTGCAGTATAGAAATAGATAATATGAAATTTTAGAACCTAAGGAATTTAGCCAACATACATAACTATAATAAAACCCAATTATGTACTTAGAAATAGGAAATATCAGCGAAGCGGTAAATATGAAGCAATTGCATTTAATATAAATTAAAAATATCAATGAGATAAAGGAAATAAAAATGTAACAAGGAATAATAAAATCAGCTTTTATGTAAATACCACATTTATTGTAATATTAATAGTAAGTGGAGTAATATATATTGTGTGTGGGAGCAAGGTGAGTATAAGGCGCTTAATTACGTTAATGCCACATCAGGGGAGGAATTTTCCCAAGACCGTCCGTATGTGATGAAGAGTCACATCCTGCCCGAGGTGTTCCTGCACAGGCAGCTGGTAGGCATCCCCTGGGGTGCTGCTGGTTGCCTGACTGAATACGGCGGATATAGAGAGGAAAACTCGATAAAAACCGCAATCACAGGTGTAAACAATCGTGCCTATGGGATGAATGGCACTGCGTGAATGTGTCTTATAACGATGGACTCCGGATACCAGGCGACCTCCGGCTTCAACCCTAGCCTTATCTCGGCATGCCGGCTCTGCTGAGATGGACCAACATTTCCGAGCATGCTCTTGGGAACAAAATTGAAAATTCCATAAATTCTGAGGGAGGTGCACCTCTAAATGTACCAAAAACCCAATCCGGGGTTCTTAGCGACCCCTACAACATCCATGACATTACAAGTCCTTCATCTGATGGTGATGTGATGGATGGATACACTCACCCTAGACGAGGAGGACCTTCTTAGGTCTCCAGAACATAGCCAACAGGACAGCGGGAACACAGAAGTTCTCACTTGCAAAGAGCGCAAGCAAAAGCTCTCTGGCGCGGCCAAAAAGAAGGTTTAAATGGCTTTTAAAACACGGTCACACAGAAGCAGAGGCTAGAAGAATTGCTGCACTTCAGATAGATCAGCGGAATGAGGAGAGTCTAAAAAGACGGACTCGCTCTGACGACTCTTCTCCTAACGTGGAGCAACCTAGTGCTAAACGCAGCAAGGCAGCGTCGGAGAATCCTTCAAAGAAGCACGTCTCCCTGCCTTCGCGTAAGTAGCCTTCCTATAAGGAGGTTGCAGAGAGCGTTCGGTTGGGTATTCTACCCGTCGGTTATCCTGAGGTGGCACTCAACGCGGATCAATTGAAGTCCGTACAGGGTGCTATCTTGAGAGAAATCACGGCAAGAAAGCAAAGCCCCCTAAAACCAAGATTCCTGGCCTCCACATTTAGACCAGGGTGGCTGGTTCTTAACTGCGCCAATCAAGACACCGTGACGTGGCTGAAAGTTGTAGTTGCGGAGCTAAAGCCCTAGGAAGGATCCAATCTTGTGATGGTCGAGGAAACTGAAATTCCTCGCCCACAAGTCCTCGTGGGATACTTTCCAAACAGCGCTGAGGACCCTACGGATTTGATTCTCGATTACATCAAAGGCCAGAACTCGGGGTTAAACGTGTCTGAATGGATAGTGTTGTGCAGAGTACAAAAACCCTCAGTCACAGAGCTGACTCTCTCCGTGGACCATGTGTCAATGGAAAAGCAAAAGAAGGCTCAATTCGCAATTGGGTTTAAGTTCGGGTCTGTCCAACTGAGACCCAACGGTGGAACAGTAAAGGCTGTGTCGGAGGCTGGGGATGGCCCAAGTCAGATTAAAACTCTGGCTGACGGTCCTCAGCCTTCGACATCAGGAGTCAACATGCCTAAACTTCTGGTCGAGGCAAAGGCGGGCCCTGCTAAAGCAGCAGGAACTGCAGAACCCAAGTCGGGGACTTCCGAAAAGAAGTCTACAAAGACTAAGATGTAGCCCCCTCCAGTCCGTGCCAAGCCGGGCAAAAGCAAAGGTCCTAAGGGATCCACCATCAAGGCTGACAGCGGCCATAAAAAGCCATCTTAGTCATGGCCAATGATCACCTAAGTTGCCTTCAGATAAATCTCCATCATGCTAAAGCCGCATCAGACGTGCTTAGCAGGAGATTTATCTCGGAGAAACTTAGTCTGGTGCTCATTCAGGAGCCCTGGGTACATCAAGGCCACATCACAGGACTTCCCACAACATCATGTAAGTTAATATATAGTAATGAACATGAATATCCTAGGGCAGCACTACTGCTCAACACTAAACTAAACTTTATTCCTCTTTCACAGTTCATCTCGAGGGACGTGGTTACAGCAGTTGTCGAGGTACCAACTTCAGGAGGTAGTAGTTACCTCAGCCTACTTTCCTGGAGAAGCGGATTCATTACCTCCCCCAGAGCTAAAACGGCTCATCAACTACTGTAAACGCAGAGGAAAGCATTTCAACATTGGATGCGATGCAAATGCACATCATACGCTATAGGGCAGCACGGATACCCATGCCAGGGGTGAATACCTCTACGATTTTATATTGTTTGACAACTTAGAGATACTAAATCGAGGTAATAAGCCAACCTTTATGAACATCATTAGACAAGAGGTCTTGGACCTAACACTTGCCAGTATGTTCATAAGTACAAAAAGCAAGTGGCATGTATCGAACGAGATTTCCATGTCAGATCACAGACACATCAGGTTCGATATAGATGCCACACTCAACACATGTCAGGAGTACCGAATCCCTAAATTACCTAACTGGGAACTCTATCGACAACACCTTAAGGCTGTAGTTGACTCTCCCGGCGGTAGCATTAGCACGACTGAGGAGCTAGACTCAGCCACTACGCAGCTTGAAACGGCTGTAATGACTTCATTCGAACACAGTTTCCCTCTGAAACAAAAGACTTGCAATCGGCAGGTACCATGGTGGAATAGGGAACTCAGTTTGAAAAGAAAAGGAGTCAGGAAACTGTTCAGCAGAGCTAAGCTCTCTGGCGTCTGGGGGGAATATAAAAAGGCTCCAAACGAAGAACCTGGCGAACCTTCTGCGATGGCATAGATCAATTGCCCGCAGCTATCAGGCTCCATAAGGTACTTTCGAAGGATCTCACGAATGGTACAGGCATACTTCAAAAGGAAGATGGGAACTACACCGAGAGTTGCGAGGAAACAGTCAGGCTCTTATTAGAAACTCATTTTCCGGACTCTCTCACTCCCGATCAAGGAATAATAACTCCAAACCCGATTGAGGTGGAAAAGCACGGAGTCTCTAACAGGAGCAAAAGCCTTGCGGGAAGAATCTTCACTCCTAACAAGGTTAGATGGGCCATTGGCACATTTAAGCTCTTTAAATCTGCTGGAGAAGACGGCATTTTTCCCGCCGTACTACAACAAGGTGTTGAAGAAATACGCTTTCCACTAGAAAAAAATTTTCGAGCCAGTTACGCTCTAGGGTACGTTCGCCAATGTTGGAGAGACATCAGGGTGGTATTTACACAGGAAAAAGAGCTAGTTCTCTAGCTAAATCGTTCCGACCCATCAGCCTCTCTTCATTCTTGCTTAAGTCCATGGAAAAAATCCTAGACCTACACATTCGAAGTGAAATTCTGATTAAATCACCACTTCATTCTAAGCAGTTCGCTTATCAAGCTGGCAAGTCTACTGAGACTGCCATTCACACACTAGTCAAAGACCTCGAGAAAGCGCTCGAAGCAAAAGAGGTGGCTTTATGTGCATTTGCGGACATAGAAGGAGCCTTCGATAATACCTCCTTCCATGCAATTAAATGAGCTGCCGAGGATAAAGGCTTTGAGCCCTCCACGGTAAACTGGATAGACTCCATGCTTAGAAGCAGGAGGATAACCACATCTCTAGGGAACTGCTGAGTCACTATCACCGCAGCAAAAGGCTGCCCACAAGGTGTAGTCTCTCTCCACTCTTGTGGCCCATCGTGATTGATGATCTGCTAGAGAAGTTGACCAGTTCGGGTTTTAATGTTCAAGGCTACGCGGATTACCTAGTAGTTACGGGGCAAGCATGATCAAGTCATATCCGACCTCATGCAAATAGCCCTCTCCAAAGTCCGCACGTGGTGTTTAAACAAAGGCCTTAGCATAAGCCCCAACAAAACGGTTATCCTTCCGTTCACAAGAAGATCGAAGCTTTCACTAACGGCTCCTCTTCTTGATAATACGGAATTGATATTTTCAGACGAAGTCAAATATCTGGGGATAACCATAGATAAGAAACTTACCTGGAATTGGCATCTGTCCAGAGTGACGGATAGAGCGATGCGATCTCTCTACACGTGTCGTCGCTTTATTGGCAGAACATGGGGTCTGAAGCCAAAAGTGATGTACTGGACGGTCACCACTGTTCTTATACCCATGGTGACCTATGCGGCCCTCGCATGGTGGCCAAAAACTAATCAAAAGACGGCTGAGGCTCTGCTTCAAAAAACCCAGCGGCTTGCCTGTCTAGGAATAACTGGTTCCATGAGAACCTGTCCTACAGCAGCCATGGAAGCCTTATTAAACCATGCACCCTTGCATTTTCAGGTGAAGAAGGAAGCGATCTCCAGTGCTATTAGAGCACAAACGGGGAAACAGTTAAAGCCAGGCGATCTGGTTGGTCATTTAAGTATCTTAAAACAGATATGCTTCGAGCAAGTGACGAAAATATCGGATATAATCACACCCAGAGTGGATTTTGTAAGACCATTCCAAGTGGTTCTTGGGGACCGACAACAATGGCGCTCCACGAAACCGTCCTTCCAACAAGGATCGATGGTGTGGTATACAGACGGCTCAAAAACAAACAGTGGGGTCGGATTGGGTGTATACGGCCCCAGATGCCATACATCAAAGGCTCTTAGCTCTACCCCTACCGTATTCCAAGCCGAGGTATTAGCCATTGAAGAAGTTGCCAGTACCTGCATTAAAAGAGCCATAAATGGCTCAACCATTAATATCCTCTCGGACAGTCAAGCTGCCCTCAAGGCCTTAAAGTCCTACACTGTCAAGTCAGGGATAGTCTGGGAATATCTACAAGCCCTCAAAAATCTACCAAGGAGAAACAAAGTTATCCCCATGTGGGTACCTGGACATGAGGGCCACGAAGGCAATGAAATTGCAGATGGCCTAGCCAAAAGTGGAGCGGAAACTCAGTTTGTCGGACCAGAGCCATTTTGTGGCACTTCAAAGTGTTACTTCAAAGCTACCCTAAATAACTGGGAGAATAAACAAAGATCCCTGTATTGGGAAAGGCTACAAGGACTTCGTCAAGCAAAAAAGTTTATCGACACCTCTGGCGGAAAACAAAAGAACTCCTACTCCTTAGAAAAACAGAGCTCAAAATGATTACTGAGCTCTTCTCAGGCCATTGCCCCTTGAGGTATCACCTAAACAAGCTGGGTTTGGCTGAGACTTCATCCTGCCGCTTCTGTCAGGATGCTCACGAAACCTCGGAGCACCTGCTCTGCAACTGCGAAGCATTGGCCAGGCGGAGATTACTCCACCTTGAACATGCTTTTCCTCCACCAAGTTACGTATGGAGCCTCAAGCCCAGAATGGTTCTAGACATTATTAACAGTCTAAACCTATAAATGGAGCAAATTCAACGGGGACTCACAATAGATCTTTCAGGTCGCAGTGTCTGTGAGGCTAACGCCTATACACCCCTTTACAAATCTAATCTATTCTAATATATATTGTAAAAGCAAAATCCAATCATGTTAACGTTGAGTTGGTAACGCGATCGAAAAAGGTTAGAGTCCAGGAGGATATCAAGCCTAACGAGGGGGACTTATATTTTCGACGCATTCAGCGTTTTTCTAAACACATTCACATAATATACATTATGTAATTATTTCCGTTCTCATTCAAAAATCGTGAAATCGTGAAAAACAAATATCTCGAGTTATAAACTCAACGTCGGCACGTTTAGTCGAATTAGCGTAAATAAAAATGTCTAAATTAAAAATTAGGAAAGATATTTTCCAGGGTAGTTAGTTCTTAATCGTGTTTTAATCGAATTAGTCGAAGTTAAATAAAGTTCGATGAAATTAAATTAAGATGTCTTTTATTTTTTTATTCCCAGAAAAAATAAAATGAAAAGTTGCGCGCTGACAATTGCAACTAAGTTATTTCTTTTCTTAGACTAATATGTGGATAAATGATGTAGCAATTCATCACCTATTCCTGGTCTCGCTACATATACTTATGAAAGCTGATACTATGTCATATAATCCCTAATTTGCTTCTAACTAGCTTTGTTATACCATTAAATATCTCACACTAGAGATTCGAAATAAAATCATTTTGAAATTTTTGATAAACTGCCCAAAGTATGAATAAAACAGAATAAACCAAAAACTGAAACCTAATTCATCCTAAAATATAATCCTAGTTTCATACATATTTCCTGATTCAGTTGAAAATATTCGAATTGAAAATGTTTATAAGAAAATATTCCTTTAACAGTTGTAGGTAGCAATAAATTTTACCAAAGTTTCCCAAAGTTCATACCAAGAAAAAACAAATCTATGTTTTGGCAGATTTTCCACACAAATCTTTCAGAAAAAACTTTTCGCACCGTTAATAAGTCGAAGAAATGCAAAAGTTGAAGTTTATCAAAACTAACAGCAAAGTTGGTGCTGGCGTGCAGGTTGTACCTTATTTTTAAAAACAATCACATAATATTTTCCAAGCAAATAAATTCTCGTTGGTTTTCCGCCAAGAAATCTTTTTTTTTCTTCTTCTTCTGTGTAAAACATCTTGCCACTGCCGGTGGCATAGAATCCGCTGGGAAAAAAGTGAAAAGACACCCACCCTACAGTTGTACCAAATGTGTAACCACTTTTAGAGGAAAATGTCTAAGGCGAGTGACATATTATCCAGGAAAACTCCATACACGACACACACACACACACGCCTATATATCATGTATTTCGGGACAGATTTACACTTCTACTTAAACACATAAATTTTCTAATGTAACGGGTTTCCCCCCAGCACCAAACCTAATACTTTCTGTTCAGGATGAAATACTGAAGTGAAGCGGTTTAAAAAAAAGAATCAAGACGATAACATCCAACTGGCTGGCTAAGGACCTAAAGTTGCATCCAATAAGAAATGGACGTAAAAAAGGAAGAGAGTTCTACAACTTCTACGAGAAGTCAGCCGTGATTTCAGTATTTCTCTCGTTTTTTGGTAGAAATCCATTAAAAGCAAATTTCCGAGGCAGTCAAAGGGATGTTTTCTGTCGAATGCTTAAAATTTGTATGCTTCGACTAAATATTTGCATAAAAATTCAGAACTGAAACATTTTAAGAGAATTCGGGAAATAAGGAAGATATAAGGCTGGAGAATTTTGAAATTTTCGTTAAACAATTACTTTCCTTCCTTCGGTGTGATTTTATTTGTGTTTTTTTTTCAACATCTGAGGTTTGATTAGTTTTGGTTTTATAGTAAATTTTCATAATTCATTCACTGGTTAACAGAATGAAGATTCATACTTATGTTCAGACATTATAGACTAGTGCCTCAGCGGATTGTGAAGGCTTAAAGGAAGAAAATTATACCCAGTCAAAGACTAGCGGGAGAATTCAGTGAAGATTATATTTACGAGAAACAAAAATTAAACACGAGATAAAGTGTAATTGAGAAATGGGGTGGTGTTTAAGGATGGAAAGTGTTTTTTTTTTTTTGGACTTTCGCCGAAACATGACCTCCCAGCGGAAAATATCCTCATAAAAGTTGTAAATAATAAGAAAATCTAAAACTCTTATACAAGCCATTTTTCAACATAACCTCAAATTTTCCGAGAAAAAGGTGGAAACCCGATTTTTTGGTTTTTTCTTTTTTGCTCTCGTAAAAAAAATCAATTTACATGAAATTTTGTAAAAGTATGCCTTTTTTGTATTGAATATGTATGATGTTTTTGAAATTAGGAAAATTTTTCGAGAAAAAAACCCTTAAATTTTCACGGAAAGCTTTACCGGCTCGTTTAACCCTTGAAATGTCTACTTTAAAGTTGTCTATATCTGTTGATGGTTTAGTTTTCATGAAAACGTTTAAAAATGAGAAAAACTAAAAAAAAAGACTTTCCCAATTTCGAATTTTTCAATATTTTTTATGATTTTCAATTTTTTTTAATTATTTCTGATAATAGTGGAATAAATTGGAATGACAGAAAATTCTTCAATGTAATATTACCAAAGCTGGCTGAATTTAATCAAGGAAAAAGTGGCGCAAACCATCCTGAAATTTAAGTTTTTCATAACAATGCACCGCACCGTACTGAAAGTGATAAGTTAAGAGTTAAGACTCTGTGGACCAGTGCCATTTTTATACCATAGATGAAATCTATAGGGTATGCTAAGTTTGTCATTCCGTTTGTAACACACATAAATAATGATAATAGAGCAAAATGGATTGGACACCCCCGCATAAAGTTAAAAGTTATTTTGATTTTTGCATGTCCGTCCGTCCGTCCGCACGATAGCTCGAGAACGCGTTCACTTAGAAAGCTGCAATTTTGTACAAGGACAATAAAAAAAAAGTAAAATTAAGTTCGCAAATGAGACAAATCGGGCAAGTCCTTCGTGGGGTTGCTATACAAAACTTTTTTCCACGATATATTTGGACACTACCTGAGAACACGTCGTCATAGAAAGCTGAAATTTGGTACATTGTCTTCGCATAGTAATATCAAATAAAATTTTAAAAAATGGACTAAATCAGGCAACCTCTTCTTGGTGTTGCCATATAAAAAATTTGGTTTTTTACATATACTTTGAAAACGATCAGTCCTAGACATTTGTATTGTACTAAGAACTTCTTCAGAATAAGAAATCCTATAAAATTTGTTATAAGCATTTTTACTGTCCCACGAGCCGTTCTAGAAATATATGCGAGAAACCAATGCAAAAAATCAAAATTGCTCAAATGGGTGACCATACGAAATTTCATACGTGCATTCATATAGGGTATCGTAAGAATTGGTCTAAGACCAATTCTAGCTTTTTCACTTGCTATTAATTTTTTTTTTTTTTTTTTTCACTAATTAAATAGTATAATGATGAGTAATCTGTTTTAACCCGGTTTCGTTTCACCGAAAATTGCAAAAAACCACTTTCAACCCCTTAACACCTCCATTTAACAATTTCACTTTATCACGTGTTTAATTTTTGTTTTTTCTCTTAATTACAGCCTTCACTAAATTTCCCGGCTGGTCCTTGCCTGTGTATATCTTTTTGTGATTCAAAAAGCTATTGACAGCAGTCTATTAATACTCTGGCACCATTAGCAATTCTCACAAGACGCTATATGATATGGAAACGTGAAAATTATGTATACCTTCGACTAACCGCCGGGTGATAATAACAAAATCTAAATAATAATCAAATGGAAAGATTTTACATACTTCGCCAGATACGATTTCTTTTTGAAAAACGGGCGGAGTTCGAGATAGAATTTAAGTTAGGATGTCAAGTGGTCTTTTGTATTTAGCAGGACCGATGAAGGAATCTATCAATACCTATCAATATTAGCACTACTTGATGTCAGCAAAGTGTTTAACTCTATTGACTATGTTAATTTGTTGAAAAAGCTGTCTCGCCAAATCTGCTTTTCACGTCAGCAGTTAAGTTGATTCGTAGCCTTTTAACCCTGTCACTACCGATGTACATTCTAGTGTACACGACTTTATGATCCATTTAAAATTAACTGTAAAAACGTTTTAGTGTAATTAATTTTAAAATGCAATACATAAATGGTTTTTCCTCTTAACGCGTGCCTAGTTTCAGAGAGATGCTTTAAAATTTTTAGTCGTTTTCGGACATTTTGTTAGGATAGTCGAACGAAGAAGTTAATTTTTGAGTAACAATTTGTCTTAGATGTTTTTATTATACACAAACGCTGCTCGGAATATATAATCCCATGAAATTGGTTATAATCATGTCAGTAAATCGTTCTAAAAATATCATAAGACACAAAGCACTTTAACTATAAATTTTGCACAGAGAAAATTACATATGTATAAAGTTATTAATAATAATAAGTGATTTATTAAGAAAAAAGAACTTTTACCTTTTTGAAACATTATTCCTCGACAAAAATTATAAGTCTAAATTACCTTACTTCTATCAAGGCTATCGCGTGGAGGAAAAGTGCTACGGTGCAATTGGGAAATATGATATAATGAATTTCAAAGTTTGGTGCATCCGAGGTATGAGAAAAAGCTTATTTAGCGTCTGCGATGTGTTTGATGTGCTAACTAACTTATACATTTGACATTACAAAAAAATCAAAAACCTAACTCACCAGAATGTACCACGATTTCTTAAAAAAAACTGCATTCGAGGCAACTTTGCTGTACTTTTGTGAAACTCGGTTTCAACGAACAAAAATGACCATTTTGTCCAGATATTGGTACTTTGTAAACGTTGAGGTTAAGAGTAGGGACGATTAGACCACTCGAATGCCGAGGATACCGCAACGAGAGGTGATCTTTCTTGTCCTATCCTAAAGTTGTTATTACCTTGGGTGCTAGCTTGCAAACCTTATTTAGAGTGATAAATGCTTCTTCAGTGTTTGGCAATTTTGAAGCTTCCGCGAGGTATACTCGCATATGTTATGCTAAGAGGCTTTGTCTTCCAAAATGAAAGTGTCGACTTTGCTTTTGTTAAAAAAATAGTATTATTGACTATTAAAATTGTGAATCTATAGAACTTTTTTGTATTTTGATTTTGGAGCCATCTATCCATCAGTACGTTTACATGAATACTTGAAGTATACTTGAAGTATCGTTGAAGTAATCAAAATCTCATGGAAACTCTCATTCAACGCGTAAATTTCAACTTAAGTAATTGGAAAATTAAATTCAAGAAAAATTCAAGTCAAGTAATTGCAATTAATTCAATCAACCACCCTACCTGAGCTTCAAGTGGATTTCAAGTCAAGCTCTCAAGTATTCATGTAAAGGTACTGCATGTGTCAATAATTGTAGTCATTTCCGACTTCATTTTGGAAGCTTTTAAAGTGTCCGTAGGGTAGTGCTCCCATATTTATTTATTTATTTATTAATTAATTATATTATACAGAGTGCATCTCATACAGACTATGCAATAAGACTTAGTCAATTTCGCATATATAACTACTCAAAAATTATTAAATATAGTAACTAGATATAGATTGAAAGATTAAGTGCAAATAAATACTCAAACAATTACTTATATAAATAGTAACTAAATAGTAACTAAATTGTAAGACAAATTGTAACTACAGAAATTACCTAAGTAATATTAAGGGGTATTACTAGAAAAGGAATATTGTTAAAATAAATTCAATTGAGTAAACTACAAACATTTTGAGTTAACAATATATTTAAACGTGGAGCGTTCAAGAGCTAAATCGACTTCATTCCAATGAATTCCATTAAAGCAACGAGATCGATAGAAAATGGGTTCATGATGACCATAAGAGGTTCGAGGATAAGATACTTGTAACACATTTCTCGTTCTTAGGGCAAAATCTGGCAAATAAATATTAAATAAAATTAGCAAATCATGTGAGCAGATCTTGTAGAATAATCTCTCCCAAATATTATAGATGAAATCCTTCTCCTAGTATCCAAGAGCTGTAACCCCATGCTCCCAATATATAGCGAGTGACTTTTTTTATTTTTTTCTCAATTCTTTCGATAAGTTGGTTGGTATAAGGACACCATACCACAGAAGCGTACTCAATTATAGATCTAACTAGAGCAATTTATCTTTGGAGTCATAAGTGTTGCGTTTTATAAAACCAAGCATTTTAAAAGTCCTACATCAAATATAATCAGTTTGCAGACAACTCTCCGGTTTCGCGTCAAAAACGACACCAAACTTCAAAATTACATTATTTAATAGAAACGTTACCAATAAAGTATTCAGTATGAATTCATTATACGGTAAAAGTATAACACTTACACTTGTTTGGATTTAAAGCCGGTCCATTTGTTGTCAACGATCAAGATTCCCGCCTAAAGAAGACGAATGTCATAAAGATTTCAGAATTTTTAATGGTGCGTTACTTTGGGTATACCGCCACTTTAAAAATTTGTATCTCCAAAAGAAAGACAAGCACCATCGCAATTTTTGGACATATACATATACATGGCAAAGAAAAAAAGTGTTGCGATTCGTCAATTTCAGTAGTACATAAATGATACTAATTTTTTTTTTGAAAAAATACTATTATTAACAAAAAAACAAAAATAGGTTGAGTAATCCTGAATCTTTTAAGGAAAAATATGACGTATTTAGCTTAATTAATGTTTTGAATGAGACAAATAGGTTGATCCCTTCTCGAAATATGATTTTTTCATAGTGGCATTTCATCGTAAAATCACGAAATTTCTCATCCCGTAACATAGGTGTTAAGTAAAACTTGTTTGCTTTGACTGAGAATTGGCCAATATGCATGAGTTTCGCCCGCTGTAGAATAGAATATCTATGCCTGTGTCGATCGTTCAAAAAACTAATCAAAATTGGGCGATAGATGGGTACTCCACGATGATTGTAACTGCTGGTACTGAATTTCAAAATAAAACACCGAAGTAACCTCTGAAGCAAAACTAAACTAAATCTTTATTGATTGGCAGCATAGTCATATATAAAATCGATTACCTGGAACAATATAAAATTCAATATAATTATTGCATCGTCTTCAGCGATCAACAATTCACCGAGGTGAGCATACTGACCCAGCAGTAACTCCCAAGTTTTTTTTTTTATTATTGGGCCAAGCTCAGAGGATAGTTGGTGAAGCAGGAAGGAGATTTTTTCAACTTTCGCAGATTGTATGCCGAAGGAAAGACAGAAGATTGTAGACTGTTCCACATTCGCACAGTGCGACTAGCTAGGGCCCAGATATGGGAATTTTAGGTCTGATACATATAAGACTTGTAGAGGAGCGCTAGATTTTACAGGCTGAAATATTTCTTACACCTTTTCAGAAAACCGAGACATTTCGATGCTTCTTTGGCAACAGAGAAGACGAGATCTACGCAGCTGAAGTGTATCGTAAATCAGGGCTCCATCAAAAGAAATGGGAATGGATAAATTATGATCTTGTTTTAATCATATGAGACAGTTTTGGGACTTAGATGCATAGAATTCGACGCAATTCCCTTTGCTCTAAGCGAGGATATTGGCAAGATCGTTATTCAATGCAATCATGCAATCTCGTTTAACACATGCGGCATTCCCACTGCAGTCCGCAAGAGTGTCAGAGGAGTAAGCAAAATCAAGAGTACTGTCTTCGGGGAAACTATGGATGGGATTGAAAGTAAGGAAAAGCAGATCAGTAATAAAAATTAAAAAGAGAGATGGATAGAGAACAGAGCCCTTCGGCACAACGGTACTTACAGGAGGAGGTTCAGATAAGAAGCTTTCAATCCATAATATAAGAGAAGGGGAGAGACAAAATGTTTTAAGTTTGGCTACAAGAGCAGAATACCAGACTCTATCAAAGGTCTTTGACATATGTAGGGCAAGAGTTTTTGAATCACCAAAATTGTGAAGAATACGGTCGTCCCAGCGTTCCGTGAGAAAAGTCAGCAAGTTTCCAGATGAGCGTACAGCTCGGAAGCCATATTGGTAATCATTTATTAGGTGATTAGCTTCTAGATACTTCATTAATTTGGAGTTAATAGTAGACTCAAAATCCTTTCAAAGAATTGAAGTCATTACAATTGGTCGATAATTTGAGGATCACTTGCCCTCGCCTTTCTTGGAAATAGCCTGAACGTGAGCTAGTTTCCAAGCAGTTGAAAATATTCCTGTCGAATAAGACAAGTAGAATATTGTTTAAAATGCATGCAATGCGAAAAAATGGAATGTGGTGGTAAATAGCGATCGCTGGTTCAATGATTTTGTAAATGATAACACGTTAAATTGCTGATTACAATTATAAGAAAATTTCGACGGATTGATTGATAGGAATAGCTTAATTTCTAACTTACAGTGGGAGTGGAGAATGGTAGGAGGAAGCAAAAAAATATTGGTGAGCTATTTTCGTTTTCCAAATAAACTCTCAGAGTTTTATCCAAATCCCGAAATAGTCTACAATACAATACCGCTTCCAAGTCCCGTCGCCGCGCCGATGAGTATCTTTATACGGCAAGTCTTAGGTCCAAAAACAACACAAAGGGATTATTTTCATCTATACTGGCTATGTATGCATACGAACATAGTCATCCTCAAAATTTGTTCCTCTTTTATGAAGCAATTATTAAAAAAAATACATGTCGTCCAGGATATTCAACAATAAAGGATCCAACTTTTATTCCTAAAAAACAAATGCCTTCTTACTTTTCAGTTCGTTTCATTTACAATGATTCCACAATCATGAAATCCGGTTAGTTACTTCCGGAATCATAGACTTTAGAAGGTAACGCTATAACGACATTTAGCGAAACTTTGAGTAGCGAAATGCGCAGGGGAAGATGTTGAAACTTAGGGTATTACATACCTTTACTCTATAAGACTTTTGAACATGTCAACTGTCAGAGAAATTTGTGATTGTTGAACCGCAAAAACTAAGAATTTTATATGATTTTGCTTGAAATGACCCCTGAGCTGATAGTGACCTACTGCAAGACTTTCGGCCATCGCTATACAAAGATAAAATCTTGGTATTAAGCGTCTTTTTTAAAAATTGACAGACGAAAATCATTAGGAGTTCCAAACTAGCCTCAAATGCAAATAATCCTGATTTTGTTAAGCTCTGATTGTATATATTTAATTTTTTCAAAATAAAAAGCTCCATAATCAGAACCGTTGGAAAGTTTAATAAAATTCTTGTAAACAAACCAACTCATATTTATCATTTATGTGTTTGCTGAAAGCAGAAAATGTAGCATTCCTCTAATAAAAAAAAAAACATAAAAAAAATCAAGTTGGTAACCTCCCAACAGATAAGTTATTAGTGTCATCCTTCTTGGAATTGTGAACAGCGACAATAATTGTCACTTAATAAAGTATGACATGTAATATGACCCGGCCTCAAGTACTGGTACTTAAGTAAGTTGGCAAGCAAGCTGAGAACCTTTTTATGAAATAAAATTCTGCCTTAGGACAGACCCGAACAAATGTTTTCACCTTATTTAATGGCTTTGCACCATCACGTAAATGCAACGGAGAAAAACGAAATTACATTCCCTCACACAAGAAACGTGACATATTTTCCAACCCCTTTTTCTTCACTAGCATAAAACAAGAAAAATTCTCAGAGAAAATGGGAGCCTCTCAAGATTTATTATAATCAAGATTAGTGTTTGAAGAGCCTAAGGGACACCACTGGGCTAAAAATTCAATTAACTATATAGTAAAGGCCGTACACAAGTGCAGTAAAGTATGCCTAATTGAATTCGAAAGAAACAGACCCTCACCTATCAGTTTCAGAAATGTCACGCAGAAGGGCTATTGCACACGTTTCACTATGACACCCTCTCGGCTTGACAAATTGGAGCAAAGCAGTCACGCGAGTTTACCTGACCCCCAAGTCTACTGTTCTAATGTTATTTTGAGGGATTATTTCCTCAACATTTGTACCCGAATTGATGACAACTAACACGATCAAGTTTGTTGGTTATTTTCTTGAGAGGGGTTCCTGAAGTCTCAAGTTGAATGTGCGTTGTCGTCGTTATTGCAGTGAAATTGCTTCCGGAAGCGATAAAGAGTCCTGTTGGCCTTGTTGGTGGTTATAATTTCTACCCAGGTTCGCGTTTTACTAGGTAGCTGAGCTTATTTGTCTTGAAAGTAATAAGGGTCAGTTAATTTTTTGTTTACTAGTGGAATTCCTCCGGAAAAATTATGGAAAATATTTTTATCGCTAATGTTTTCGGGAGTTATGAGTTCGATTGAAGGAATTGTGTCACTTTGTTAGATATGTACATAATTTTTTTTTGTTCATAATTCCAGAGAACATAAAAACGTAATTCACTGCCTTCAGCAATTAGCCCAGAATGAAATCCTCGATGTTTTTTTGTGTGGTAAAATTACTGCTAAACGACCGTGGCTATCAAAGAAACTATCGAAGATATCTATAAAATTTATATGAAGTAAATTTGATTTAAGCAAGTAGGTGTGAAGTGTTATATTTCTTTTTTACGTACCTTCGTGTTGTCTGGGTACAATAAATATCCAAAACACTTTTTTTTTTTAAATTAGAACATAAACTTTTTATCTTTATTTAAGAGTAGAACTTAAACTTTTGTATATATATTATTTAAATTAGACGTGAACTTTTTATCTTTATTTAAAAATAGAACATAAACTTTTTTCTCTTCCTTTAAAATTAGAACATAAACTTTTCTCTCTTTATTTAAAATCGGAACGTGAACTTTTTATCTTTATTGAAAATTAGAACATAAACTTTTTTCTCTTCCTTTAAAATTAGAACATAAACTAAACTTCCGTTTACTAACTACTTTTCACCGATTAATTTTATTTTGATTTTCGAGAAACTAAAACCGCCGAGGTAGCCGCGCCAAAATCCAAAAACCAACTCTATTCTTGATCACCTTCATCGTGATCAAGAGCAATTGCTCAGGATAGAAAATGCTAAGTTGCATTTTCTTATCCTGAGAAAATTTTACTTTTTAATTCTGGACTTGTTCAAACATGTCCAGAATTATTCGCGTTGAACGATGGCTGCAAAAATGTAATCTTACACTTTTTTAAAACATCAGCCACCGTTTGAAATCGCGACGCGCATATACATACAATGCATTTATGCTGCGCGCGTTTCTTATCGCGAAAGCTTTTTTCGTAATATGTATGTACGTATGTACATACATATTGTATTTTTCGCGACAAATCGTACTGAAGGTACGATTTGCTTTTTGATATCTTTTTTTTTTTAATTAAATTGTTGAAATGACAAATTTTGCTGAAGGCAAAATTTTGTCGTGGAAATTTTAAAGTAAAACGACTTGGGGTGTAAAATGAAACTTTTGTTTTTCCCAAGTCGTTTTATGGGAATAAAATGAATGGTATGTGAGGAAAATTGCTGATGCAATTTTCTTCACCCATTTAAGAGATAAGCTAACCATGTTTTAAGCATGATTAGCTTATGTGAAAAATGAATTGAATATTATTTATTTGTTTTGCCCTTTTTCAGGTTTATATGAAAATATTAATTATTTTAGGTATATAACAATCCTTCCCCCTGAGAAAAAGAGAATTATTCTTTGAAGAGGAATAATTCTCAGGGGAAGTTGTTGTTGGTGCGTTTTTTGGTGGCTGGGTTTTTGTCGGTTTTCGGTTGAGTTTTACATCTTTGTGTTTGTTACAAAATTACATAAGTTATTCTAGTCTTAGCTTGTATTGTATATCTTTATCTTATTCTATTTTCTATTTTCTATAGTCCTTATGGATTATCTTATTGTATGTAAAAATAAAAAAATTTTGTTTTTAGCGATATTGATTATTCTATCCCAAGAAATTCTTTGCCGGCCCCAATTAAAAAAACTCTGTCTGATAATAAAAAGATGTCATTTCATTTGGATATTGCTCGTAATTTAATATCTCGTGCCGCTGATAAGCGAACGAACTTATTTTTCTACCGTAGAGAGAGTGTTTGCACATTGCCAGTGCAATTGTATTTATTTATTTTTTTTTTTTTTTGAGGGGTCGGTGTGAGATTGAATTGAATTATAATGAATTTGATATCTGCCTCAGTAAAATAAAAGATAAAAAAAAATCTTGGTGCACGTAGAGTTGGTATGAGATATTGGAATGCATCTTGTATCGGCTTGGAAAGGAGGAAAAAAAATTTGTGAGGTTTGTGTACTTGTAGCTGCCTACATAC
Source organism: Dioctria linearis (assembly GCA_963930735.1). Taxonomy (NCBI): domain Eukaryota; kingdom Metazoa; phylum Arthropoda; class Insecta; order Diptera; family Asilidae; genus Dioctria; species Dioctria linearis. The sequence continues at coordinate 286,736,604 of OZ005740.1, forward strand.
ATAATGCACGAATTGCAACTTGTGGAGCTTATTTGTGTGTTAGGAAAGGATAAAAAAAAACTACCATTGCTATTGTAGTTGCGTGGGATTTGTATTTTTAACCAAGATAAGTACCCGATGCATTCTAACTGCATCTTGCCAATTTTTTGCTGACGTTTGGGGTTTTGCCCTTTATATGGGGCGATTTTTGCTGTTCAGTCCATAGTTTGTTTCGACATGGAATTTTGCGAAGTTGTGTCACCGCGTACTCCTTACGCCAGCCCCGTACCTAATTGCATGAGGGTGCTGGCCATTTTTGTGCAAAGTGTGGCCCCCCGGTGGCGTGGGCTCATCAGGTTGCTGCTGCGGAGGGATGGTCGTCCAGATGTGTGCATCTGGGGTGCTCCAGCGGAGGCTGATGTATTCCATAGGGTGGAGCTATGCTTGTGGCCCCACGGTGGGAGTTCATGGGTGGTCATGGGTGAGTTTTTTTTTGATTTTGTTAATGAATTCTATCGGTAACTTCCTCAATATTCTTTTCTAGGAGCAACTTTGGTACTATCTGGGGAGGTAGGGTGGTGTGCCTGCCCTGGTTGTCGGATGCATCCCAACTACCTGGTGCATGACGTGACCGCCTGGGTTGGATCTTCGGAATCCGAACTAGGGTTGCCTGGTGCACCGCCGAGTTTTGCGTCTGAGGAGGACTGGGATCTCCCTGAAGAGGCTTCTGGTCCTGCCCAGGGTTAGGCCGTGGACGCTCCCTAGTTTCATGGTAAGTTATTTTCACTTTCTATTCGAGCCCTTTTTCTAATTATATTTGTTTTTATTTCAGAATTTTTTGTTATTTTGGTTCGTGTACCACCACCGTTCTTTAGTTTTATTTTCTATTAACTTTTAATCTTTTCAAAAAAAAAATTGTACTTTTAGTTTTATACAAATTTTAGTTTTACTTTTATTCTCCTGTTTTATATAAAAAAAAATAATAATAAAAAATTCTTGGCTAAATGGTGAAATATCGTCTTTCATTTTTTGGTAAAAAAAAAATTTTTTTTTGTTTTTTCATTTATAGATTTTAGGTAACACAAAAATGGACTTGACAGATTTTGAGTTCGGTCGTCAATTTCTCTCTGACGCTGGTTTTTGTTTAGGTTTGGGCGGCTCTAAGTGTTGTTAAGCGGCTTTAAGCTTGACTGGATGTTATTAGTGTATCCAGTACTCATACTATTGTCTTGGGTAGTGATATGCACAGTGTCAACTTATAGTCCCTGATTATGAGGGTAGTTGCTATCTCGAATAAGCTATCCTATGAGAGTTTTGGGGTTACTGATACTCGAAATCTTGTAACTCCGAAAGCTTAATTAGGCGGGTTATCAAAGTAGATTCTAGCATCTCTTTTTCTTTTTGGGCCGACCTTTCGTTGTTTTGTGTTCTTGCATAAGAAGGGTTTACTGTCTTGGTTTGACGGGAATATGCCTATATATAGAATATATTTCTTATGGGAATACATATAATTTCTACTATATCTAATATCAAAAAAAACTTTTCTTATTTATTTTACTAATTTAAGTCACTATTTCCTATTTATGATCTTATTACTTTACCTCTCTATTTAGTATAATCTTAGATATTTATGTCTATATTTAAGTTAATTGTTAGGTATTATTGAACGTTGCTAAATATCATTTACTTATTATTTTTATTATTATTATTTTTGTGTAAATAAACTTCGGTTACGTTTTTATTTTTTTTTAATTCTATTATCTTATGTCTTTTCTTTCTTCTATTTATTACCTTATTGTTTAGCTTATTCCATTTATTATTTCTACTTTGCTAAGTACTACTTATTTTTATTAATTTTGGGTTCTTAGGTACTACTAAATAAAGTTTATGCTTATGTAATATTTATTTTACCTGGTCGCTTTATTTCTTATTTGCTATAAATTATTTCAAATTATCTTCTAATACCAGTGTAGTGGGAGGACCGTGGTTCCGCCAGTAATAAAAGGATGAGACGGGTCCAACCAACGAGTATAGATCTTTTTGATTATACTACTTGTATAGATCTCGCTCTGTGGAGACTTTGAGTACGTTTTAATTTTTCTTGGGGTGTTGCGTAAACCGGTTCCATGGGAACGTTTTCAGCTGTAGGCTGTTGTCTGCGTTTAGCAATCCATGCCATGAATTCCGGGACGATATATTTTGCTAATGCCACCACTGATATAAGTAGCAACAAGAGTCCTGTCATTGATAGGGATGTAATAGAGAGTATATGAGGAATCTGGGCCTTTGGTCCAAAGTGGATGCTGTTCACTTTGGTACGGATTTCGTCTAGAGATTTTGTATCTAGGTGGATACGTTGGTTTGTATCATCTCCGAGGAGTAACGTTGGTTGTTTATCAAGGTTTTTAGGAGCGGATATCTTGGACATATATTCTGCCAATTCCTCTTGCGTTTCGTTTGTGCCTGGGAAGTAGGTTGGTTGGAAAACTTTTAGCGGATGTAGATTTTCTGCTTCGTAATACAGAGTGTGAGACCCTATTTGCAAGGAACATGGTTCGTTGACTGTCATGATTCCTTGTCCTGCGAGACGATGAGTGAGTAACTGTTGAGTACAAGTTATATGTACTATAGTGGTTTCGGTTAAGGAGTACAGCCACGAATTTGGTCTATTGAGCTTAATTATTGTATCTCTTGGGGGAATTTGAGCTCTGATGCTACACTGTGGGCGTTCGCCCAGCGGGTTGAATAAAAGTTTAATAACACATTCATCTGTTTTTGTAGCCTTGGTGAGTGGTGTGTTCAGCTTACCTACCCACGTATCTTCATTGATTCCCTTTGAAATTTTTTTGAAAGATCTCAGGTTTTCTGGCTTCAACAGCAGAAATTCCTGGGTCTGTATTTGACTTGCCACATGGGAAAATTCGATATCTGGTATTATTGAGTGGTCTGAATCCAGCCGTATGGGAAAACATCTAATCTGTTGGATTTTCATCTTGGGAATATTAAATATGGGAAGTTTGACTCGGATAACTAATTTGTCCTGCAGCAAATGTGTCTTAACATCTGCTGTTTGATACAGAACTGACAAACAGTCCTGTAGATTGGGACAAGTGGAGTGAGATTTGTGATAAATCTCTAGCAAATGATTTGGGGAAATTAAAAGTGGATGAATTTGATTATTTCTACTGGACACTATTATGTCCAGTAGAGCTTGTTGTCTAAATTCCAACTCTATCATTTGTAGTGTCAGACTAGAGACAATTTCTTGTCTTATTTGGTGGGCTGTCAACTCGTCTGTTGTATTCCTCAGATTGTTAATCTGGTTGGTTATCTGACGCTGTCGTTCAGACAGGGAAGATAGGGGTTTCTGAATTTGTTCAAATGTGGTTTTTATTACGCTGATCTGTTGTTTTTCCAGATCAGCTAAGGTTTGAGTATTTACCTCTAATTCGCTTAGTCGGCTGTACACCTCTTGTTCGTTTCCACTATCCATGGTACCGAAAAGATAATGCATCGCATTTCCAATTCCATCGAAGATGGATCGGGGCTTGCGCGATTTGGGCACAGCTTCCCTAATAACACTGGTACGCCTATTGATATTTTCCATTAGGGCGTGTATATGTTTTGTCTGTAGCGTACAAAGGTCCTGTATAGAAGACCCATTTCCACACAATTGGTGTATGTAGTGTTCCGCTCGTTCTGCTAGTCGCGTCTGATTTTCCAACTCGGCCAGATCTAACTCAGTGATGATGCTCCAAGTGTCGTGGTAAACTGATAGGCATCCAAGATCCTCAAATAGTACTCCCGTATTATTTAGGGGCGTTATAGAGTAAGGTTCCTCCGCGAGGGCTCCTATTATGAGCAGGAATAGTCCGTGGAAAATGATGGACTGCATTGTTATCTAGGAGAGGATAGGATAGGGTATTAAAATGGGTTTTTATTTGACTTTATAGCTTACATGCTATTATATATGTATCTTTGAATTACTTAAATTATATTGACACCATGTTATTCGTAGAAAGGTTTTAAACGGTTGTTATGTACCGTGACCTCTCGTTTACGAATTTTTATTGTGGTGTTTACAGTACTAGGGATACCGGTTACCGTGTAGGGTCCTACCCAAATCTGGGAGAGCTTATGTTTACGACTCTCGCTCTTGAGTAGAACCTTGTCTCCTCTGTGAAATGTCAGGGGACGTACAGCTTTGTCATAGTAATTTTTCGAGCGTTGTTTACTCATCAGAAGGTTTTTCCGTGCCACGGCGTAAGACTTTTGAAGCTTATACCTGAGAATATGGTAGTAGCTCTCGTGGTTATACACGGGTTCGGGGTCTCGCCTTAAGTTGGACGGAACGTCCGCTGTAAAGCCGTAGAGGCAGTCCATGGGAGTTAATTTTGTCCCTTCGTGTACACTGTTGTTGTACACGAAAGCAGCGGTTCGCAGATAACTATCCCATGACCTGGGATTTTCGTCCACTATAGTTCGTAGATATTCAATCAACGGTCTATGTGCACGTTCGAGTGCTCCATTTGATTGGGGATGATAAGCTGAGGTTTGCAGCTTATTTATCCGGAGTAGTTTGCATACCTTTTTGAATAGGTCACTCAGGAAATTACTTCCCTGATCGGTGACTATTCTTTTGGGAATGCGGTAGCGCGTGACGATTTCGTCGAAGAAAACTTGCGCTACCGTTATAGCTTCCCCATTTGGTATGGCATACCAATCTACGAACTTCGTGAGGTTATCCTGAAACGTTAATATATATTTGTTTCCAGATTCAGTTTCCTCTAGTGGGCCGACTATATCTAGATAGATTTTGTCGAATGGTTGTTCAGCTATGTCTGTAATCACCATTGGCATTTTATACTGTGGTGAAGCCTTCATGGTTTGACATTTGGCACACCGCTTAATGTGCTTTTTGATGTCACTAAGCATGTGCCTCCACCAGTACTTTCTTCGAATCCGTTTGTAGGTTTTTATCACTCCCTGATGGCCGCCAAAGAGAGAATCATGATAATCTTTTAAGATTAATTGAATCTCCTCTGGGCTTGTGATTACTTCAGGGGGACGAGTTTCGTCTATAATTGGTGGATTGGTACTAGGTGGACTGTCATGGTCTGCGGTCTCTTCTGGATGATGACTTTGTTCTTCTTGTTCTATTAGTTTGGCCTGGCTGTCTGGATTTGTTCCACTTTCCTGAATGTTTCGTGTCTGGGCTCTTGTTACTGCATTGCATTGCAGACACTCCTTAAGGTCCGATGAGTGTTTTTCCTCCTCTATGTCCGAGTCCATTTGGTGGTGGACTATAGCTTCTACCGTGAAGGTTGTAGTTTCCTTGTCTTTGTTATTTTCCCGTGGAATGCGGCTTAAAGCGTCGGCATTCGTGTTGTACTTTCCGGGCTTATATTCAATTTTATAATTGAACTCGGAAAGTTTATGGTGAAATCTCACCAGACGGGATGTGGGGTCCTTAACATTGAAGACTCCCTTGAGTGGTTTGTGATCTGTATAGACCGTGAACTCTCGGCCTTGCAGATAACACCTGAAATTTTTAGTCGCCCAAACTATAGCCAGTAACTCTTTCTCAATCGTGGAATAGTTACGTTCGGCTTTGTTCAGGGTACGGCTGGCGTAGGCAATTGGCTGGTCACTTCCTACCTCTCCTTGAGAGAGAACTGCTCCAAGAGCCTCGCTGCTGGCGTCGGTGGTAAGGTTAAAGGGTTTTGAAAAATCGGGATATATTAAGAGTGGAGGGGAAATTAAAGCGTTCTTAATGCTTTGAAATGCCTCTTGGCATTTCTCAGTCCACTTAAACTTTACATCCTTTCGGAGTAAGTTTGTTAGTGGACGTACTGTTTTCGAAAAATCGGGTATGAATTTTCTGTAGTAATTGGCAAGGCCCAAAAATGATTGTACTTGCCTTACTGTCTTAGGGATGGGGAAGGTTTGGACGCATGCCGTTTTGCTAGGGTCAGGTAGTGCTCCTTGGTTAGAACATTTGTGTCCTAAATACACTACCTCCCGCCTGAGAAATTGACATTTCTCAGGTTGAAGTTTCAGGTTATTTTCTCTTAACCTGTCAAAGACTTTTCGAAGCTTTTCGTTGTGGTCTGCCAGACTTTTTCCATAGATGACGATGTCATCTAAGTAGACGAAACATTCTAGGCCTTGTAGGCCAGTTAATATGAAATTCATTAAACGCTGAAATGTGGCCGGGGCTCCTTTGAGTCCGAACGGCATACGTTTGAATTCATAATGCCCGTAGTTGGTACTAAAAGCCGTTTTTGCTCGATCTTTCGGATCGACGAGTACCTGATGATAGCCATTGGCTAGGTCTAGGGTGGTGAAGTATCTTGAATGGCCCAGTTGATCGAGGATATCCTCAATCCGAGGTAGAGGGAAGGCGTCGCCAATCGTTTTTTCATTCAACTTGCGGAAATCAACGACGACGCGCCACCTTTTCTCACCGTCTGGTCCCGCTTTTTTGGGGACGACTAGCAGTGGTGAGTTCCATGGGCTTTTGCTGGGCTGGACAATGTCGTTGTCAAGCATTTCTCTGAGTTGCTCATTTATTACATTTCGCTGTGTCTCTGGTAACCGGTACATCTTTTGGTTAATGGGTGCTTGGTCTTGCACCAGAGGGATGTCATGGGTGATGGCATTGGTATGTGTAAGCCTGTCACCTTTTAAAAAGAATATGTCATCATATTCGTAACAGAGATTTTTTATTGAGGCTTTTTCCTCAAAATTTAAAGTTTCATCCAGACTGAGTTCTTGCTCTAATCTGGTGAGGCGGGGATGAATACTGGTGTCTTCTTGCTCGACATCGTTTGGGAACAAGTATTTTATGTGTTGTAGGGTGGCCGTCTGTTCAGCGCTTCTTGCCCTATTTTTATTATTCTTAAATCTAGTCTTCTTTAATGATTTTATATTACTGATTTTACCTCTTAACCTACTTGTTTTATATATGAGAGGCGCTGGGCCAGGTGGATCTGCGGGAGTTGCTAACGGCAGACCTTTTGTATGCTGGCCAGCGCCTGACGTTGGGGTTTTCAGGAGGGACCCGCAAGCGTCTTGGAGCAGTTTCTTATGACTGCTTAATTGACTGGGGCTCTTATGCCCTATTTTCTTAATCTTAGATCTAATTATATTTTGATGCTCACCATCGCCGTCATTTCGACTCATGGGATTCAAAGGATGGGCTGTTGCAATATTTTTGTCTGGCTCTCGTTTGATGGGGACGACAGTGTAGTCTTTAATGGGAACCAGATTTAGGTTCACGCTGTTTAGAACTACTTGTGTACTGCGTGTATTGAGGATTCCGATAGGGACTGCTTTTAACCCAGCTGAGAGTAAGCTGTTTGCTAAGAAGACTCCGTCGTCTATTTCTTTCGACAGACTGAGCATTTCTTCCTGCAACTGCAACGGAACTTTGACTACGATCTGAGACCTTGCTGGTACGCACACAGGTTCATTTAAATTCACCTGATACTGTCCAGTCTTACGGGCCGGATCTTCGGTAATCAAGTCACCCTTATCGCGTTCTTGTAAGTCACAGCCGACTTCTTCTGACTGAGAAGCTTTGAGAACACTTCGGGTAGAAGGTGTATCCCCGTCGGGTTTAATATCTTCTACCAGTGTCTCTTTGTTGACTGTGTTTTGTGAACACGGGTTGTCCGATGCGGTTTCTAATGGAACATCAAACTCTTCTGGATTGGTTTCCGTGCGAGGAAATCGCAGAACCTTGTTGGGTCCCTCAACATTACAATTTTTGGCTAGGAAATCATTTCCTAGTAAGCCGTCGTCAGAAATACCTGGGATATTTTTTACCACCTGAAAGTTGCAAGGTAAGTTACTTTTTAGCATGAAGTTTCCTTGGCAACTTCCTAAGGTTTTTCCGGTGCCAAAGGGGCTTTGAAGCGTTAGTTTTTTATTGGGATTTATTAGCTCGCGAGATTTGAGAGCTTTTTTCTTAATTATACTGATCTCAGCGCCGGTGTCCACTATTAGCTGGGCCTGACCATTTAGACTTATGTCTAGAGGGAGTCTGGCGGTGGGCACACTGAAGTCGGGCGGCTGAGAAGACCCTTTTATATTGCTGGTAGGGTTTATAGTCGAGCCGGGGAGTTTTGGGTCGACTCTTTGTCGTTTCCCTGTTTTTTATCCTCCCAGTTTTGCTTTTGTCGACACTCGTCGATCTTGTGTCCGCGGCGCCCACAAAAATCACATTTTTGTCGTATATTAAAGACTCTGGGGCCTTTTGTATTGCTTGGGTCTGACTGTGGGGGATTGCTAGGCGATCCTCTTGTGAAACGATTTGCAGACTGTGTTTGGTTGTTTCGGCGGCAGTCGCGAATGTCATGCCCGTAACTTCTACAGTTAGAGCAGAAGGGGGTGTTTTTGCGTTTTAAACACTCCGTGTAGGTGTGTCCCCGCTTCTGGCAGAAATTACAGGTGATGTTTTGTACCAGATTCTGTGTATCCGGTTGTCTAGATTCCCTTCGTGGAAGCGGCGGGCGTAGTGGTTGAGCATGAACGTATGGGGGATTAAACTGTCTGGGCTCTTGTGCTCGTGGTGATGCATACATGGGTGGCTGTGGTGCTTGATTGTAAGGTGTTCGGCTAAGAGCTCGAACTCGAAGACTTGGGTCTATTGGTGCCATTGGATATGGCTGCTGCGTTAGCGGCGTTTGGACGAACACTGTGCCTGCTTGTAACTTTTCCATATCTAAAGCCTTTTGTATCAGCTGCTCTAGATCATTTTCTACCAGAGTGAGGAGGTACTGGCATAGGTGGGGATTGTTCACTCCACTTTTGAGGGCATTCTTGGCGAAGTCCGCCAACTGTGTCTTCACAGCTGGGGCTGCCGTTGCTCCGTACTTCAGTACCGCTGCCTCATTGCAAAGCATCAGCAACTGCTTCACTCTTGTTGTGAAGGCAGTGAGAGTTTCCAACGGGTTTTGCCTCATTGTGATCAATTTGTTGACCAACTCTTGGTACGATTCTCGTGGTAAATAGGTTCTGTTCAGACGTTCCTCCACCTCACTAAAAGTAGTTGGAACGTCCGAAGCAAACAGCTGATAAGCATCGCCACGAAGTCTTGTGGGCAAGATATGTAGGAAGGCTGGTTTTTCTTCCTCACTTAAACAGTGTAAGGCCTGTTTGCAACAGCCAATAAATGTTTGTAGCTCACGACCTAGCTGTGGGGTATTTTCACCCGAAAACAGAGGAACTAGTTGTGCCGTGAGCTTGGCCACCTTTGCATAATCTACCATTGTGATTATCTTTTTATTTAAACTTTTGTAGGGTAGTCTACTGGTGCTTTGACGAGTTTCAGGGCTGGTTTCTGGACTAGAATCCGTGAAGGATACTTCTAGCCAGCCACTAAGGGGATTTTCTGCGGTTGTTTGGTCACCACTAATATCACTGACACTAGTATCACTATCAGCACTTACAACTACACTGGCTGTGGTCTTATCTATACCTAAAGAACGCGAAAGCCCGGCGAATTCGATAAGCTCCTGTTTGAATCGCTCTGTTTCTTTTTTGAATTTTTCGATTTGCGTCAGCCTCTGCTCTCTGCCTTGACTTAATCTGTGGTCAAGTGCGTCGCAGTGCGTGACAGTGAGCTTATCGGATTCACGTGCCTTCTCTAATAACTTATCTAAAAATTTATCTAGACTTACTTTAGATACAACTGTGGGCCCTGTTAAAACGGTGCCGCTTCGAAGGCGAACTCCTGTTGCTTCTTGCTGTGCTGGGTCGTCTTCTTGGGCGTTTTCTGTACCTTCCCGGAGGTGTTGGAGATTTTCACCTGGGGATTTCTCCGCGTCGGATGAAGGTATGTAGTCTAATCTCGTGCCTGTCTCAGGTGCCGGTGTCGAGCTTTCTCCTGACATTTGCGTCCCGCGTTGTCCAAAAGGGGGGCTTCCAGCCTTCTTAGAGTACTCCCTTCTGGAATGCTTTTTGCTGCTAGGGGGGCTCCTGCCGTCTTAATTCCCTTGGCTGAGATTGAAAGGGGGGCTTTTGCCGACTTCGAGATCCCTTTCAATCCTGGAACGAAGTTACAATTTTCCGGTGCTTCTTTTTGCTGCTGGGGGGGCCCTAGGCCTACTTACTTCCCCTGGATATGGTTGAAAGGGGGGCTTAAAGCCTTCTTCGAAATCCCCTTCAACCCAGGAACGATGATATCTTCCTCCTGGAGTTGGTTGTAAATGGGTGTCCGTTGTCCTGACTTCTTTCCGGCTGGGAATGAGCTTCTATTAGTGAGTCCAGGTCCCTTGTTGATTTCGTTCCCCTTTTTTTTTTCACTCACTGGGGTGAACGCTTGCTCGCCTGGAGCAGAGGCGCCTATAGATGAGATCTACCCCGAGCGTGGGGGTGACGTGGCCTTATAGTGTGGCTAGTGTCACAGGTTCCCCGTAGATTCTTGCAGGATCAAGGCTTTTCAAGCGTTTACGATCTTTTAACTTGACCAAGCTTCCTTGATCCTACCGGCTGCGCCAATTTGTTATATTTCTTTTTTACGTACCTTCGTGTTGTCTGGGTACAATAAATATCCAAAACACTTTTTTTTTTTAAATTAGAATATAAACTTTTTATCTTTATTTAAGAGTAGAACTTAAACTTTTGTATATATATTATTTAAATTAGACGTGAACTTTTTATCTTTATTTAAAAATAGAACATAAACTTTTTTCTCTTCCTTTAAAATTAGAACATAAACTTTTCTCTCTTTATTTAAAATCGGAACGTGAACTTTTTATCTTTATTGAAAATTAGAACATAAACTTTTTTCTCTTCCTTTAAAATTAGAACATAAACTAAACTTCCGTTTACTAACTACTTTTCACCGATTAATTTTATTTTGATTTTCGAGAAACTAAAACCGCCGAGGTAGCCGCGCCAAAATCCAAAAACCAACTCTATTCTTGATCACCTTCATCGTGATCAAGAGCAATTGCTCAGGATAGAAAATGCTAAGTTGCATTTTCTTATCCTGAGAAAATTTTACTTTTTAATTCTGGACTTGTTCAAACATGTCCAGAATTATTCGCGTTGAACGATGGCTGCAAAAATGTAATCTTACACTTTTTTAAAACATCAGCCACCGTTTGAAATCGCGACGCGCATATACATACAATGCATTTATGCTGCGCGCGTTTCTTATCGCGAAAGCTTTTTTCGTAATATGTATGTACGTATGTACATACATATTGTATTTTTCGCGACAAATCGTACTGAAGGTACGATTTGCTTTTTGATATCTTTTTTTTTTTAATTAAATTGTTGAAATGACAAATTTTGCTGAAGGCAAAATTTTGTCGTGGAAATTTTAAAGTAAAACGACTTGGGGTGTAAAATGAAACTTTTGTTTTTCCCAAGTCGTTTTATGGGAATAAAATGAATGGTATGTGAGGAAAATTGCTGATGCAATTTTCTTCACCCATTTAAGAGATAAGCTAACCATGTTTTAAGCATGATTAGCTTATGTGAAAAATGAATTGAATATTATTTATTTGTTTTGCCCTTTTTCAGGTTTATATGAAAATATTAATTATTTTAGGTATATAACAGAAGGCGTTTCATTAAACCTTACACCTAAAAGTCATGTCACAAAAGGACGAACGTACATGTTTTACTTGATATATGCTTTCTATCAACTTCTGTAATGCAAAGCATATAAAATATGAATTGCCACAGTATAGGATGATATGTTTACCTGTACCACAAATTTTTAAAGGACAGTCGTAGTCTAACAACAAATGCTGAAGCTCTTAGATCACATTTAAGAGTAGACTAGTTACCATAGTTTCGCAGTTATATGCCGGATGCATATTTGACTCAGCACAGCACAGAACAAGGTACCACAGTACAGATGAATTGTTTTTGGCAAATGGTTTTAAAAGATGAACTGCAATTTGAACCCAGCCGAGGGATAGGGCATATAAGCACACGCAGCCCAATTTCTGTACAACATCGTTTGCGGTGAGACACAGTTTCCTGTGCTGATTTTGTAAAGAAGGTACACCTAACACTCGATTTGCACGGTGTCGGTTTAACACGACTGAAAAAATGAGAAAAAATTCCATTTATATTATACTAATTTCCATTTTAACACGATCACGATAATGTAAAAAAAAAAACATTCTCGCAATTTCAGAATTCAAATAACTAAAAAACCTGCTATGTAGTAAGTACACAATTATCTTGCTTGTTCAGTTTGAATAGCATGCGTTATAATGAAATTCTATGGGGTTGCGTGTGCGTTCATGATTTCATTTGAATGACTTTGAAAATATTTATGCTTGAGCTCTGAGCTCTCAAAAGAGGAGAACAAGACCCACAATAGAATAGAATGAGGCTAGAAATAGGATAGGAATTTAGGCCTAAACACAGTTGCGACCGCGGACGACAGACTATTGCAGTAATACGAACTATCTTCTCCAAGAGCGTTTTAAGAACGTGTATTACATAGGGATGGATTCAGGTTGGATTGAAACGAAGTTTGGATTCGAAAAGAATCGAGGTCCTGAAACGTAGACTACAACAAGGTCAATTTTTCACGTTCCGGTTATATGAGAAATAGGAGATAGGAGGTATAAGCCAACAGAGAGTGAAAGAAAATAAGGCATCGTTTCAGATTTCTCTCCGCAATCCATGCATAGCGGATCTTCAACTAACCCCATCCTATGCAATTGACGCCTGAGAAGAGAGTGTATACTGAGAATTGACAACAGATTTTTCAGGATTGGCTTGCTTAATGCCAGTAGCTTTTTCGTTTCATTTGGGTTGGATAAGTCCTGCATCTCCTTTGTGGTTCTACCTGAAGGGTCATCCAAGCAAAGGCGACTGTTGGCATTTGACCAAGCCGCGATGGTACAGGCAAACGTGTTTTGGAGCGATCCCAATTGTAGAGCAGATTTCCTCCGAGGTTGCACCAAGACGAGCAAGTTCGTCTGCCTTTTCATTCCCTTTATTATCGCTGTGATCTGGCACCCAAAGTTCCAGTATCCCGTTGCTCTGAGAAAGGGAATTCAAGGTGGTTTTACATCCCAAAGCAAGTTTAGAAGCCAAAAGGTTTTGAGAAGGTCTTAACAGCCACCTGTCCGAGCTGATTTCTTGTTCTTAGCATCTGAATTTATGAGATACATTTCCGCTTCGAGATGACCTGGATAACCGTTACATGTCTTTCAATGTATGGCAATTTTTATGTCAGACAGAAAACACCTTGCTTACTAACTTCTCGTGTAATGACTCTCCATCTCACTCAAACTAGAATCTTAAAGTTATGGTCTTACAGTAAGCTTTGGCTACACTAGAATCATTTTTAGTAGGTGGAAAGAAATTTTCCGAAACTGGGTTTCTTGAAGAAAAAGGTTTTCTTTTCCGTAATGTAAGAAATAATGTAGCAAGTGTTATAATCCTTATTAAATGCGTCAACTTTTAAAGTTACTTTCCAAACTGGCGTAGTACATTTTTTTTCCAGTACAGTCAATTAAAGTTCAACGAATAATTAATTTTGTATTGTTGGTTCGGCAAAATGTGACTTTTTCTTCCAAGCTGGAGCAGTTGGCTTAGGATTTAAAGCAACATTGAAATAAATAAAATTGAAAAAATGTAAAGTGTTGTAGCAACAGGAATGAAAAACCATCACAGGGTGTGCATTTTCTCGAAAGCAAAAGAAATGTCTATAATTAGAAAAATACATGATTTAGATTTTTTTATATTTTTCTGGTAATTGTTATGATTTGGTCTATCACACGATTCCGGCTTGACGTCGACTTACGGGACACCCTGTATACATACTTACATATATATAATAATTTTATATTGAAATAATAGAATTTTCTTATGTTTTCCTTTAATATAAACATATTCTTATGTTTGGACTACTTGAAGCTGGAGGTCTATGTTCTTATTAAAAATATGAAACCAAACTTATTTTTATGCACTAGCGCCTTGTTTTAAATCTGATCGCTCCCCCAAATGTTTAAACCTACATACGCCTCTGGTAAGTATAATTTCCATTGACTTGATCTTAGAGACAAAATATAGCTTAACTGAATCTACAAGAGCTCTCTTATCTGAAGATGTTAGAGGCGCCTTCGATGCCGATCCACAAGTAGCACGTGTAGACATTATAGTTATTTCAGCTTAGATATCATCACACCAGAAATTAAATAAAAACTCAAGAAAAATTGCAACTAGGTGAAGCCAAATAATACATGTATTACTCAATCGCCATACTTAGATGAAAGCTGTTGATTGAATAATGATTCTAATACATAATTTGCGCATTATAATTTCAAAAAATCTAAGCTTGTTGGCACTACTGCAATAATAATGATGCAAAATTATGCAAAGAACAGCTGCAAATTACAACTGGCTTTTTGTGTACCGGAAAAAAAAGCTTGTTGCTTTATTGGTGTGTTTTTGATATAAAAATACAGTTTAAAAAAATCCTTGGTTCAATAGCGTATGATCTCAGTTATATTATAAGTGGACTTTATTTAATTCTTTGTGGAAAAAGTTTAATTCTTTGCGGAAAAGGTTTAATTCTTTGTGGAGGCAGTCTAATTTTATGCGGAAAAGGTTTAATTCTATCTGGAAAAGGTTTAAATAAATTTGAATATGCTATATATGTGCAGTAAGAATACACGTACTCTTGATATATGCACAGTGAACCAATGTTGCTTTACTAAGCCGTGAATTTATCTCCATTTTCAAAGTTTAAACTGCCGTTAAACTTTACATTTTTTACTTAACTCGCATAATCTGCACGTATAATAAAAAATAAAAATAACAAACAAAATAAGCATTTTATAGTGAAAATTCAAAGTATTGCACCAGAAATGTCAAAAAGAAAATTAGTTAATTTAAAAAAAATGTCAATATTTACTCCATAGTCTTTTCACAACTCTAATTCCGTTTATTCGTCTGATGACGCTATCAGCAAGTTTTTCGCAAAAACCTAAACGAATTTTGTCGCATTGTTCCGTAACCCTTTCCCGGAGAACCGTGAGGGAAGAGCGTGTGAATTATATTCTCTATAGAACACCGATTGCAAATATGTCCACGTATTTTCAGTTGAATTTAGATCAGGGCTTTTGGCAGGCATATCTAGCACTGAGTAGGGTTGTTCTTGCAGCCAACGTTGAACCATATTTGCTGTGTGGTTTGGGTCGCAGCATGTTGGAAAACTGTTTCCTCGGGATCTATAAGCATTTTATCAATTATATTCGGGAGATATTAACTCTGTATGTGTCTATACATATACTTGTCCATATATTACCTTCAATTAAGTAGAGTTCACCAACACCATAGGCACTCACACATCCCCATAACATCATACCACAACCGCCGGCCGTGTTATCTTCCATGCTGTTTGCATACCCTAGAGTGTCCATCGGTCCACTACCTACTGATTTTTTTGTTATAAAAAAAAAAAAATTCCGGCATTGGTTCAGTTTTGCACCTTTCTGTATATGGTCTGACCTTGGTCAAATAGGACTTCTCTCGAGTTAACTAATTTGGGTCATTTCTCTAGTAGCGCTTACTTACATTGCTCCAGTTAGTCACAGCCGAACTCCGAAGTTATTGGTCCGTCTCTTCGGAGAAGATTTAAACTGGATAATTCCCTCCATATTCTATCAAACACCAAGCAAAGTCTTATCGTTGCCTAGTCAAGCCCTTTTTATGCTTGGTGATCTTGCAACAGGTCCACTTTTCGTTACCGGTTACAATATTTCCAAGAAAGGCTCGTTTTCATATATGACGAGGAAACTATGGAAAATGTCCATCCTTTATTCCCGTTGATCTTCTGTCAAGTTATGCGGTACACACTTTCAAAGTTTTGAGACGTTCCTAAGCTTATACAAATGTCGTCCTCGGTCCTGAACAAGTTGGACCTTTTGCATTGTTTATGGGATGACCTGATGGTATTAAAAATGATGACTTTACAACCAACTTACTTGAAATTATCCGTACTTCTAATACTAAATGTTAATTTTCCAGCATGTCTGGCTTGTTGCTTGTTGAGTTATTTGCAAAACACAAATACCTCACCATGATTTTTTTTTTCAAACATTTGTAATTACCTTTGGCAAAAGTAAACCCATGACCCGTCTAAAGCTTTGCCCTGTCTGCTCTATTTCCCTGCTTTATGTTTCTTTTGAGTTTATTGGCTGCTACTGCCGACGTTGCCACCACCACCGCCGCCGCCGCCGCCGCCGCAGCCGAAGCAAATAAACATTTTAACTTTGAAGTCTCAATGATGCCGTCTAAGTAAAAATCATGTTATTAAAACTTTAATATTCTTGACTGTTTACCTACGTATGGCAAAAGCAAATTGTTTTAATGACATCTTTTGTGAGAGCTTTTATTAGTTAAGCTTAGCGTGTTGGTAACGAACGACAAGTCCTCCGTCGTCATCTCCAATTTCATAAACATTTAAAGATTTCCCTGCTTTCATGCTTTGCCTACTTACTTAAGTTTTGTAATTTATTGACTGAAAATTCTTTGAAGAGCTGCTTGTGAAATGATAACTTCAAGTATATTGCAGTTGCTTGTAGTAAAATTGAAATTACTTTTCTTGTTTCAGAATGGGACGAGAAAATTGCAACTTTTTCAATATTAAATTTAATGATGTCTTCATGAAAAACGTATTTCTGACAGAAGTTTTTGAGCGTGGAATGTGCCGATATGCTGTTAGGGTAGCTGTTAAGTGCTACACGTCAATCGGTGACCTGGTGCATATTTTAAACTTTATAATATTGTTACAAAAATTATTTCAGAAGGTCACAATAATTGTAAAAATGCACGGAGAGTTGTTTTAAAATGTCATGTCATCTAATTACCAAGCTTTTCGACAATTGTGTCGCGCTGGAGAGGAATCGGGTGTTCAATTTGTGTCATGCGATTTTTGTTAATCCACCAGCAATTCTGCCGCGCTGAAGAGCGGTCTGAGATGCAGCTTCTATCGTGCGATTGTTGTTTTAATTGCTTCAGCGATTGTGTCGAGCTGAAGAGAGATCTAGTTTGCAACTTCTGTCATGATAGGTGGAGTATTTCTCAAATATACTGCACGCACACACAAAAAAAAAAAAAAGAATAGAGGAGACAGCAATTGCACATCACCAGGCAAGCTTCATAATATTCGAAAGCTCGGTCTTTAACTTCGGTTCTATCACCACTTAATTAAAGGCAATTTTCTACAAGTTCGAAATGATTTAAAATTATCACTAGTATTTACGTATATATGGGCCCCTTCCTCTCAATTGTTCTATATCCAAAGCCGATTTGGATACCGATTTTTTGTGTTTTTTTTTTGTTTTACTTTCGAGTGTCTCTTGATCATCAATCCGACTCACTGTACTTCACACTTCTCTAGATCATGACCTCTGTAAAAGGTCATATGTTGGCAGCTGACATCGTCGTCAGTCATGGGGAATTTTTAGCACGCACATTCCGAGATTAGTCATTTTTCCAACTCAAATACCTTCTGATCGGATTTCTGCTCATTTAAATTTCGTAACAATATTTTACATTTTCGTTAAGCATAATCCTTTCCACTTCAAGGCCTTTAATAAAATTTTCAAAAATAAATTTCATGATCGCAGAACGTAATATTTTTCATAAACGCTCTACTTGGATTAGAAGCCGAAGAAATTAATTTTGGGTACGTATTAAAAACAAAACAATTGGAATGACTCGTGAAGGAAGAGAACAAGTCTTTAAAAAAATCATTGTATTCGAATGATGCAAAATGGTAATACATCAAAAGCTTGAAAGATACAAAAGATAAAATCAATTCTCTTCACATGTAGACGAGTTATTTCGCCTTTTATTCCTTTATCTTGGGATAATAGCGAATTTTAAATTTAATGATACGGTAAATGTGAATCAAGGTATTAAAAGTTCGGCTATTCTTCTAAGTGCCTGCCAAAATGGTTCGGAAAAAGATGTCCACATCGTGCAGCAGCTGCACCTTGCTATTGTAAAACTCATCCTCACATGATAATGGAGTGTTGTAGAAAAAGCGGCTTACGTGAAAAGTCTTATCAATTTACTAGAGGGTGGGGGGCATGTGGTTGGTTTGATAACACTCGATATTTCGCAACATCTGCTACCCAACATATAACCTAGGATGGCAGAAAATCTGGTATTAAGGTATCATTATGACGTACAAATACATTTATCTCGGGACTCTACGTTAAACTCCATATAATGACTTCTGCAGTTGATTTACGAATAGAAGGTTGAGAGCGTTTAATATCTGCTGGGTTAGCGCCTCAACTCTACCAAATATACTACAATTATGTTGAGCTAACATATAAGTGAGAAATCCTAATAGGATATACAAACTGTCCGTGGGAAATTCCGTCCGGTCCCAATTAACATCTTAAGACATCCCAGGGAGTGACGAATGTTTGGCGTTCGGATGTCCGCGGTAGATGCCTACCCTTCCCACAGAGTTTCTTGTGGTTGTATACTAAGACACATTTAAAGAATTCAATAGTTCAAAATTTCTACTACAATTATACCTAGGACATCTTACGGATATCCTAGAGTTTGTTCTAGGATGTGCGGGAGATTAATTGAGGATATTATTCGAGATTTTCTGGGATTGCAGAAATTTTGTTTGAGGGGTCCGCATTTTCACAATGAAAAAACAAATGGATAGAAAGTATATGCCAGAGGTGTATGCACTTGCGCAAAACATAAAAACAAAAGTTTTAGCACCTGCAAATTGAATTTCTATGACAAAATCAGTAAAAAATCTTGTTCTGAAATCTACAACCAACAAAATCTTCCAAAACATGAATAAATTGCAGAAGTGAATTGAATTCTAGGGTGATCCATCTTCTTCGAATTCGAAAATTCTAATCTACCAACCCTGAAAATGATTGTAATTGATGCAAAAATAAGTGAAAAAAACTTAGGGGAAGGCGTACCATAGGACACTCCTTTTTTACAATATATGTATAAGAATAAATGTGATTCTATAACACACTGCTTTTCATACAGCTGTTGTATTTAATATTTTCTAAGATAGGGCAACGTTTATACGGATATCTAACACTATTGTATTTAAGTTAACAAAATAAAGGAATATAAAAAAATCATTCAAAAACTACTGCTTTTACTTTACTTTCCGAATTCCAGTCGACAAGCTCATCGCACACTGCAGCGGCCTATTCTTTTCCTATTAAATCAATCTTCCACTGGTAACCAAGGTAGCAAGCTTATCGCCCTTTTCCACTGCAGTCAAAGAAGGTAAAAATTTTCAAAAACTTTCCATCCATGCATAAAATCTAAGCTATCATCTGACTCGATCGCGCGATTCCGTAGTCAAAATGTTTACTCTGTGTCGTTATGTATCTGTGCCTGTGTCGGTGGATTAAGTTATTCAGTTTTTCGCGCCTAATCGACAACAAAATAGGGAGAAAATCTATTTAACTAATTTTTTGTTATGTACTCCCAGGGACCTTAATAAAACCTACCCATATGGCGGGGTACAGATGAAAATGAATATCGTCATTTTCCAAGATTTTTTTGTGGACCCTTGGAATTTGCTCAATTTTACAAATTTTGGCGGAAGTTGTCGCAGTTAAATGCTTGTAAAATTTGAACAAAACCGCCAAATTCATTCTAGTAAAGCGCATACGATTGAGGATGTATATAGATTCCGTTTTTGCATGTGTGTGCGCTTCAAAAGTTCGCCCGTAGATGGCAGACAATAAGCATTAAAATTTGCATACATTTAATTTTTTTTAAATAGGTAAATGATATCTGATGCTCCTGAAATTATGTGCAGATAATCTCTTGATAAGCGGGCATCCACAAAAGAATTCAAAAATTTGATTAATCAATAACTCCAGGAACAAAATTTCGAAATGAATTTTTCAGACAGAAATTTTGCCCGACGATTAATCTTTGCAAAATCAATCGGGAGGAGAAGGAAAATATGCTCAAAAATTCAGAAAAAAAATATCACAGAAAAATTACCAAAAGGAATTGTGCAAATCGGAAAAAATTTAGGAGGCGGTTGAGGTTTTGCAGGGATTCACAATGTCCAGCTTTTATGGAATGATGTACAATGCTCTGGAAGTAACTAACAGGTACTCAGATATAAATGTGAGTGGCACAGAAAGTTATTGTAGAATATCAGCTTTCCAGTTCATATCACTTTACTCCATTTGATCCCATGCCGTTCATCCTGTCAATTAATTGCAAACTAAGTGAAATTTGCGTATAAGAGGGAAATTTCGAAAATGCAGTTGGTTAATTTTTTTGGATATGCTTTCTTTGAGTAACGTGTATTTATTAAATATTATTAATAAAATTAATATAAATATTAATTAAAAACCACACCCTTTCATAACATTTCTTTGAGCAGTCGTTGATAGAAATTTATTCACGTAACAGGGTGATAAAATGAATCCACTTCCAGGCCACCGGAAAAAATTGAAAAAATCCTCAAGATTTCCGGGGTGTAATATAAACCTATTAATTATCGGAGTGGCTTTTTAAGGAAAGGCAGTTTTATATAGCACTTTTTGACCGGCTGGTCGTCTTCCGGCACAATTGAAACCCTATGAAAACGTTAATATCAACGTAAAATCTTGTGTGTATGATTAAATCACATCTACATTTTCTTCCCTAATTATATATGAAATTAGTCTTCCGCTCTGGTTAATAGTTTGAGAGAAAAGTAAAGTAGAACAACCTCTATTTGCCATCTTTTCTCGTAAAAAAATGTATAAGTTTACAATTTACGTTTGCAAAATAATGGTGCTTCGGAGAAATTTTTTTGTAGAGCTCAATGAATATGGTAAAAAAAATTCATAATCTAGCTCAAATGTAGTAAATGGGTGTATGGTACCCAGTGGAGGATCCAGGAATCTTGTGGGGGGGGGGACGCAACTATGGTCCAAAAATGGTATATGCTGAAAACTAAACAAAAGTTTGAAGACACAGCTCGAAAATGTTAATTGCACACAATTTATCATTTAACCTTCTCTCTGTGCACATACATTTTAACATTAACCGTGAACAGAGGTGCAATCGCACCCCATATATTTTTATTGTAAAATCTATTTGAAAAACATTGTCCGCATAAATAATAATAAAAATTTTATTGATAGAGTACCAATTTAAAAAACAAAATTAATTAAAATTAAAAATATCAAGGTTAATAAAATAGAAAAAAACAAAAATTGTAGGATGCATCGTCCGAATCTACATATTTCTCTTACTTCATCATCAATTTCAATCTTGATGCATTCATTACAAGCATTTTTACTGTGCTTTTTACAAGCTGGTCATGATGGTATTAGAGCGAGGACATATGTAGTACCTGCGTTGATCAGGCACGTTGTAGCCACTTGTTGCGTGGCAATCTTTACGCTGGATTTTAACTATTTTGGACTTAACAGCCGACTTTTCACAGCATTATTAACCAATTGCCTGGATAAATATTTTAGGATATTTTTCCGTTCTGAAGATTGCTTTTGTATATACAACTGTGGCCTTTATAGCCTATGTAAGATCAAAGTAGCAACTCCCGCCAAATCAATCATATTGAGAAAAGGAATGAATCATAAATCGTTTCAAAACGAATATCGTAACCAAGGAATAAATAGACATTTAGACACAATAAATGTGAAACAAGTCAAACAGTAGAAAAATACTAAAGCAGCTGCTTACAACATCCGGATTTTAATGAAAATTGTATAACAAAACTTCGGGGTGCATATACAACACCCCTACACACAATTAAACTCTCAGGTGCCTTTGTAGTTTCACTACTTCATCCATATATACCAATTTCAATCCGTTTTTTTCTTCCAGTGTGTGAAAAATATCACAGATATCATTCCTCGAAGGATTTTGTTAAGTCTTGATTATTTAATTTTTTATTTACGTTTTTAACAGGCTGGGGTGGATTTGCACCCCTGTGCACAGAGAGAAGGTTAAAAGATACGAGTCGACCAGATTAGCAACTGTCTACCACTCGCAACAAAGAAAGTCTCTCAACGTTCTTTTCCACTCCCGAAAGTTAAAGGAGATGTTAGATTATTCATTTTGTTTTGGCTTGTATTGTAAATAGTGGAAGTGTAAAACTTCCCAATCATCCATTTTAGTTAGTAAAACTGGGGAAATGTATTTTATTCAAATTCACGAATCATCATAAATTTTATCTATATAAAATACAGGAGTTAAAATTTACATTTGTTTAAAATAGCAGTCACAGAATACACGCAATACATACCTTGTACGCATAATGACTTGTTCACCGTTGTGTAATTTGGCAGAATTTCTCAAATTCCGAGCTATAATAGTTTCTCTAAATTTTTGTTTTGCCACGACGACGCGACACTGCGATAATATTATAAGAAGCCATCTTTAAATTACATCGAAGGCTTATCAAAGACGCTTTGGTAGCTGTTTTCAATTAAAACAAACCTTCCATCGATTTTATCCGAATAGGCTCTGTTCAAACACTCCGAGCAAGGCGACGCTCAGATACACGTCTGCGCGCTTCCTGTTTTCTCTATAGGCTTCAACAACCACGACCTAAATTGGAGCGCAGGCCAAGGTGCGAGCTAGGGCCTGCGTTCCTAAATTTATCAAATTGAACGTTTCCAGAAATTGTTACGTTTTTTACAAAAGGTGAAGTAGAGTAGATTTACTGCTCAGTGAATCATTTTGTTAGACAAATTTCAGGAGATCTACTGCAATTTTTTTCAGTGGACTTCAGGGGGGCCCGCGCCCCATATCTGGATCCGCCCCTGATGATACCCAGTTGAGGAAAAACTTTATACTTAGGGAGTAAGATTGCAGGGAGAAAATACTGGCAAAAAATTAATACATTTTAGTAGGTAGAGAATTTTATTACCTTTAATTTGAATTAAAATGTTTCTCCCTAGGATCATCCGTTATGACGCAGCAAGCGATATAGTGATAAAGTATGGTTTTGGTAAAATAAATGAAAGCTTTAGATGTTGCAAAAAATTATAACAGAGAGAAAATGAATGACGCCTTTTGATAAAATGGACGAGGGCCTAATTACACACGCCACATGTCATATTTTGGGCTTAAGTAGTTTGGCGGTAGCAGCCTCCCACCCCAAAATCCGTCCACCCAAAACTTTATGTTTTTTTTATAATTTAATCGCCTTATCGAACCAAAGAGAATCCAAAGTCGGTTTTTCGATACGTGTTTCCGTTGTTGCTCCAAAGAGGATTCTAGTTCAGATTCAAAGAGTGAAGTTCCCTTATTCACCGTCACCCCAAACCCACGAAGAGTTTGATGAAACATAGCTAGTTACAACTACGAAGGTGTTACCTTTCGATCATGATTTAGATTGTTTCATTGTTTTCAGCGGGTTCAGCAAAAAAGGAGCCAAGCCAACTAACAAAAATCCCAGATTTTTTGGGGTGACAAAAACAACGTTAGATGTAAGTTGAACATCCTCCCAAATTGAGCCGGTGCCATCCAAAAAAGATGTTAATAAAAATCGATAGTCTTCGAAGGGATATTTGATTTGGAATACCGCAAATGTTCTTGGACACCCCTCTGCCGCGTTAACCCCTCAAAATTATTGTTTTTTACCATATCACTTTAAATAATGGGCGTAAATTTCGAACTCTCGTCTTTTCAACAACCCACATGACGCACTGGAGTAAGAACTTTACATGACTAGGCCACGCAAATGACCCATGCTTTTATCAAAAACTGGAACGTTAATATATTGCACACTGGAATATAATATTCTTTATAGTGTAGACCTTAACATCATTACTTGTTTAAGAAGGCATGATTTTGGATTCTCCATCACAACAGCAAAGGAAAAAAAATTTATTTGTTATTCCATCATACAACCCATTTGATTTTGGGTGGCAAGTTTCAAGTCTTGGTTTTGACTCATCAACAGGTCAGATTAATCTGATTTTTTAAATTTTTTTTCTAAATAAAAACGTATTCCACTATTTTTCTCAATTTTTTTATCTTTTCATTTTTCTATTTTTCATTTGTTTTTTGGAGTCATTCAATTTCGCTATTTGGAACCTGTTGATGAGTTAAAACCAAGACTTGAAACTTGCCACCTAAAATAAAATGGGTTGTTTGATGAAATAACAACAAACATTTTTCACTTGTGCTGTTGTGCCAGAGAATCACAAATATAGCCATCTTGAACAAATATAAAATTTACCCGGTAATAAATCATAGTAATATTGCTTAACATCTAGATAATGTTAGAATAAGTCGATCAAAATAGGTGCGTTAATTTTGTACTCTCGAATGTACTATTATTTATACCCGAATGTCTATAAACAATTTCAAAACAAGAAGATACCGCAGAGAAATCGATCATTACATGCAATTAAATATCCATACAAAATTTATATTGGTTGGAGTTTCAATGCCAGATTACAGGAAAACTATTACTGTTATCAATAAATTTTATTCCACTTTTTTTGTAGAGAATTTCTTTTTCATGAAGATATTCGCAAAAAACCGAAGAAATGTAATTTTTTTACCGTTTTTCGGCTGTCACAAATAATGCGGAAAACCGAATTCTTATTTGTAGAGCTGAAAGGTAATCCTAACGTTCCTGGACTATAATGCTTCTGGAATAGCTTACAAAATATAGTCTCCGTATCTGTCACTAATTTTGCAGGCATCACATGCAGCTACTACTTTTGGAGTGATGATGTTATGTGTTCCACAGAATCTTTGTGTTTCAGTTGTGGTGAACCAAGCTAATCTTACAAGATCTCTTCTTGGAATTCAACAGTCTTCTACTGGATTCGTCATTACTACTAAATGAACTACTAACTACTAATAATTAACTGTTTCTATTAATCTGACCTGTTCTTGAAGACATCGCTGGATAGCTTTTTACAAAACAAAGCACAATTACATTAATGTTACCACCGTAAAGTACATCTATGTTTAGTGAAGGGGGTATTACGTCGAGCTACTGCAGTTATATTGCGGGACATTTCGGGCGAATTTTTGTCTCGAGACATCTCGAGACTTCACGAGAATAATTCACAGCCTTAAAGTATTATAATCATGGCTACATTGCTCCTGAAACTATCTCGCGAGGTCGCTATCGGCAGCACGATTTGTCAAGATTAATTTTTCGAATTCAAATCAATTTGAATTTAGTGGAAAAAACTCTTTATCCAAACGAAAAATCTTTGAAAAAAGAAATTTCTTTGCAAAAAGACGGCGTTTCATAGCGAAAAATTAATTTCGTGTGGAATCAAAAATTGAAATATCACGTTATATTTTAAGGAAACTGGGGGATGAATTGGAACTGGAATAAAATAGAACAAGTAGCTAGGTAAGTGATAAAGAATTTATTCAGGATTAATATGATGTGTATGTAGGAGTTTAACTTCTTTGTAAGAATTCTTACTTCAAATTGAAAAAAAAAATTGTTTCGGTTTAATATATAGGTATTTAACTTTAGCAATAATATTAAAGAGCTCCAGCTTCACTGTTAAAAAAGTTGGGAATTCTCTCATTATTGCATATGTCTTATTTCTTGTATACGATTAAATATTTTTCTGCATTATTATTATTTGAACATTCTGCTGTCAGTTGTATTCCGAGTAAGTTACTTTCCTTCCATATCAATGATTATATTATGGAGCAAACAAGCACACTTCTCCAAAGCATCTATTTTATCAGCATTAAGTTGAATTTCGGTTTTAAATATTCTCCACTTTGCCGTTAAAATTCCAAAGGCGCACTCTATAATTTTTCTCGCACGCGAAATCCTACGATTGAGCGCACTTTTTTCAAGCTGTTGTTAAACGGATGATGCAATAAATAAACCACCATCCCTTTTTTTTGCATTACCTCCTACATTAATACAATAAATTTGTAATTAGCATGAGCTTTGGCTTGAAGAACTATAGAAAGATAATTCTTATAATTATAAAACATAGATTCACTGTTCTGAGGACATTTTATTATTATGTTCTTGACATAAATGCAACCTATACAATTAGGAAAATTCCACTTCGGCAAAAATTCCTCACATATATTCCTAAAATAATCCTCTGTTCGAAATGGTATGTTCATTTCGTAAAGATTTTCCCACATTTCTTTAAATGTCTCAAATACACTAAATCATATTGTAGATTGAGATATTCTGAAAGAAACAGCAAGTGACCAAAAACCGCAGCCAGTAGAGAGAAATCTGAAATGCAAGTGATAAGAAAATTATGTAACTAAAAATCGATGAAAATATTTCATATCGCGTATAATATGTTTTTTATAATAAGTTTATGAACAATAGGTAAATCACAAATAGTGGTAATTTAATTCATCTTATAAATATACCTAATCCATATGTGCGATATGGACTTTCTTTATTTAGTTAGTCTTTGAAAATTATATAATTATGGTATGTTAATTAATTATTATGGGATATATAGTCCTGTCATGTTCCTGATTTTTAATACAGATATAGTTAATTTGTAAGTATATCTATTAATACATCCTTTTTAAGGCAACGGAGCAAAATTGAAATAGGAAAATCTGCGAGACACATTTAAAAGGGAATTTATGAAAATATCAGCAAAACGATCAGGCGATGCACAGTTGACTATTTTCAATACTATGTAGTCATAATTGAAAAAAATTACGAGTGCCAATCACCTCAAAGCCTATATAAATCACAAATCCTTATCTCACACGTGTGCGTAAACAATAAACAAACAAAAATAGGGTATTACCTGCTCTAGATAAACCGAACCGTACAGTCTTAATTTTGTGCTTGCATTCAATGATTAGAGTGTCACTTGTGTTAGGTTTTGTGAATATTTTTAAAGATTATGGATATAAGTGGTACAGGCGTGTACTTCCACCGCTAACATTTTTCATTTTAGTAATTGTTTAATGTATATACAGAAGAGACAAACATTACAAACACCAGCGTGTTTTATTTTATATATGTGTTAGTTTTAAAGGACTGCAGTATTTTCTTATCATTTTCTATTTAAAAATTTAACTGATTTTGTGTAGTGTATTTATAATTAATTAAATGTCAACACTTTTTGTTTGCGGAAATCTGCAGATACAATAAAAGGATTTTTAAGAAGTTAAAAGAACTGTTAATTGAAAAATCCGACAATAATAATGGAAAATATTTTACTTAGTACTGTATCTTCATTCTCAATTGTACTGAATAAGCCAGTTGTGTTATTCTGCTGAGAGTCCTGTAAAAGAGATGCCGCAAAAGTTTTAAAAGGCTTTACATTCTCCCAATAGAGCTACCAGATAGAAAACGGCTTATGAGCGGGGCTCTGATAGGCACTGGCTTTCATAATTCCAACCCAACTAACCAAAAATCAGTGCTTGATGCTACGTCAAGGAGCAATAGAATTAAAGAGGCAAAGAAATATTGCTATCCTGAACCAATTTTGCACAATCATAGCAAGGAGGTATAAGGAGATATAAACAAAAAGTCTCTGATATGAACTTCGAAGATACCAATGTTTTGACGACTTCATTAATATTCTTGCAAATATATGGCTTTCAAAATAGCTGGCATGAATTATTTTATGGCAAAACCATCGGACAGCATCAGCAAGACATTACAGACCTATTAGGTTTACATTTGTGAAAGAGACAAACCAAGAAAATGTAAACGGATTCAGTTATATAAAAAACTAAATAGCTGAAACTCTTCGAATATTACTGGAATTATAATGGAAACTTAAACTTAAACTTAGCTGTGTATAAATACGTTAATTTACAATCAAATAATGTAACATATTATTAATTTATCGGACTAACGTTTTCTTCCAAATTTACTAGTACTGATATAGTTAGTATTAAAGATAAATTAATTTAATTAGACTTTTGTTATGTACAAATGTGTAAATTTAGGTTATTTTGTTATATTAATAAAATATCCGCAAAAAAAAATAGTTTTATTTGATAATGTAATAAAGTCCGGCTAGGTGAAGCTGATGACCCATTGTGCGAAGTTGGAGGATACTCTACTATCACAAAATGGGCATACTATCAGGATATGTTATTTCTCTCCGCCCAGTTCCTTCCCAGAGATGATTCTAGAAACATTCCTCATCTGCAAGATGTTGAAGTGGAGGTAACCCAACAAGCGCTAGATAAAGAATAACCAATTGCAAGCACATCTAACGAAAAAAAATTTTTAGTGGATATAGCTGCAGAACATTCGACACCGCACCGAAAACTCAATGCAAGAATTTAGCAGCAAGTTAAGAAGATATACGGGCAAAGAACATAAGAACCCGAAAATCAACACGTGCTACAAATAATACTACTCTAGAAAACTCTCTTATTAGAATAAAATTAATTTAAACAATATAAACTAAACTCCTCTTTAGTTCAGGATGATGATTAGAATTTTTCGATAAGGATAATCCCGAATTTTAAAGATTTACCCCGTAATAGAAAGATGACAGTACGCACAAAGATACAGCAAATTTTCGATGAAGACTACGAACGAATTGAGCACATATCTGAAACGGAAGCTTCTTCACATCACAGTTCAATGGAATTAACATCTACGCCTCTGCTTTCATCACAAGATTCCTCTAATAAAAAATCTGGAGAATTTAAGTTTTTATATAATTATGAACATGAAAACAGCCCGTCAAATCCTATGTCATTTCCCGATAATGAAGAACTGCAGTATAATTCTCTTGTAAAATATTTTAGTTCTTATGGAACTTACTAGATATTTCTCCATTTTTAGTGTTCTGTACCCAAAGGGTAACAACGGGAACCCTATTACTAACACCTCGCTGCCCTGACAGCATTATTTTTTCACATGACGCCTACTCTCATTTCAAAAAATAAATAAAAAGTACATAGTGTAAAATTTTGTATAAGCGATGATACGGAACCCTTCGTCCTCGAGTCCGACTCGTACTTGGCCGGTTATTTAAATACATATTAAAAGTATGTTAAAAAAATCTCGATTTTTAAAGGAATCCATTTGTTTCAGAAAGTTTGACATTTTAATTGATGTTACTCATATTTTATTTAAAATATAGTAGATTGTAGGATTCATTCAAAAATATTCATAAAATTTGTATAAATCTTGTTTTAAATCTGCAGAAAATTTCCTAAATTCGCCCTTTTCATCCCTTAAAGCAAACATGGAGTGTACCTAATACGAACGTTTTATTAAAAAAAAAAACAGAAGTACTTCAAAGTACGTACTATTTTAAATTAAAGCGTATTTACTATTTATATCCATTATGGGTTATTGTACATGAAGCAACGAACTAAACTAATTTTTTGTCGCTTCTAACTAAATGTAAGCAGGTCATCACAAGATTACAAGTGAAGACTTAGTCGCCAGGTGTCGGATATTTTCGCGCGATTAAAATTCGCCGGAAATCTCTCTCAATGTAACCGCAGCCTAAGACGTACAGCTCCACCATCATCCCATGAAGTATCTACAAATATGCACTGTTTAATTAAAAAACAACGATACACGCCTGTATATGTATAAACCACAAAAGATTTCGAGAAATGTAAATAGATTAGTACAAAGGGACTAAAGTAATTTCAATTACCCAATGACACATCCTGAGAAAGCGGGGAAACGAGTCTAGCTGGTTTTAATAAACTGTTTCTGTACCTTGGGGCAATTACTCTATTATTTGAAAATGTTGACCTGCTTGCTGGTACAGGTCGCTATCATCCAATTTATCCAAAATTTTGACACAAACTATTGTTCGGATAATATAACATTTCTACGTAGTGGGAGGCAAAAATTTCAGAGAAAATACTTTACCCCTATAAATATGGACCACCCTAAGCTACACGCATGTATGGCTTATATAAACACATATTTTGTTGTTTTTGGTTGCCAAATACGACACACGGAAGCTCACCAAGCGACAAATTAGCGCTTTTACCAGATAACCACGGGAATTACGAGAATCAGCGAACCTACCGAAATAAATTCTGGAATGAGGAAAAACGACTTACCCGTGTTTGACCCAAAATTGTGCTGCTGAGAAAGTTTAACATATGAAGTATATGTGGGATATACTAGGGAACAAGTTATGGGAAATTTCTCCTGTAATTAAAGTCCTAAGTACATACCTACTGTTTATCCCGGGAAAGTCATGGGATCTTTAGGAAAAGAATGGGATGTCCCTGTCTAGTTTTGTGCTCTCTGGGATAATAATGGTCTGTCGAAAGTCAAGTGTGACTGATCACATCTAATTTACAAACCACCACTGTAACCTAACCTAACCTAATCAGATTTAATCAAAATATTAGTAAGTACCTAGATACCGTTTTAAGGTAACAAAACTACATTCTTACTTTTTCTGTCTAATTAGTTTTTTTTTCTAAACTCATTTAATGCATAGTTTAGATGAGGTTCTGTTTGAAGAGAAAAAGCTGAAATAAATTCATAAAAATATAATCAAGATAAAGTTTGGGCGAAATTTCTCATAGCACTCAGAAAATAAATTCATTCAAAAACTTCCTTCTAACTGTATTATTTGCACTAAACCTTGCCTCTACAAATACGATTAAAACAAAAACTCGACTCAGTTGAGCATGACTTAAACAAAGCAAAAAAAAAGGAAAGGTGTGAGAATCCTTCAGGTGAGGTCTCCTTTTACTTTTTTTTTTTTTTTTTTTTTTTTTGTGAACACATAGTGTGAAAATATTATTTGTCAACACCACACCGCCACGCCACGATTCAAATTCCTTTCGCTCCTGTTGGTATTTGGGCTTTTGCATACACATTCACATAACCCATCCTGTTTAGGCCTTTATTAAGCCCTTCAAGAACAGACGTTCTATAGCACAATTCCAGTCTACATTTATACCCTCTGTTGCCCTTCTTGTACACGACAAATTAAGGCAGCAATTTAAACAAAAGTCTCATGTTTCATGCGTCGTATTGGATCTCATTTTAACACCAAGTTACGTGTAAAACATAAAAAGTATTTGCCACCGTGCTAAATTGTCTTCGTCCTGCTTTTTGTGTTCTTAAGCCGGTGCCTTAGGGTATTCTTGCATTTCTCTCCTATCCTCTTATAACTATATGGCGTCAGCCATAGCTGTGCAGTCAGAAATGCTCTTGGTGGAGTTGTGCAAATTACACAAACAACGTTATAGATATGTATGTAGATATATAGCTGGGGTATATTCAGGTATAGACACGTAATTTTCTGCAAAGTGTTCCTTTTTGCCAGGGTTGGAGGTTTTTATCAAATGTTTGTTTATATACCTACCCATTTCCGAGTTTATTTTTTTATCTGT
The DNA here is from genome assembly GCA_963930735.1 of Dioctria linearis. Taxonomy (NCBI): domain Eukaryota; kingdom Metazoa; phylum Arthropoda; class Insecta; order Diptera; family Asilidae; genus Dioctria; species Dioctria linearis. The sequence continues at coordinate 286,767,894 of OZ005740.1, forward strand.
TTTTTTTTTTTTTTTAAATGAATGAGCTATATAGGGACGGGATTCAACATGAATCAAGGTTTCGAGTGCCTCTTAGATTCAAAACCTTTATAAATATTATGTATCCATTCAAAATGAAATGCAGGTTAATTATCTACTTATTACCGCTCCGACGAGAAAAAGCGTGTTTTATTGAATAACACAGGCCCCATTTCACTTGAAAAAACTATCTTCTGGTTTCTATAGGAAAATTATGATTTTGAATTTTTTAAAAAGGATGGAGTCCGAAGGTGGTTTTGATTAAAATTTAAAAGTTATTGGAAAACTTTATTCATTAGGTCGGCTAGTGGTACATACATATATGTAGGTATATTTCAGACTCTTTTGTTATAATAAGTATAAAAGGATCGTGAAAAACCAACATCTCCAAAGGAGGTCAAGGATAGATAGCATTTAAAGTATATACAGAAATATTATAAATATTTATATGGTAGTTCTTAGAACCCATCCCTCTATTAAATTGCGAGAGCAATAGATAATGAAATATACTATTATTCAGTCTCATTAATAGTAGCCACCGATATATTAACAACTGGACTTTTACTCGAAGAATCTAAAATTGCTTATGATAACTGAATAACATTCAAACGGACGGTGGCCAGAGTATTTTATAAAAGTTTGACTTTTTTAAGTTAACATAATAACTTTTTTTTCCTCGACCAACTATTATGAGACTGACGAAAAAAACTGCAGTCTTCCTGCTATCTATGTTTAATTTAACCCTGACAATATCAAAATTTTAACTTTAGAAACCTAAAAGATCAGGGTAATTTGGTATTTTTCCGAACATTTTCGACTATATGAACCATTATATCAATTATATAACCAATTCACCAAAAATTTTGATTTTTTTTAACCCTTGAAAGTAGGCCTTTCAAACGAGAAACAAGATACAACAACGAACATTATTTTTTTGGTGGGGCCCAGCCCCAGTTTTAAAGGTAAGCTTTCGGGCGTCTTACTTCCAATATGAACAATTGGTGTTTATGACGAGTTTTTCTTTTATAAAAATGGGAGTTAAATCAAAAACAACGAATTGAAATTCCGTAAGTTTAACTTTGTTGAGCCTTCACTTCAAAACGAAGGGGGAGGGTGGTAGAAAGAACTTATAGACCGTTAAAAAGGCCCACCGGTATGCAGGCTTAAACCATCATTATAAGGTGTAACACTCAGAAATTGCAGGGTGATCACTGAAAACATACCCAAATATCTTTCACTCCCGTTATCTCGGAAACCGTTTAAGATTAACCCCCCCCCCCCCCCACCTTGAGATTTTTTGCTCGACTAAGTATGACCTATCCATAACCTTCAGGTTTTACATCACTTATGGGACACCCTATGTATATAAAAAAAAAAGTTACGTTTTCTCTTTTCACTTTCCATAAAATGATTGCCTAAAAAAATTTTCGCCATAATGAACACACAGCAAATTGCCAACGATGCGAAATCTTAATTTTGAACATGTATGTTATGGGATAAGCTGAACTTTCACTTATAACTACTAAGCTACTGTCTTACTTTTGTTTCATGAAAATTTATACACTATACTCGCTTTACAAAAAACACAACTCTTTATGCGTCTGACGTAACTTCAGCAATAACGCCATTATTCCATAGTAATAGCCTGGACATAATACAGGCGCAATCCAAAAATTATCTGATCTTCCATCAGTACTCTTTTCTTTTTCCAATAAAATATTGGAATTTGATTAGACAAAGCCTGAGTACACAAATTTGAAGAAGAATAAATTCCCTACATTTTTATGTATTAACACTTTTTTGCGTAAACAAAAAATTGTAAGGCAAGGAGGGAGCAGCATCTCAAACGTTTCGGAAGTGCAGGGTGATAAAAAAATACGTAAGTCTTTCACAAAATACCCTGTATCTTAAAATGTTCAAGGTATACAATTAGTCATATCGCTCATTATATGCAGAACCTCATGGCCATTCCAACGACTGCTCGACCAGCTCCGTACTCCTCTCCGCTCAGGAGTTATGGCGGCCTAAACTAAGAATTTATGATGGCCTTCCTTTTTATTGACTTTGACCTCTTTTTTTATAAAAAGGTGGTTAACGTAATTGTTTTTTATAACAAGTAAAAAAGCTAGAATTGGTCTAGGACCACTTCTTATGATACCCTAGATGAATGCCCTTATGAAATTTTCGTATTATCATCCTTATGTGCAAGTTTAATTTTTGAAGTGGTTTTTCGCATATATTTTTAGAAAGGTTTGTCAAACAGAAAAAATTATTATAAACAATTTTATAGAATTTCATATTCTGAAGAAGTTTTTAGTGCAATAAAAATGTCTTGGACTGATCGTTTTCAAAGTATACGTAAAAAACCTAAATTTTTATATGGCAACACCAAGAAGGAGTTGCTCGATTTAGTCCATTGTCGAACTTAATTTTACTTTTTTGAAATCTTATTTCCTATTGCAATGAAAACACCACATACCAAATTTCAGCTCTCTACATCAACGCGTTCTCAGACAGTGTCCAAATATATAGCGGAAAACGAAATTTTTGTATGGCAACCCCACGAAATACATTTTTAGGTGGTAAAAATAAATAAAAGGGTTTATTTTCAATTTATTGATTGCCCCGGCCGAGCGGAGGTGATGTAGCAATCAAAATTCCACACAAAACTTTGGGACTCGAACCTATACCGTCCCAAATCTGCTGAAGTGTCTGGGCGATATATTGGCTAGATCACAGAATTTTGACACAAAAAAAGGAGAGCTTTGTAATTTGATTGTAAGCGGTATACAGTCGACCAAGTGTCCACTGCTACGTTTAACTGGAAAGCTCTAACAGGGCTTCCTCTTCTTAAGTCTACACTGAAATAAATCTCCCTGGTACTGAGTTGGAGATCAGCTAAAAGCTCTGCTGCAAGTTTCTCGTCGAATTGCGAAACCCGTATTCGTATCACTAGAGGTCAACTGTCATATGTCACGGTTCGTAAATCTGACAAGAGTTAACAAGCGTTGTTGTTATTGCTGCTGGACACACTCAGAATTTATAAATTCAGAGTAATAATAATTCCGTGTCTACGGGAAAAGAGCTGCAGATCGATGAGACTATGAAGTAAATAGGGAAAAGTACAAAATGTCGGCGGTGATTGGTTTGTTCGACCCCAGTGTCTTTCACTGAGAGCTTTCGCGCAAAGCTTCCCAGGTAAAGCGTAAATTCGTGGGTGGAGTGCTTCCTTTGTTTTTACGATTATTTTATTTATTTCTCATTTATTTTTATTTTATATTCATTGAATTTTAAAGAAAACAAAATGAAAATTTAGAAAGCTACTTATCTGTGACTTCCCCTATTCTGAAAGGGGGTCGAGCTCGGGAGTCCCTCGCTGGGTAACTTGGAAACTTATGCGCTGAGTTGTTCACAGGGGGCTCCCAGGAGAACCTCCTGATTCTTCAGTGGGGCGCAGTTGTCCCTTACTTGAGCCTCAACTTGACCTGGCTCTTGAGACGTTACACAAAGGGAATTTTTAAACACAACGATCGTGAATAATGCAAAGTCTTAAGCCTTCTTACTGTGTCTTTACAACTTTTCTCATTTATTTTTGTTTTTTTTTTTAGATACACTTCACTTTAATTCAAATAATCAAAATCAAAAGAAAACAACAAGAAAAAGAAAAAAAAATGAAAATTATTCTAATAATCGACAAGTCGATTTTATTCCGCAGCCATTCCTGAAGCTCACTGTCGACTGGACTCTTCGGCCGATGACCGTTTTCATTTTTTTTCAGGGTCGTTGACCTTTCATGGGAGAGCCAAATTATCCGTGTGGGTTGCCAGGGCCTGTATTTGGAAATTCGCCGCGCTACAATACGATGCACTGCATTGAAATTTAGAATCCATGTAATAGCTTGTGGCAATTCACATGCACTGCATCGTTAAGGCCCATTTCTAAACCACTGCACACTGCATCAGCTGACATTTGTGTGTTGTCAAAAATGGAAGAAAAATTGGTGGAATTGGTGCGCGGGACAGCTTTTCTCTACGAAAAAGGTAAGAAGTTTTATAAGAAAAAGTGAAAAAAGAGATATAGCTTGGGAAGAAATCGGGAAAGATTACTGGAAATTATAGATAACTTAAATATGAAAATATATTTTTTTTATTTTAATTAAAATATCCATTTATGTGACGCAGCAAAAATAAATGTGGCTAACTATGAAAGATAGGTTTAATCATATAAAAGACTGTTGTCAGTAGTAAATTAAAAAATTATAAATTCTTCGAAATGCTGGCATTTTCAAACACATGCAGCAGTGTAAATGAAGAATAAGTTGACAATATTTACATTAAAATACAGAAATACTGTTTTATATATCCTAGAACACACTGTAGTTATGACGGTGCAGCTACCTCTGAGCTTACATTCAATGAAATTATTGAGGACGAAGATCAAATATTTGACTTGTTAAGTGGTAATGCTGAGATAGATGCATCACTAACTCCCAAGAAAGGTCGTCTTCGTCAATAGTGAGTATTGGGCGAGGAAGAAGACAACGTGGATTAGTTGACGAGGTCCTCATAAAAAACAGAAATCAAAAGTTGCTGAATTTGATGAGGATATTGAAAGATTTAAAAAGCCCCACAAAGGAAGCTGCCTTTTGTGACAGGTTGTGCATTCAATTAGAAGAAGTGTAATTACCTGCGCAGCGATCTCTATCATTCCAGGTAAATGTTCTACAATTATTGCTGAATGAAGAAAGAGCAAATGAAAGGCATGGCACCCCTACAACAAGTAGCCAGTAGGAATAAGTACTTTTAACCTTAATATTTAGTAGAACTGTGTGTAAAAAAAATAAATCTTCATAAAAAATGCAGCATTTTTATTAAAAGCTCTCTACAATATCTTCAATATTTGTATTCTATGCTATGGTTTCCACCTTGTGGCCTTCCTCTCCCCCCAGCGTCTCTCATCAACAACAAATGCAGCGTGTAGGACAGCCATATCTTCTAGCATTAACAATATATTCACGGATAGTAAATGCATCTTTTGGGGCATGAAACCTTGTAAAAAGCCTACGTGTTTCCAAGGTTCTAACTTCTTTCCGCCATAATCCTTAAACTCTAGTGTCGCTTTTAATACTATTGACGTATTCTGCAGGACAGTATTCGCCATCATTCATTTTAGCAAAATTATGTAGGACTACCACAGTCTTCACTATTTTTTCAGCGTGTCTGTGGGAAGCAATTTATAGCATTAAGTAGTACCCTCCATCGCATCTTCATTACTCCAAATGTATTTTCAACTTTCACCTGTGCTTTTGATAACGTTTTGTTGAAAATATCCTTATTTTCTAATAAAGATGTTCCGGAATAAGGTCTCATTATATTTGGTTTTAAGGGGATGCATCACCCACAAAGAAAAAAGGCAACTTAAAATTTGAGTTAGGTAACTTTTCGTCTTCAGGAAAGTCAATTTTTCTATCCAAAACGGCTTTCCAAATGAGCTCGCTTTAAAAACGCCACCATCACTTTTTCCCCAATAGGCCACAATGTCTAAATGTGTGAAGCAGTAATTGTTGCCGCAGACAGCTAACAAAACAACTCCATGATATTTTTTATAGGTGTAGTATAGTGATCCAGAATTTGCAAGGCGCTTAATTCTTATGTGTTTTCCATCTATTGCACCCACACAATTCGGAAATCCACTTATAGAATAAAAGTCCGTTGCGATTCTTTTCCATTCAGCTTTGTTAGGAGGTGCAAGATAGATACTACGCAATTCTTCCCAAGTAGCCTCGCATGTTTCAAGGATGACTTGACGAGCTTTCGATGCACCAATCCTAAACATCCAGGCTATTGTAAGAAAATTCGCACCTTGAGAAAGAAACCTGAAAATTAAGGATCCAAAATGAAGGCTGTCTTTATAAACACAATTTCAGAAGCACTTACATCAATGTAATCACCCGGCGACATTCCGGTGATGTAGGTTTACGTACAGAATTTCTCTTCAACCCGTTCTGCAACAAGTTAAGCAATAAATTAAACGCGCAACGCCCATCCGAGTAGATTTCCTTAACTCGATGCTATCTTCCTCCTTAAAGACTTTGAAGATTTTTGTATAAAAACCACGAAGCTCGCGCTGCTTTTCGGTTTATATCTTCTTGTCCAAATCTGATTTTTTTTCAATACAATCAAATTATTGCAAATAACACAAGCCGCTAATACAAACAGTCTATTTTTTTATTTTATCTTTTCTCAACATAATTAATTAAACCACCACCACACAAAAATCTAAATATGGAACCTTGAAAAATTGATTGTCAAAACACTGCACTGCATCGCATTGTGTTTGAGGCTTTACTATATATTTGGACAGTTTCTCACAATGCGTTAACTTGGAGAGCTGAAATTTTGTACATTGATTTTTTAAAAATTATGCAAATTGAAGGTCGAAAATGGGACGAATCGGGCAACTCTTTTTAGGGCTGCCATAACAAATTCCAATTTTCACTATATATTTGAACACTGCTTAAGAACGATTCCACTGAGACGGCTGGATTCATAGGAATAGCAAGTAAAGCTTCAAAAATGGACTGAATCGATCAACCCCTTCTTAGTGATGCCGCATTTAAAAATGTAGGGTTTTTATGTATTACTGTAAAAACGATCAGTCCTACACGTTTTTATTGTACTGAAAAGTTCTTCACAATATGAAATCATATGAAATTGGTTATATGTAATCACATTAACTGCCCGACACACCGTTCTAGAAATATATGTAAAAAACTGCTTCAAATATCAAATCACAAACATTAAAATTCAAAATATATGTAACTTAAGACTACAAACAATAATTCAATAAAAAACACAAAAAATTCAAACAAACTAAAATTCACTATAAAATGCAGATTTGTTCTGGATGACGTCACGTAGTCTGCCACTCTTTTTTCTTCACTTCTGAAAAGAGGAAGAAGAAGAACAGAGTTAATCCTCTATGCATAGAATAAACTTCTGTGAAATTATTTGCAGGGTAATGCTACATGTAGATAGGAGAGCTGAATAAATAAATGTGTAGCAGCATGCTTACGCTTCAGTACAGAACAAATGTAGCTCAATAAAAGTGTTGCAGTGTGTATGTGCTGCAACGTGTAAAATCGAACAAGAAATATTGTGATAGCTAATTCTTTTCTGCTACTCGGTGTAAGCACTGCCACCGAATCTGTCATTTTCGTACTCTTTTCTTCCCACCACACCAGTAGCAAACCCAAACGCGCAATCTTTTCTACCTCTGTTATTTTTGGTGCTGCCCCTGGTTGCAAATTTCTACTCCCAAATTTTTTTCGGTGTCGTGTGTTGACTGAGGTTTGAAGTTTGTTTTATTGTTTTGATTGAGCCGGATTTTTGTGTTATTTGTTGTGGAAAAATTAATTACATCGTTTTTGTTTTAGTTTATTGCAATTTGTGTTTGGAAAGAATAGTCTTACAACATTTGTTTTGATTTTTATTATTTTTGTGTGTGGAAAAAACATTAGAGCGTTTGTTTTGAATTTTTTAAAATTTGTGTGTAGAAAAACATTATTATTATATTTACTACTTTATTATATATTTATATTATTATTATAACAATATGCCTAATAAAAAATATTTATTTTTGGCATTAAATATTTTAAATGAAGACTCGACGGATACTTCAGAGGAAGATAATTTGGAAACGTTTTTATCACTAGTGCCAATTTCCCGTAACTGTACTGTTCTCCATAGTGCGTCCGCGTCATAATATTGTTTGTTTGATTCTTTCTAACCATTGAATAACACCACCGTCACCACCGAACACACACCGGAATTGCCAATTTCACATTTGACAGCTCCGAATAGAAATGGTGTCAGCACTGTTCTGGTGGGGGTGTGATTCCAAGTTCAGAAAAGAATTCACTATGAGTACTCTCTGAAATCCAGAATTGACTTTTGTAATAAGGATAGGAGCAATATATTCAGATTAATCTCTGAATAGAATTATTCTTCTGAATAAAGAGTGGGCAGAAGTATACCAGATTAATCTCTGCAGCAGAATTATATATGCTTAAGTGTAGGCAAGAGTGTAAGATATGCTAGGGAAATACTTCAGATTAGTCTCTGAAAAATTGAATTAATCTTTTATATGGAAGGTTTGAGAATAATATTCTTGTTACTCGGATTAGTCTCCGAATCAGATGAACTCTGAACCAAAAATTATTTTCTGTTGCAGCCACTTGGCTTTATATGGTCGCTGTAACCAGTTATGAACTCTCACCTTTTCATTACGTTGATTTCTGAATATACTACAGACAGCTGGCTGACGTAATGTCACTTGTTGCTTTTAAAATAATGTAAATAATCGGATGGAAATATGATGCGGGTGAGTTTATGATCTTTTTGATTTAATCAAAGAATATCTTTTTCTTTATTTTTCAGCAAGAATATTGTATAAAATGACTACGGGTATGGACTGCGGTAGAAGATTCAGCTAAATATATAAGTATATGTGCTTTTTAATTATTTAATGAAATGATACTTAGTGGTATCGTTTATTTTATTCTACAACGATTGGAAAATATGCGGAAGCATATTGCAGGAGGAAATAAAGGTGGATATGGATAGGAGATGTAGTCACAACTTTTGGTACATTCAAAAAATATTGCAAAACCTTTTTCTCTGATTTCACAGTAAATAATCAAATAGCAATATCAATATATGAAATTGATGAACTGACCACTCAACCACTTTTAAGGGCTTTTTGTTCTGCAAATATTTTGAAGGGTTTTGCAGTAATGGGAATCTTTCCATTCAACTCGGACATATTTTCGCAGTCGAACTTTTCGGGAGCAAATTCATGTAGCGATAAAGACAGTATAGACATTCCATCAACAAAATAAGTGAAAAAAAATATGTGCGATCTGGATACCGCTAAAAAGTATATATTGAAAACAATTTTAATAATAATAATAGAAATAATTGTGACATCTTCTGAATCAGAGGATGAAGCCGAAGTGGCTTATGCTAGAGTCTTGTATACGTAGTGGTAAATTCATTAATTTTAATAGTGAAGATGAAGGCTGCATAGAATCCACAATAAAGAACTAACTGCTGATGAAGTTTTATCGATGAATAATTTTGTACTAGCGAAATCTTCGTTAAATCGGCCAGTTTTTTACGTTTGACAAATTATTTCTATTGAAAATAATTTAACCACCGTGATACTCTTCAGGAAATGTACAGGAAAATATATCTTCCCTTCATATAACCCAGCGTTGAAAATGTTTCTTTAAAAATTTAAATCTGACGTGGTAATGAAATTATCCGACCCAATTCATCCACAATTGAGATCGCAGAATAGATATATTTTTGATACCAATTTTTTTTAAATATTGTAAAAATGAATAAATCAGGGTCATTTGAATGCATATTATAATATTTATTTCACTTTTTCATAGTATGCTTTTTTACAGAATTTTGATTTTTTTTAATAATCTATTTTCTTTCTAATTATATAAATTTCGTGTATTCGCTCTTCAGACGAATGTGCACCTTCCATGAACGAATGTCGGCGGTTTTGTCACTATGTCAAAAAAAATTTAACTGTTAAAACCAAAGGAATAATTTGGTAGAAGCCTGAAATTTTGTGCACTAATTTAACTACAAATGTTCTATTATATTTGCGTGTAAAAGAAATTATTCTTTCTTCAAAAGTGTTGATTGAAAAAAAAAGTCTTGAAAATTTGTCATTTGTTTTTGGCGCTGGGAAATTACTTTCATTTTGATTTTTTTTTAAATTTTTCTTCTTCTTTGATTTTTATTTTTAAATATTCTTGTAAATGCTTAAACGTTTGGTTTCTGTTGCTGGTGCGAGTGGCTTCACACGAATACCAATCAACAGGTATTTATTTTACTTATCGTTGGAAAAATTTCTCATACACCTAATTCTCTTTTTTTTTACACGATAGATACATTTCAAAAAAAAAATTCGTGTAAAAAAGATATTGCCTAAAATTGAAGAAATAGTAGTTTGGTTCCACACCTAAAAAGCAACTGAAAAGTATAATAAACAATATAAAAAAATCTTCTTGGAGTTTACTTAAGAATTTATTTCGTGCTTACACATTTTAAATCATTAAATACAATATAAAAAATAAATTTTACTTTGAAAAAAGAAGATAATATCTGAAATTTGTTCATATGAAAAAAAATATATAAACATAACAAAGTTTTGTGCATTGTCGCTTCCTGACAATAAACGCATATGTTTTCGTAAGACATAATATCACTGCTATCACTAGAATTATTTTGTTCATCATCTTTTAAACTTATTTCTGTATTATCATTGCTAGTCTCGTGTGTTGATAATTCAGTTGTTTTTAGAAGGAAATCAGTTAATAAAGATTGTGTTTGATTTCCTGATAAACCGTTATAAAGTTCCCGGTAAAACTCCATTAATGATTTCCCAATCCCATTGAAATTTCGCAGCTTTTTCCTTATTAGGATCATGTTGTTATAAATGATTACCTAATTTCCAAGCAATATCAAGAACTTCTTTAATCAGAGTTGCACTTAAAATGGGAGGGTCTTCTTCGTCAGTATCGCTATGTTCTCTGTCATGATGAGTCTCAAGGGTGAGGTCTGTAATTTCATTTTCACTCAAGCTTTTATCAACAACGAATAATTCCTCTATATCGGTAAATGATATATCATCATATCCATTTCTACCAATTGTATGTGCCAGCGTTGTGATGTCATTAAAAGCAGCGTTATCATGGATTTTTGCTTTTGACACATTCTGGCCAAATATTTTTCCAACATGAGTTCAAGGTTGATTGCTTTGAGTCAGCTAACACTAACCCAATTTGATTAATGCAGTCCATAATAGAAATTTCCTTCCATACTTCAATGACTGTTAAATTCTCATTATGGTTTAGTTTATTTGGAACGTCTTGGAATGAACGTTTTATGTAGTACGTCTTAAAAGTAGCAATTTGCTTGGTCTAGCGGTTGTATTAAGGAAGGAAGAAAACAAAATTGAACATTTGGGTGCTCCAAGACCGGATCTCCAGTTGCATTGTCTAGAATTAAAAAGACATTTTGCATTCATGTATAGTGTCTAACTTCTTGGATGAATTATTTCTGAAATCATTCTGTAAAGTTTGCTATGGCCACTCATTCCTTTTTTTTTTGCTATTCAGTGAATTGGCAATGTATTGAAATCTACACGTTTCATCGAACGTGGTCTTAAAGCACTATTTACTAGCAGTGGTTTTAAGATATGTTTTCCTGAAGCATTGGAACGAAACAACAATGTTACACAGTCCTTTGCTACTTTAAAAACATGGACAGTTTTCTGCAATTTTGCAACGTACGTTCTGGTAGGCATTTTCTTTTTTTTCAAAAAAGGCCGCTTTCATCTACATTCCAAACTGGATCTGGGGTGTATGCTCCATCTTCAAGTTTTTGTGGAAATTTTTTGGTAGCCAATTCATTTAATTTTTATATTATAGAGAGCATGGGTTTTAAGAAAACCTGTCATACAACCTGTACTTGGAGAAAATTCAGGTTGTTTTGACTGAGATGAAGTGCCTGTCTCAACTTCTTTATAGATTCTTAATGCTACTTGCTTGATAGAATTGATGGTATTTTCTTTTTGTGAATTATCTTCAATCTACATTACCAACATTGTTTTTCATATTTACTTTGACAGCATCTGTTATGCATGACGATGTCTTAGCACTTATTTTTGTTCCAGAACATGTAGACTTTCTGATCGCAGTTTCATTTTTCTTAATCGATCTTATGGTAGCTTCATGAATACCAAAATGCTTTCCTACAGCCGTTGTACCTTGTTCTGTTGCACTTTGTCTTGCTGCACGTTTATCTAAACTTTTAATTTAAGTATCTAAACTGATCGCGTTCCTCTCCGCTTTTATTACAGGTGAATTATGTGACATTGTGTTAAGGCTAACAAAATATATTTCATATTAATAATGCAAAGATTTGAAAATTATTTAAAACTTACCTGTTATTGAGTTAATAATTCTATACGAGAACTAACTTTATTTTACTTATACCTCTTTAAATATTCATAACAACTAAATCTATTTTCTTTTCAACTCTCAAATCCAAACTATGTTGCATATAATCGACATAATCTGACTAATGAAAACATTCATAGAAATATGAAAAAAAAAATCATAAGAAAAAATAATCAGAAAAATTCTTCAGAAAAATTCATAAAAAAAATTTCTAGAATATTGAAAATCGTGTTAAAACAAAACCAATTCGTGTAAAAAGAGAAAAAATTTCCATTTTAACTCGTGTTAAATCAAATTCGTGTAAAAAGAGAATTAGGTGTATTCCATTTTTTAAGTTTTTTGTGTATAAAATGTTGGTGCAGTTCTTTCAAGCTGGAACAAAGGCCTTCAATAGATTCTCACATCTCGCCCTTTCTGCCCAACTTAATGCATTTGCCCCCTTCCCCTTTATTATAGATTGAAAGTATTTCTTCTGGTCACCTAATACCGGTTTTATTAGATAGCGTTGCATCTGAACCTCACCTTATACCGTTATCCCGGTCCGCCCCAGGACTATCTCTCTAACTCGTATCGCCACAAAGTCGGATACTCTTAACTCCATGCATGGTCAGTGCCCTGAAGAAATATCTGGTCTCATTCTCTGAAGATTAAGTTTTGCCCGCAATTCTCATCCTGCAAGCCGCGCACATTTTTCATTCTTCCAGATACCTTCCGTGATGCATTTTTATCCAAAATTGTACGATGTGGAACGTTCTACCATTATCTGTCTTCTTCGTACTTACAATGTTCGAAGGTTTAAGAATGACGGATATCTGAACCTCCGTCGCTCTCCCCATATCCTGCAATATGCTCCTAACCCTTTCTTACCATACTGTGCGTTTTATCATAAGGTATTCCCTGAATTTGGCCTAATAATATAATATATGTATTTAACAAACAATATCGCTCTGAAATTCAGACATTTAGATGAACCCTTAGGTATCCTGGTTTTGTACGTAGGCATCTAAAACCGCAGACAATATATGTTTGCACATACTATGCAATTTTCAAAAAGATCGCTTATTGGCGATATACACTCCGCGACAACTGATTGAGACACACCTTGAACAATTAAGTTTCGAGATGATTATGTTCTGCATGTACTCGTTTAATTACTCTTAAAAAATCCTAATCACTTTTCGCGTAACAATGCAAACTGTCGACTATCTCTCACCTCCCTTAAGTACTAGAGAATTCCCTCTTGAGCTTTATGTAAGTACGGCAGCTAGTTGAGACAGGCCTGGGTTTTTATTTGCAAATAAAAATTTTGTTTTTGTTTTATTTCATTTTTTTATTTGCTAATAATGAGTACCTACTTCCACCATTTTTATTAACAACTTCTAATATTTGCCACGTGAACTGGCACGTTGAATTGTTGTAAAATGAATTCAGATCCGAATCGATGATCCGATCCAATTTATTCGTCCAAGTTCGTTTCTCTTCATTTTTCGACTTATTCGTCTTTTCTGTAGCATATTTCTCCGCAGACCATGACTCCATCTCCTTTTTGCTGACGTCTTCTCGAAAACAATTCTTCCTTCCTGAGATCATGAAAATAATGACGAAAGCCATCAGTACCGTCCAGGCAGAACCTCTTTTCGTCAGTAAAGACAACGTTTCTGCAACGCTTTTTCCACCTTAGCTGGTCTGTTGCAGGGCTGGTTTTCTCCTCAATCTCTTCCGTAGTAAGTGAGTAAGTCTGCTGAGGTAAGTACATACTAGCAAGTCCTTAGTGTTTTGTCAACGTTAGAAATTCCTACTGCTGTTAGAATTTCTCTTGTTGTTACCGTCGAATTCGATGCATCCCTTAGTAGCGTACGCCGGTCCGCTGTTGTTAAATCGTACATACCTTTGTTCCGGAACGTATCTATTGCCGCAGTTTTCAGGATCTTTCAAATAATTTGAAACCACTGTACGACTCCTACATCCCAATAGCTGGGAAATTTTTCTGATCGAAAAACCATCCTGACGCATTTTTTGAATAGTCTGCATTTCCGTCATATTAAACTGCTTTCCCGATCCCAAAGATTATTTAATGGCTCACAATATTCCAAATCGAGTCAAATTATCTATTCGTACTGAACTTCAACTAAAAGCAGAAATTCGTGACCGAAATTGCTTGGGTTTTTATAGCCTGTCTCAATCGGTTGTCGTACCTATATAAATGTTAAGTGGGAATTCCCAAATACTTAAGGGAGGTGAGAGGTAGGCAACAGTTTGCATCGTTACGAAAAGTAATTAGGATTAATTAAGAGTAACTAAATGAGTACCTGCAGAACAAAATCATTTCGAAACTTATTTGTCCAATGGAAGGGGTGTTTCAACCAGTTGTCGCGAAGTCTAAATACATATATAGGTTATAATGGAAGCTTTATAGTAAGAGTCCTTGTAAATAAATTATCCTAACTAGCTCGAAGTAAACAATAATTACACCACATAGAGCCAAAGAAATTTCCAATCAAACTGCTTGCAATTACTGGATTGTCCAATTTCTAAAATTAATGAGAAGGACAAACATTCTAACGTGTGCATATATTTTTTTTAATAGTAAATTTTGATAAAATAAAAGACATTTAAAAATTGTTTGTCCCACTACTATAAAAGAGCTATGCACAGCCAAATACAAAAAAAAAAAACATAATAAAAAGAAATTCCCGACAGAAAGTTGCAAAGAAAGACGTGGACTCAAAGTGTTCATAGGTCTGAAACTTGAGAGGAAATACAAAGCCATCGAAAAAGGAATTCCCTCTGAAAAAGGAAAAAAGAAATGAAAAATAAAACAATCCAAAACAATCGCCACTCTACTCATTTATCAGGTCTGGAGGTCTAGTACGCGGCTCTGAAGTACTATCTTCTCCAGTTCCACAGAAGAATGTCTTGCGCACTAGATGAAAGTGAAACCGGCTGCTTTCTCTTCCTGGGAAAAACTGTACCCACTTTTCCATGTAATACTGGTACCCCCAATTTTAGTACAACCACCTTGTTTCTTGATTTCCGCCTGTTCCCAGAGAACGGTACTCGAGAAGGAGACAGTACATATAGGTACAATAGAACACGGACTAAGAATTTCATTCAGCCGGCTTGATGTGCTAATTTAGTACAGCATGGGAAACCGTAGACTCTAGCCGTGTATTAAATTCATTCGGACGAGTAAACTATTCGCGGTCGCGAAATCGCCATAATTGTGGATTTCTTAATGTTTGAAGATGAAGTGGTTTAATTAATCGAGTATCTGCCATAAAACTCGTTAGTGCTGTTCTATAATGGCATCGCTTTTACATAGTGCTCGAGTAAAGAAGTAGAGAATCTGTTGAACCGCGTGTGGGGGTACTAAGTATAAGCAATTCGCCTGTATTAAATTTCTGCAGTGTGCTTGCTACTTACCTAGATAGGTAGGCAGGTGGCAAAGGTGAAATTCAGTATTCAGTGTCTGAAGAAAGATAACCTGTCTAATGTATGTGTAGGTATTGTACAATCTGAAGTGCCGGCACAGCGACGGTCATGTTTGGAAATATTTTATCTCAGGGATTTATAGTCAAGATACGCTCATTAGCTAACCTTATTCCCTGATCCCTGCCCATCAGATGAATCCCTTTCCCCTTTGAGTTATATTAAGTTCCTCTTCCTATCCGTTGATGGTTCAAAACTCGTCATGGTGTTGGCTTTCAATTCAAATGAAGATTGATGATGGAGCTTTCATGCTCTAATAACCTCTTGAAGAGGTTTCACTATGGATTGGGGTTTCGTTAGCCTTTTTAATGAATCCGTGGTGAATCCGCAGACAGTCAGACAAATTCAAACAAATAATAAATGGACGGAAACCATGCAATTCTGCTAGTGGTTCTCTTGCCCTTTATAATCTTTTGCAATGGAGGTAGATATTTCTCCCTGATGCTCTAACAAGCGCAGAATTGGAATTATGTCATTGGCTTTGAATAGATTAAGGGAAATATTTTTAGGCATTTCCGGTATTGAAGTAGGCATGTGTACGGATGTGTTCTTTTAAGTGATTTAAAAACAAAAGCAATGCGAAATTGTTGAAGTTTTTTTTTTGTTTTTTCTATTTGTTCTCCTGGCTTTATTGTTGGAGTTGAATTTGTTACATGGAATGGAATTTTTCTCACTCTGTTTTAAGTGAGTTAGACTTAAACAACCCTAGCATCTTCGTGCATCTAGTTCCCAGTTGTAGACTAATACTTAGTAGATTTGTTTTAATTCTCTACGTTTTATACTTTTGTGGATTTTGAAATATTGGGTCTGTTGTGGGTTCAAGCCTTAAAAATGAAATTCTTGTTTTATCATAGAACCGTGAGCCGGCAATTGGTATCTGAAAATGTTATTTATCTTATATTTCTTTTAGGGAAGTATCACTTAAATGATAGCTCTCCATCAGACTGTGTTTCTTGCGAAATGTTTTCGAAATTTGAAAACTTGTCGTTATCATAATGTTTTTCTTCCAAATGATTCGAAGTTTTTCTGTACATCGTATTCCTTCTGCAATATTATTATCGGATCGGACCTTAGGTCAAGTTCAATTCTACTTTCAATATTTTTATTCTATCTTAAAACTATCATTCTATGACCATCTCCAGAAGAATAAGAAGTTACTAGGTGTAGGTATGTAAATTAAACTGCCATAAACGTGTTCACATTTTTTAACCCATAAATGTCCAGTAAATTTATTTCGCCAAATTATAGTGAAATTTAGAGAAGTACATAGGTAATTACCTTAAGAATTCTTAAATTATTAAAAAAAAATTGTCGCCGTATGATAACTAAAAGTTGCTTTTTTATGCTGGCAGATTATCTTGCCAATGGCAATTATCATGAATATAAAAATATGTTTGGTTTATTTTAGTGTCAACGAAAATATAATTGCAAATTAGCTTAAAATTTACTTAAATGATTCTCTTTAAAAAACACCAACATTATTTTTGGGGTCTGCAGACAACACTTCCGCCTCTCATCTAGTCACCGCGACCTATGAGATCTTATGTGACATTTCTCCTAAATTCCGTAGAGCGCCCGTTCGAACTTAAGGTCTCTTATAAAGCCTATGATCTTCTTGAGGGCCCTTTTTTCTACATCCTCTGGCAGCGGGAATACCACACAAAACGGTTTCATCGACTTCCATACAGAAATGACAGGTATGATCATCGACCCTACCCATCTTTTTAAGAGAATATCTATGTAGGCAATGCCCACTAAATAGGCCCGTTATGAGGATTAGTTCCTTTCTGCTGAGTGTGAGGAATGATTTTGTTCTCTGCTGAAAATATTTTATAAACTTCTTCGCTTGTCTCAGCCCCGGGGTATTTTCCCAGAATGCCCTTTTAATTCTGTCCTCCCAAAGCCTGCTCTGAGCTGAGATGTGTCGAAAGACAGGCCCAGATCTAATAAACAGAGATTTGACTCCTTTCTTAGCAAGACGGTCCGCAATCTCGTTGCGCTTAATGCATTCATGTCCTGATACCCAAATCAGCGTCACCCTGTTTATTTCGGCCAGTAGCTTTAAGGCAGTAAAACAGTCTCAAACCAGTTTAGACTCAAAGGTAAACGAATTTAACGCTGTACGAGCTGCTTGGCTGTCTGATCTGATAATATGTATATTTTGGCTTCACGCATATTCTTGTGGATAATTTCGCGAGAGCAGAGCTCTATAGCGTGCATTTCTGCCAAAAAAATGTGCGGTGAGGCCCACAGTGCCTTTGCGAGATGGCACCTTGGCCCATATATTCCCACACCTACTCTACCTTCCATTTTGGATCCATCCATGTACCAAATTACATAAAAATAGTATTAGTGGAATTGGAATGGAAGATGACACTCCGGATTAAATGTAATGTTGCGTTTTTGGCATTAGTGGACTACCACAATTTGTACAATGCGACTTTGGTTGATTTTCCTTCACAATCCAATGGTCCATTCTATCGCAGGTTATGCTCGGTAAATATACTTGAAGCCTTGGTGTGCGCCTTACTTTTTGTTTTTCGTATACTGTAACCAAAGCCATGCTTTCTTTTAGTTTTCTGTATAAAAGCCATGCGTTTACTACACTCTCATTTACTCTCCAAGTAAACAGTGGTACCACCAGATTTTTGAACGTATACGAATACGATAGTCAGAAATGAACTGATCAAATTAATCGACTGCTCCCATTGGCTTATTACATGAAGCGATAGTCAAATTTTCATAAAAATTCCATATAGCCCCGTGGTTTTTTCATGCAAATCTTTTTGTTTGAAAATGCAGCTCCCTTCATTCTATTCTCTATGATAGTTCCCGTTCCTGTAATTTCTATCTATGAGAAGCAACAATAAACTCAGAGATGTCGGCTAATTGTCAAAAGTTATATGGGATAGCGGACTGATGTTTACCTTATTTATAAGATCTGTTACAAAATCGAAGCCCTTCTGCCGTAGTATCCAACTGAGCGCCAGCACAACAATATGGCTCTGCTCCAATACGAATCCAGTAGAAAAACATAATGGCTACAACTTAAAATGAAATCGAATCAGTTTTCCTGTGTATAAACTGTGTCATGCCATGCCATAATATAGCACCATGCGTTTATCAACGCTAAGGTATTGATCAGGAAAACGATCCCAGCGGTAAAAGCTTCAAGCAGTTCGGAAAAGAGCAGATTCCAAGCGCTTCGAAAAAAAGCAGATTACTGATATGCTTCTAAAAAAGGGCTTCCCTGGAAGCAATCTGAAGCAATTTCGAAGTTATTGTTAAAATTTCACAAAATTGAATATGCAAGTTTTCTCGTGTTATTAGGATTCGCAGTGTTTCAGAAGGAGATTTACTTTAGTTCAGTGAAAGATTTGTTAAACCGTTAGTTGGTGAATCGAATTATAATATTAACCTTAAGCTATGTGATTTCCTTTTACGTAAGTTCATCATTAGTGTCAAACTTTAAATTTTCTGTAATTAATAAAACCACAAGTAAATATTTCTGCCGACATTGTAGCAGCTGCAATCGTGCATATAGCATATATTTGCTCCACACAAACTACTTTAAAAGTGATTAGAACGATGCTAAAAGGAAGTGCTTACTTCTGCGGACATGCAATGTTAAAATTTATATGAAGCTGAAGTACAATCGTAGCATTTTGTGCTTCCGCAGAAGAGCTTGCAAAGGACTTTTAAAGCCCGTTTTCTCCCGCTGGTATCTTAATCTGCACATATAGTAGGTATATCAAACATGGGGCGCATTTTATAATACCAATGATTGGTGGCGACTTGACAATCAGCTAAATGAAGTCTTCTCATAATATTATCCCCGATTCGGTAATTTATTTTACTCAGATATAACACGAATTGTTAAAAAACAAATATCTTATTTTATTTATTTATTATTTTAAATTTGCTGGTGCGAATAGATTTGTCTCCGCTTTAGAATAAGCTCAAAGAGTCTAGGAGGAAATATCAACAAAAAATCCAAAGTTTCCTTAATACTCTTTATTCGGATGACAACCCTTAAACTCGCCGTGTTAATACCGACCTTTGAAATAAAAGAATGTTTGTATGGGGAATATAATGGGAATTGAAATTGTCTACCTATTTTTATTAGATGTACTCCATTTCCACTCAGTCTTATCTGCAGGTTCTTGTTTGCATGTTTTAGCCGTTTCTAGCTTCAAAACAGTGGACTTCCTTTAGGTTTTTGAATCCTTCCTGATGTTAATTTCCATCAATTTTGAATTCCATCTCACCCTGCAGCAATCTCATAGGTAAAGCAACACCGCGCTTTCAACCTCGTCATTCCTGAGGTCACTCTCAACATCAGTATTAGCATCTAGTCGTTCATGGGATTTCAGCAAAAGGAAAAACAACAGCCGTTTTCAAGAATTCTATGTTTTGTGACAAATAAAGGGAAAAATTTACTTGTTATTAACTTGGTAGAAAATATTGACATTGGGCGTTAATGGGAACGTCGAACAAATAATTCGTTAGTGTCAGGATAGATTTAATAAAAATGTTTCAATTATGTACATTATACGTTCGTAGTTCAACGCAAAGCACCGCTAACTCTTTAAGTCTTAAAGAAATTCTAATTATCTGCTAAAGATAGGTTGAGTTAATTTAAATTGACTACAAATTTGTATTTCCTTGAACGAAAGGAAAGTAAAACACTTAAGGGAGATTTTTTTAGTGGCCTTGGCACAGTACATGGGAACAATGCACTTACTTTCTTCTTATGATGTTTTTAAATGAATTTTTTGGTTACACTTTCGGTTGCTGCAAAATAATCGAGAGTTTCGAGTGCTTTTGATACTCCTTATTTAGTAAGTGGATATAAGTTTTCGTATTCATCCCCATTACTGTTATTTTCGGAATAATGTCAGCTCATTCTAAGAAAATATGAATATATAAAAGGAACCCCACCATTTTACTATAACATCAGGAAGTATTCCAAATTTGGACATCCATATAAGCTCTATCGATCTGTTTAAATCTTCCGTGCTGTCCAAATTAGTGCATTTCTAAGGCCAATTAAAACTAGAATAAGAAAAGAAGTTTTAAATGTTCTAAGATTTATTTTGGAGATACCCTCCTAGATGTTGCATGTTAAATTGTTCACATTTTGTCCTAGGGTGTTTCATAATTAGTGCACCTAGGGTAGGGGGGCTTAAGATGTTTAGTACTATTTCCACTTTAACTTACTTGAAGTATACACCCTATCAAGGTAGGATTTATCGGATGATAGCAGATCGTCCCAGCTTTCTAATGCATGCCCAATCAGCCTTCCTGTCACCTCCTGTCGGAAGTTGTAGGACGTCAAAGTACAAAATTGGAAAAAAATCATAATTTCTTTAAATATTAACGATTCTCCCGCCAAAATGTTTTATTACAAGATTTGGAAACCCCGGAATGCTACCTTTAATTTGACTAAGAATATGCACCTGCCTAAATGCAACCATTTTTGAGATATTCCCGTTTCGATGAGTCATAATTTCACAGTGACATGAAGGCTGATTGGGCATTGATTTGAAAGCTGAGATGATAGGGTGTATATCAAAAAAGTTACAGGGTGTAAAGTGGATGAAGTTCTAAAAATCTTAAACACCCCCTACCGCCGAAAAAACGCGTCTGACCGCCAATTATGAAGACCCTGTATATGTGAAAAATCTGCATAACTGGAAATTTTCTAAAAGCAACCCTACGAAGAACCTGCCCTATGAGAACGTTGTTTAAAAAAAACTTTTATTTCTCTAGCTGAAGACCTTTTCAGTCAATATTCAAATATGTAGTGAAAATAAAATCTTTTGTATGGCATCACGATAAGAGGGCTGCCATATTTTAGTTATGCGACTTGACTTTAGTTTTTATAAAAAAATTCTATGTTTCATCCATATTAAATGTCTGTGATGTCTTGTTTTACAAATTTGTATAAAGTTTCTTCAGCAAACTAGTTGTAGCCAATATTTGCCGTTCTCTTCATTTATTTTGGAGACCTCAACAGGCAGAGCCAATATAACGTTTGGTTTTATACCAAAATAACCGCCCACTACGGAAGCGATTTTTAATCTTATATCATAATGTTGGACAAGAGAATTTCAAGTGTAGGAAAACACGATTTAATTAACCCTTTACCGCCGAGAATATTTTTTGCGACCGGTTGTTTAAATTTTACAATATAATAATTAAAAAAAAAAAAAAATTTTTTTGAGCTTGGAGCTACTATAGTTTCGAAATTATAGCTGGTTACAAAATGGCAACGCTAGGTGTTTATCAAGGCAATCAAATTTTACTTTTCAAAGTGTGTATACAAAAGACAGTTTTTAAAGAATATAAAAAACATAAAATTTTTAATTCTTTTAAACTTAAAATAAAACAAACATTTTACCTAAGAACTTAAAGTAGTTATATATATGTATGTATTCTATAGGAACATATCAGTCTTTCAAATGAAATTTTTTGAAACATTTCAAACACAAGCCTACGTTACATTTTCCACCAAATCGAACTAAATACGTTGTGGTAATAGTACGTCTAAAGTGAGCTGAGAAATATCCCGCTACGGATTTTCCGTATATTATCCCTGCATTCTGTATTGCGACATCTAACAACCATATAAATATTGCCCACGAAAACTTTTTTCTTTTAACTGATATCCTGTAATAAGTTATATTCTCGTTCATTCTATCAGTGCCTCCCATGAATTCATCGTACATTTTTAGCATATAAGGACGAAAGACCTCCATTTCTTTTTCGGATCGTGAGTATCTTTCTACGTTACCCAAGAGCGCAATACCGCATTGTGTTGAAGCGACATTTACTACGTTATTATCGAGCCAATGGTTATCAATGACACTTTCATTAGTTGACCGGTAATCGTAAGCGCCTGTTTTATCATAACCTGAGGTTTTTAAATGGTAAAAGAGAGGCACGCCCGTGAAAAGATTATCAACATAAAAACAAGATGGCTGATATTTTTTTCTCTTTCTCTTCAATCATCTGAATTAGTGGAGAAGCAGCTTTCCCGAACTCGACTTGATAGTCTCATTGTCTTTTGGATCCTTGCCTTGATACACTTGAAATTTTACTAAATATCCGCGTTGAGAATTGTGTGACTAAACTTTATATCCAAACCGTATAGGCTTGCCTCTGGTAAATTGCTTGCAACCATGTCTACCATAACAAGGAACCATTGATTCATCATAGGACAAATTTGCCTCAGGTTAAAATTTTCTAACAAAATTCTCCTGCAATTTATTAATAAATGGACGCAGTTTAGTGAACTTATCATTCTTGTCGAGAAAACTGTTATCAGCGCAGTGAATAAAGCGTTTTATTTTTAAAAATCTGTCTCTACGAATTTTATTAGCCACGATGATATTTTTCATATCGTCTTTGGAATCCCAATAATATCTCTCGCTGGGTAAGTTATTATATCCAGACATTATTAGGATAGCTATAAAACATTTAAGTTGATCTGTGGTTATCTGTGGGTACGGATAATTAATAAATGAAGTGTATTTGATCGATTCCGCTGCCAAAGACCTTATAATTTCGTCATCTATAAATTTCTCGAACATTTCAACTGGAAACAAATCCTTATATTTTGAATAATCAGGTTCAGGAAATCTTTTTATATTACTTTTTATATTTTTTTGAGCCCACTTTTATACCTGCCTTTGCTTTGCTCCCTTTGACTTTTTGTGGGGTGGCTCATCGCACACATCCTCTTCATCCTGATCGTACTCGTCCTTGGTATTATTTATAATAAATTCCGTAGGTGCAGATAATTGCTTTCCATTCAAATTGTTATAAAGAATTGCTGTCTGTCGTCATCTCAAGAATCTTCATTAGTAAAGTCGCACACATCCGGAGGCTTAATATAAATTGCCTTACCTTCCATACGTTCTTCTTTTAAATACTCTAGAACTTCATTGATTGTCAGCAATCTATTAGATAAAAATAATATGATACAAAAAAAAAAAGCACTAAGGAGTATACAAGTACCTTCGTTATGTGACTATATAAATTTTTTTTGACTATACATCCGCCTAACGTTGCCATATGGCAACAGACAAGGGAACCTATTAACCTAAGAAATTTCCTAATAATTTAGAAATTCCGCATTCCGCAGACATTCTCTCATAATTTCATATAGTAACGTGTGTTTTAAGGGTAATTAAATTGGAAAATCTTACTCATATCTGACGTAAAGCCATACAAAATGTTTTGTTGTTTTTTCATTTAAAACCCTTGGAAATTTTGCATTTAGCACTTCAGAAAGTAAACTGCACAGTTTGATACAAACAGAGCCGAGTGTTGCGACTATGTTTAAGAGTTTGGTTGAACCCGATAACGGAAACTGAGCTTCTGAGAATTCAAAATTCTTAGATGCTTCGAGTGTTGCCATATGGCAACGCAAGGCGGAAAAGGGATAATGAATCTTCAACATCGCCACAATCCTGGTTGATCTGGTAATTTAGAAAAGAATCGCGAATTCTTTTTCAAATTCCCTATTTTATATTGGAGGAAAATACGTTTCGAGACCTACCGTGTAGTGAAATAATTATCAATAACAACTATGCGTTTAGTCACATAAAAATTGTCAAAATTTCGTTCTATTTTAACGGTTGTAACGGTTGTATAAAATTAATAAAGCTATCACTTCTCTCCTATTTCTAACCCAGTTACTTGATTGAATTCGTAGAGTTCTTCTTGCTCCACTAAATTTTGTTTTTCTACAAAATCAAACAGACCCGTTTAGTTATGTAAAGCTCGAGCATATTTTTAATATACACCAAAATGTTTCCCTTTTAGTATTTTTATTTTTGCTTTAAACTAAGCCAATAGCATTGTTTTGAGCCTGGGTAAAAAAAGAGCTGTTCCAATGTTGACGCTGTTGAAAATGACGGATAAAATTTCGAAATGTTTTTCACATATTAAAAGAAATCCCACTTTCTGCCGCAAGTAGCGTAAAGAATTCAGCAAAGAACTTTATATTTCTGGGAATAAATTCCTTCTTTTGAAAAAAATGTACTTCAATGAAAAAAAAAACTAAGTTGATTTGGAAATTAGCATTTTGTTGAGCCACAACTTCGGAACGGAGAAGAGTAGAAAAGTAAATAGGGTAAATTATTCAGAATTTATTGATTGAATTAGGAGGTGCGAAAGAATCATTTCTAACCATTTCTACATCCAAACAACGCATCTTACGAGCTATGATAGTTCTTAAGCAACAAACAGAAAGAAGTTATTGTACAACTTATGAAAAATGTAATAAAAAAGACGTAAAAGACAAGGAATGGAGGTAGTGTAAAATATATAATATCACTGAAAATATCCCGAAACGGTACATATTGAAAACAAATTTTATTCTAAGAAAAACTGAACTGAATTTAAGTATTGTTTTTTTTTGATTATTTATTATATTAAGTATTATTTTGAACAGGAGCGAGGCACACTACTTTGCACAAAGTTTCAATCTAGAAATTTAAGACTTAATCACTTTCTGCTCCATCAATCTCTCGGTAGAGCGAAAGTGGAATTACATTGAACTATCTTACGTTTCACCCTATCATTTTCTAGCTTTTGGCACTACTTAAGGTACCTATTGGTACCTATGGCGTAGCTATGACGATGTAAAAGTTTTGCTTCAAAGTTTGAAGCTAATGATTAATAATGGAATTGGTGACTAGTCACGTATCACTGTCAAATGGAAGTACTTATTATTTTCAAATTGTTCATACAGAAATTGATGTGCTGTGTTGCCATGTTGCATAAGAGTGCCACCGAAATAACAGGATCTTTCCACTTCCTCCAATCTTTGGTTACTTTCATATGGCGATAACCTTCAGTTTAAATGCTTTGTTTTTCTTTAAATTGGATTAAATATTGAACAAATTAGCTGTAGCTATGACCTTTTATATTGAGATACCTACTGTAGCCATCGGTGGATCAGAAAATAGATATCATCAAAATAATTCAAATCGCTGTGATGATCAATAAATCCCAATTTTATCTATGCCAAGTGCATTTTTGTCGTATACATTTATATGGTTTTTCTCTTCTTCTAATTTATAGTAGGTTTGTATGTATAACCGAGAAAAATCACCAATATCAACCGATCACCTAACACTCGCATTTATAGCCTGATCGTAAAACTACCCAGCACACAAAATCCATTTTTAGGCAGAGCACATTGCACTGCTTTTCGCAGTATGTTATGTTTGGTTACAAGGGTTATAATCGCTAAACAGGGGAAATATAACAGAATGAAAAGCCCTACGCTACGAGAAGTCTGCTTTCCTTATTTTTAATTCCCATTATCAGCGATGTAGTTAGAATTTACTCTCTGAGAATCTCATTCAAGTTTCTATTCGATAGTAAAGTTCTCACATTCCAAAGCAAAAAGGCACTGTACTATAGTCCTTGTTCAGTTAATCCCTTCTAGTAGGATCACAGCCATCATCCAAACAACTTCGGTAGGGAAGAATTTCGAGCACAACAAATTATATAAGTAGCAGTTTCGGTGCCGGGATTCCTCCAGGTGGGTATACATGTGATTAGGGTTTTCAATTATCCGACATTAATGATTATCCGGATATCGAGTCCTGAAAATTCGAAATATCCGGATAACCCGGATATGCATATTCTAATAGATTATCGCATTGATAGCTTCAAAATTCAGGCGATTCTAATTTTTGTCTTATTGAGGGCTGCAATTGAAAATACCCCTTCTGTTGCAGTAGATGTTGGCTGTATTGTAAGAAGTACCAACATTAAATAATATATTCAAATTATCTATCCTTTTTTTGTTTATTAAAATCATGCAACCTTATTTCAGCAGTGTAGTAATTGCGTTTCTCTGCTCTTCATCATATGTAATTTAAGAAATTGCTACTTCCAGTTATTGATGCAGGGAATTTTTAAATATGGTTGTAGTGTTTTGTTGACTTTGAAACTTACTTTCTTTTACGATTTCTTTATCTACTTCGATGATGTCATCGTGGTGGGTTCTGTCATAAGTAGATACATAAATTCAATGTAATGAGAGCACCTTTTAAAGTGCAGTCAAAATATTTATGGAATGTGGTATATTTTCTGCTTCTAAGAAGATTATGAATGTCATAAGTATTTTATCCTGATCCAATCGTTTTCTAATCTGTTTCGATAAATGTTTACTTAAATTTAATCCAAACTCATCTAACCTTTCAAAGAGAAATTTATAAACACCTTCAACGGTCAAAAGTGTCGCTGAATATTTATTCAATTCCTCTACTACTGTCTCTAGTGATGATAGGACATACAGCAATTCTTTTAAGCTAGATATACTAATATTATACTCTGAATTGTTAAATGGTTACAAATTAAATATCGCATCGTTAACTGCTGGCTTACCCATTGGTTACGTCAACAAGTCGAGAAATCTTCGATTTTATATACATAATCACGCCATGTAGATAACAGAAAAATCGTACACCGGAATATGGAGATGTCTATTTACTCCATGATCAATGCGTATACTACACTTTTTGGGTAATTGGATCAATATTTTTATTTATAAATATATTTAATTTTTAACCACACCTTTATCATTTAATTAAAAAAAATTAAATGGCAAAAAACTAATAGTACATAGCACAGTGAATTTTGAGCAAATTTGGATAAAAAAAAACAGATTATCGAATTATTAAGGAAAAAAATCCAAACTAACGAACAGCCAAAATTGGTCGGATAATCCGCATAATTTGATATCCGGGTTGGAAACCCTACACGTGATCAATACCTTATACCAATACTTAGTTACTCGCCATCCTAGCAGTGGGGTTGGCGTTCTTCTGCTGTTCGAATCTAAACTGTAATATTTACCGCCTATATATCTCTTGAATTTTCTGTAGAAGTCCCAAATGAGATGACTGGACGATGTGGAAAACCAAAAGATGTTTTCGGTTTTTTAATTCACCATTTCTAAATATACCAACACGTTAAAGTTACAACAAATGTTATTAAGAGTATAAATAAAAGCAATCTGCTCCCTCCAACCTCAAATTAATCATGCATACCTACTTATTGCAACCCAATGCAACAGCTGTTATGTTTCACATAAATGAAAGACAGTTATTACATAATTACATACCTTACCTGATGGAAATTATACTTTTTAACCTCCTACAGAACATGATGGATGTTATTTAGATTCAAGAAATATTTTTATAGTTTCACATATTACGACCTATTCTTTAATGTAAGTGTATAGCTTGCAGCTATGAAAAATTTTATACGTTCTTCTCTCATCGGATGTTCATCGAGGTCATATACAAACATAAAGAATCAAAAATAAACTTTGAAATCTGAACAGCATAGGTAAAAGTGCTTTCAAACTTGAATCAAAAGTTTTGTTTTTTCTATCGATTACACGTATAATGGACCCGTTTTGAGCACACCCCTTGGGGCATCTTATGAAAAAAAAACTAAAAGTATGATCGAAATTTCTACTGCAATTACGTACGAAGTTTAAAATTCTGTTAATAATTTTTAGTCACAATAATTGACCTCGTATGCATAATCGGAATACGTCCATGACCTCAGCCGCCAGCTTCGTACTAGTGACATGAAATGTATAACTTTTTTCTTTTCTTTTTCATTCAATAAAAAAAAGCTTTTATTAATGTTCAAGCCGTTTTTTTGCTTAAATTGAAATGCGCTTTTGTTAAAAGTTCTTTATGGTTGTACGATTGCAAAATCCTTCAAGTGGTAACTTCCATCAGTATCGATTCTTGCTCAATTAAATTTCATCCAGGATATCAATTCAGAAATAATGAACTTTGAGTTCTAAGCTTAAGAAGGAAACTTTATTAAAAAGTATTTAAAGAGTAAGCGAATAATCGAATTAAAAGATTTTCTGAAAGTAAATTAAATCCTATGAATAATTTCTAAAAATGTTTAATAAAAGACTTTTACGGACTGAAAAATTTGTCTAATATAGCGTTGAGGCTAATTGATTAAAAATTTCATATTTCTCCAAAAGTTTCCATCCAACGTATAGCTTTAGTCGAGTATTATCTATCACACATGATTATGCTGGTTTTATCCGTTCCATTGCAATTTTATTATGGTTACTAAGTTACAGTGCATACAGCACATCTGCATGGATAGCTCCGTAGTAGTATAGCTTATTTAAAAGATGATGTCATCATGAGTGCCTATCAAAAGGTAAGCTTCCGGTGACTATATCTTATTGTGAGCCTATGGCATATATACTTATATGACAGGAAGAGAACAAAAGAACTCCCAAGTGCTAGTAGAACTGACATCAGGGATCTAGTAGGGGTTCTTACGGGTCTGGTAGACTAAAAATAGCGACGAACAATCTCTGCAGGAGCTGTAAGGATAAAGAAGAAATCAGATCCGTCCAACATGTACTTGGCCCGGGGGAGGGGGGGGGGGGCAGTCGAAAAAAAAGGGAAAGGCTACTAGGTAACTACTTGTTTTCAAATCTGAGTGAGCTGCAAAGTAAAGAGCGCAGATGTATCCTGCAATTCCTTCCGGTAGCAGGACGATTGTAAGCCGGGTTCAAAACGGCGGTAAAGCGACACAATGAACCCGTTGGAGGTCTACGTGAAGCAGTTTAGATATCTTTACCAGCACTCTTCTTGTATAACCTAACCTAAGTCAGAGTGACTAGATAAAAATCTGAATCTAGTTTAAGCGATATCTGGCATTTCTTGTGAAGAAAGTAGCAAGCGTCTTCGTGTCCTATATCTACTACGAATGCTCTACAAAATCTCAGCCAGACATAAACAATTGAATTTCTTAAATTGGTCAATTCTACTTTAATTTGGAATTTAAAATTGAAGTTGTTAATCTTAGGTTTAGGAAGTTGTTCCAGTGTAGCTGATAAAACTTTTATAATATTGCATCTATTTCACATTGTTTGTATACATATCTTTTGCTAAGACCACAGATTAGGATTGTGTAAATGCTTAATTCTGATACATATTTTTCTATTGCATTGATATCCAGTAGGAAAATGGATGTGTAGAATTTAAGAGACTTGGAAGGAGTGAAAAGAGGTTGAGCCCCTAGGGGGAGGACTCTGAAAATTAGGCCATAGCAAGGCTCACTGTCCACCCTCCAGACTTATGAGCAATAGCTCAACGGTCCTAGCTGGACGCTTTAACAAAATTTAGAATTGACCCCCAATCCTCCCTGCCTGCTGTATGTAGTTCAACCAAGAAGTGTGAGCCAAGGAATCTGTAATGCTTTCCAGAGAGAGCAGGACAGTTACACAAGAAATGAGTCTCCGTTTTGGGTTCCTTTCCGCATCCTCTACATATAAGATCATCAACAAATCTCATCTTATGTAGACGACTCCTGAGAAGAGAGTGCCCAGCGAGAATTGACACAAGTGTTCTCAGAGTTAGCTTGCTCAGTCCAAATATCTTTTTCGTCATGTTTGGGTTAGGTTTATCCCACAGTTTCTTAGTAGTTCTGCCCAAGGGATCATCCAGCAAAAGGCGACTGTGTTGGCAGTCAGCCCAGCCCAAGCCGAAAGTCTCGCGCAAGAATGTTTGATGCAATCCCAATTGCAGGTAATGATTCCTCTGAGGTTGCACCAATACGAGCGAGCTCATTGGCCCTTTCGTTCCTGCTTATATTGCTGTGGCCTGGCGTCCACACAACGAATACCCTGTTACACAGCGAGAGTGAACTTAGGCTGGTTTTGCACTCCAGTACCAGCTTGGAGGTTACGAAAGGTTTTGACAAGATCAAGTCGAGTTTATTAGGAATTGTTCACAAATTTATTTTTTTGATTTCATAGAGCTGCGCATTAGCACTAAGGAGTCAAGAGCATCATCGTTTTCAATGAGAAATCGTAAAGTCTGGCCCAATATAATTTTTAAGGCTCAATAGCCTAGGAGGTAAAATCACTGTTATGTAGTTTTTGTAACTTTTCGGGCACTATTTTCTCTTTCATTCTTATCGAAAATACGAATTCACCGTAAGTAATTGTATGCGTAAGGGTAGTATAATGGGATCAATATACAATGTGTAATTACAACCGCATTCTTGTCAATTAGCATAATTATCAATACAACAACACCCGCTCAACCCATTTCCGTGTCGATGGAGAAGATATCGGAAACTCGCCATCCCTGAACATCTTAGGCATTGAATTGTCCAACAATCTTAGTTGGTCTGATCACATTTTTGGTATTTCCAAAAATTCGATGAAATGCCTGGGCTTCTTGGAAAGGTGCAAGAAATATTTTACTCCATAAGACTTGGAGCAAAACTATAAGTCTCATATCAGGCCTAGATTAAAATATGTGGGCAGTGAATGGACGTACTGCATTGTCCGCGTTAGACAAAGTTCAAAAGAAGGCCTTCCGGCTTATTACGATGACATATCAATTGCAACTATTGATTCCCTAGTGTACTGACGTAATGTCTCTTTTATCGCTACTTCTATGACTATTGCTCTGACGAAATCTCTAGCATGATCCCTTGTAGTATTCTTCCTATGCGCACCACACGAGCTATAACCTCAGCTCACCCTCACATCCTTGAAGGCAAATTTGGCCGTACCGTGAAATTCCGCGAATCATTCATCAGCAGGACAGTATGAATGTGAAACAGTTTGCCATCATCTGTTTTCCCCCTTACCTAAAGGCCGCAAAGTTCAAGCGCACTGTACACCGTCACTTCCTTGACTAAACCTAATAATCTCTAATTCCCTACCCCTTCCTCCTTTCCTGTCAAGGCTATGCTACGGCATCATAGGGTATCCCCTGATGGCATTATCATATAAAAAAAAGGATTTTTGGTCAGCCTTTTGTTGTCCCATCAATCTGATCAGAAATAATATCGATAATTATTTACATGAGGTTCATGTTTTCCTAGGATTATAATGCGCTGTCATAAGTTCCGACTTTTGGAAGATTTTCTACGAATTCGTCTATTATCATCGACTTTAATA
The DNA here is from genome assembly GCA_963930735.1 of Dioctria linearis. Lineage (NCBI taxonomy): Eukaryota > Metazoa > Arthropoda > Insecta > Diptera > Asilidae > Dioctria > Dioctria linearis. The sequence goes on from OZ005740.1 coordinate 286,799,438, forward strand.
GGACAAGTACATATCCTCTATATGGGTAGTACTTTGAACTTTGATGTTAATTGATTTGCACCATGTTATCATTATTTTATGGTTTTACAGTAAAATTGCTTATCCGTGAAATTGTCGAAGGCTCACAGTCTTCCTTAATGATGCTCTATCTATTGAAAAATAATATTTCCTTATTGATAATATTGTCTACATATGCCGAGGAAAGTAGAGAATGTTGTATCATCTAGTAATATTGCATTTCTAATTTTGGTGAATTTTTTCAACGAGTAAAATAACCTATTACAAGTTAGTTTAACTATTAGATTTTTGCTACTGAAAGTATTCCATTGGATTTATTCGAATTTTTTTACATGGTAACAAATTATCATAAAATGTAAGTTAGGTATGTATAAAAAATATGTCATTGTATTGTGACAATGTTTGCAACCCCAGTATTTTTTAAATTTCCCGCATTTTTTCATGGCATTTTTATTATGTTGGTTCATACTAACATAATACCGACAGCTATACCTTGCTATGGCTAAGGTTATTCCCCTAAATGATTCAATTACAAAACATCTAAACTGCCTCGCACGATTGGAACTTTCGCTTTACAATACATTCGGGCGGGGGATTTCCCTTATCGTCATTTTACAAAGAAATTCTCTCTCTCTCTCTTCTCGGCATTCAAATAAAATTTACTCGCTTTGCGATTGGATTTTATGTTATTATTATTCCAATTTATAACCCAAAGTAGTTTAGAAAATAATTTTAGTTAGAGGGCCTAAAATGCCCTGGGCCTCCACGTAGACAAAGACGGCTATACTGGTAAGCGTATATTCTATTGATTCCGATTCAACTGGATATATGATGTAAAAAAAAAAACTAATGAAAACTAGAAAAAATTAGAAGTATAATAAATATTGTCTAAATAAAAGGTCAAAAATTAGTATTAGAATTAGTGAACATAACCCTAATGCAAGCTATAATTTTTTAGAAAAAAAAAACAAAATATTCTTGGCGAATATGAAGCCAATAAATGTTGCTTCTACTTGAGCACTTAGATTCCTAAGCCCACTCAAATCCACAAAATCAATGCATGTTTTCCATCTCATCATTAAACCAACAATATGTTTCTAATAAATCCGCTAATTTCACAAGTGAAAAAAATATACTAAATAAAGGAAAAGTCAAGTACAGTATTTACTTAAGTAAAACCCATAGCAAAAAAAGTCGAAAGATTTTCAATCCCTTCATTAATAATGGACTAGGGGTAGGAAAAATTTACTAAACGTAAATCGAATAAAAGGGTTACCCTTCATTCATAAGAAAAGTGTTGCTTCCACTCCCTGTTTTGTTTTTTGTATATTCATTATTTTTAGCATCCGGTAATTTCCTTCTGAAAATGTATATCATTTTCTTTGTATGGATGATTCGATAAGAACACAAAAAAAACAAAACCTGTAGCTAAAGGATTAGTAAACATTTAACGTCTTGTTCACTGAACTCCCTCTACTTATCTAGATCAACAATTATAAGTTGCGATAATCCTTAATAAGCTAAAGCTAAGTCTGAGTCTGGGAGAAAGTGCCATCTTAATCATTTAACCTAAGACCATTACTCGGACTTACACTCCATATAAAAACGGAACCCTCTTAAAATCCTTTGTTTGTAAAAAAGATCACCAACTGGTAAGAAATTAAACCTTTTGCACCCCTTTTTCCATCCAAATAAGCAAAACAACACCCTGCTAAAGTAGACACAATGACTTAAAAAAATCAAGGAAAAAACCAACCACCCCAATGCACGAAATGTTTCACAACATGACCATAGCCGCACGACCATCTCGTCAGTAGGGTAGCCACCAAGTGCTTTCATTACGTTTTATGCACTGAGTTTCATCCCCGTTTTTTTTTTATTTTTTTTTTTTTGTAGTAGATGCGTGGTTCCTACAATATGCATTCAGTTTTAGTCCTTTTGAACCCACAGTCACGACCCCCGATGGCTATAGGCAATTTAATGGAACCTGCAACTACACTCCTCTTGGTGGTTACAACAGCGATCGCTTACCTTATTCTGAACATTCTGGTTGCCGGGCGAGAACCCGTACCGCGTTTTAAGATTATTAGGTTCATCGAGATTTATGAGAGTATACTGGAGGAGACAGCACCAAATAGGGCGCACGCGTTCCGAGCATAAAAACATTGTGTCCCTCTCAATTTCAGTATCAGCAGCCAGCAAGCATCATAGCCATATTAAATGGGGTGAAAGTGAACAGAGCGAGTACTCTGTGAATAGCAACATGAACATGGACCGTAGAGGACCCCCCTAAAGAAGAGAGTTTACCCAGTTTTGTAACTATCCAGTGAACAGTGGCATTTGGGCTATGTTAGGGGGTGGTGAAAAGAACATAAAAACAAACATTGAACGACGCTCGATTATAGGACTATAGAGGGCTGCTAGACTACAAGTACAACGACTCTGGGAACGACAGGACCGACGACGTCGACGTCGTTTGTACATGCTATGGTAAGGTAAGAAGTGAACAGAACAGATGATAAGGGAAAAGTGTTTAATAACAAGCGTCTTTGCTCAGATTGAGTCAGTCTGAATGTGGATTCGCGACGGGAGACTTGTTTCGACGGTGTAAAAATGGGCGTCCAGTAAAAGTGTAAAAGCGTTCGAAATCGTCATACATCGTTTTGGCAACTCGCCGATTTGTTTATGGTGAATTTGTGATTGTTTGAATGGATAAAAAAAAAATTTATCGAAATAAAAATGGATAACACCTGAGTGTTATTCTACACTTACCTTTTACAGCAGTGTGCTTTTCTAGACACGATTCTCTCACAGTTCGTGTTAAAAACGTGTGCAGTGTTTTATACCTGAAATTTAGTTGTACGTGATTTAGTAATGTCGATGTAATTTTACTGTCATAAAAAAAATAATATTTGATAAAAAAAAAAAAATAAAAAAAAAATGTGTAAATACGTGATCAATTTGTGTGCTCTACTGTTCGTAACATTTGTGGATAATGCATTCTGTGATTACGAGAATACATGGAACCTCTACTATGAGCAACCCTGCTGCGGGAGTACTAATGGTCAGCACCACATCAGACATCATCGAGGTAAAGTACCTGCTTTTATATACATATATCTATACTATATATATATATACATAACATATATCCATGTACGTAAATATATCTATGTCCTATAGCTAGGGGTTCTTTCTCTTTGTCCTTGGCTTTAAATTGGTCTTACGTGATGTAGGATAAATGGGTAAGTGGCGGAAGACAAAATGATCCTAAATACTAGTAGTAGTAGGATTTTAGTTAGACTTGCCAAGGATATTTAAGGTTTTACTACAGAGAAATTCTCTCAGGGTTTACTTAAAAAAAAAAAATAAAAAAAAAAAAATCACACGTTTCGGTCGGTTGAGCTTTTTTAGTCTCATATCAGGATCAAGTTGAATTGTTAGTGAGAACACGAGTGTTATAGGTAGTCCGTAAATATTTTACAAGCAAACCGGGTTAATTGCAAAATATGGCACTGCTACACATACGTATAAGTTGGGCAGTGAATGTATCTTAAGAAACTGTGCCAGACACCTGATATATAGTGCAGTTGATTCTGAAGTTTTTACGAGCACAAAAACTGTTATCGGTATAGCCATATATGTATGTATACGATGTTCGCAAATAAGACTCCAACAACTCTCTAGCCCACTATACCGTACCTATGTAGCTATGTACCTATATATATATGTATATAGCTACAGCTTGCAACTTTTATGCAATAACTCAACCGTTCTTGCACCTGTCCTCTTTCCTTCTATGTCATCCATTTCCAGATAAGTCACTTATTTTTATGTAAATATTTGACTTGAAATTTTTCGCTGATTCACACGTATGTCTTTAGAAAAGCGACCGTCTCTTCTGCCTGCCTGTCAAGTTGAGACTTGATTTTCGGGAATAAGATGAACCTAAAAGCAGCCAAAAGGATAGATGCAAATGCATGCATGAAAATTAATTAAATCTGCTCGAGCTTAGTGAATTAAATTTCAGATGAAGAGCATCCCAGCAAGGTATAGTAGGTAGGTAGGTAGGTAGGTAGGTACAAAGTTATTATATATATATTTGTGTGTCAAAAGTAAGACAATCATAAATTCTGCAAAATTCATCCGAAATAGAGGAGAAGATATATCTTAAAAGATTACGTGTCAGATATAAGTTTTGTGCTATCTAACAAGAGTTGGTAGGTGTTGGGTTATAAAGATGCTATCATATCAAAAACGAGAACAGAATAGAATATAGTGAATTTTTGCTACTGAAATGTATTAAGTCACATAGGGGAGAAAAGTGATATTGGTCTTGTACATATAGTATTCATTCTTAAAATTTTAAAGAATTTTTGTGCTTTAAGGTGTCATAAAGTCCAAAGAATGAATGCAATAATTTTATTAGTTACCTACCTAAGTAGCACCATATAACTTAAAAGTCGTATAAACCTTCTGTGTGTCATATGATGTCGATATAACTATGCATTACGACAGAATCGTCGTAGAGTTAAGTCTTATTATAGTCACAATTAATTTGTTTTATAAACATCGTGAATAAGTCCTTAAGAAATGTAAATTAATTCAGCTATTAGAATGATTCATATACGTTAACTAAACGACTTTTCGTATTAGAATAGTATTGCTGTCACAAAACAAACATAATAAAATTGTTACGTTCCTAATACGACCGAAATAAGACATCCATACGGATAACGGTCGGATATACGTCGCGTACTAGTTGATTGTATTGTAGTTTTAACCCAATTGTTTTAAGGGATCATTCTAGTTTAGGTGCTCAAAAAAAGGGTTATTTTTGTAAAAAAAAATTCTAAAAATTTATCATTATAGATATTGATATAAACTTTGTTGAGCTTAATAAATACAGTCTCGAAATACATAAAGCAATTTTTTATTTATTTATTTTAAACAATTTTTATACACAAAAATAACAGGCAAACATAATTGCTCAAAAAGTAGATATGTATGTCACTGGCGGCCTTGATATCTTGATAATGGCTCATCGAAAACGAAAAAGTCGCAATTATTTAGAATCAGTATAAGAGTGGCTCTCGCGAGTTCTATATATAATAATATTTATTGATAAATAATAAAATGGTCGAGATAAAGAAAAGAGTTTTTTTTTCACTGTTTCGGCAAAAAAAAAAAAATAGTTAAATCAAAATTTTAATACCGTTATAGAATGCGCTAAAGATATTCATGTATAGAATATATGGTTAAAATTTCATAAGAATCGGTTCAGTGGTTCCAGAGAAATCAACGCCGCCGACCGAAAAAACCTTGTTTTAAGAAAAAAGCGTTTAAACTTATTTTAATGAAATGCGAAAAGTGATGCTACTGTAGCTACTCATTCAGACGTTTCAAGGTCAAATTTACCTGAAATGGTTCAATTCTAAGAAAAAAAGCGAGCAACCATTTGAATGAATAAAGGCACGGAGAGCGAATTAGTTAGAGAAAAAGCAGGTAGGGCGTGCACGTTCATGGAGGCAAAGGTAACAAACTAAAAGTCACAGAATAAGATATCTAGACTGCTCCGATAGTTCTAAAATTTTTATACAATAATTTTATAGAAAAAATGTAAAAAAAAATTTTTTTTTTTGAAAATTATAAACCCGAGTAATTTCTTAAGACTAATCGCTCGTATTTTTCACTAGTATACGACTAATAATTTACAAGACGGCATAAATGTCAAAATGGACTCAAACGTAAGAGAAAATGCATACCAAAATACTCTAAAGTAATTAATGTTAACATGTAAAATGATAATCTTTATGCCATTAATTCACACTGCTGATTTATAAGTATGTGTAATAAATGCAGATATCACAAACGCAATGGAATTCTATTTAAGACACTAAAATCAAGTTCTACCGTTTCCAATGATGTACATTCAGTACGAGGTTCCTTATTTAATGGAAATTCTTCATATAAGAGCGAATACATATCCGTAAAGCCGTACTCCTGATGGTTTCTCACCGCAGTTAATTAAAAGCTCTGCCTCATCGTTGATCAATGATCGCCATTATGGCTTCCGGACTGGACGCTCATCTGGAGACTTGCTGAATTTTCTTACGGAACATTCGAACCGGAGTCTTCACAATTTTGCTGGTTATAAAATCGGCAATCTAGATATTTATAAGAGTCTGGTTTGCAGTCCTTTTAGTTAAACTTAAAGCACTTGGTCTCTGCCCTCCTCTTCTTTTATCGATTAAAAGTTTTTAGCTGATCGCATAATACCGGCAGTACGAGATGGGGTTTCACCAGAACCTCACCCTATAAATGCCGATATGCCCCAGGGGTCTGTTATCTTTCAATTTATCTTCATTAAAGATCTATTTCCCTTATTTTTAATCCCATCCATAGTTTCGTCTATGACAGTAGCCTTGATCTCAATTACTCCTTCGACACTCTTGGGGACTCCACAGAGAATCCCACATCTGTCAAACGAGACTGCATGATTAGATCATTGATAATCGACCTTTATCATATCCTTGCTTGGACTAAAGCGATTCGCATCGAGTTCAGGTCATCTAAGTCCCAAAGCTATCTCATCTTTTTGAAGCAAGATTTTGGCACATCTTCTCAATTACCAAAGAAGCATCGAAATGTCTTGGATTTCTGAAAAGGTGTAAGAAATATTTCAGCACATCGAATTTGGCGTTCCTCAATAATTCCTACACAAGACCTAGAACTTAATACAATTTCCATATCTGGGACGAGGATGGTCGCACAGTTTTACCTTCATTGGATATTGTCCAAAAAAGACCCTTCAAACTCACTGGCGTTGTAACAATAACTTGTAATATCGACTCACTCGAACACCGCCGCAATGATGGATGCCTTTCACTCCTACATCGCTACATGCATCAATGTTCCGATGAAATATCTACTCTGATCCCTTGTAGAATGATTCGTGCACGCAGTACTAGCGCTGCAAACCGTGCACATCATTTTACCCTTCAAACCATTTTCCACCGTACAGTAAATAGCGAATATTGAACACTCTACCATCTTCCTGTTTTCCTCCAGCATAAAATTTACGAAAGTTTAACGGTGACATACATCAGCACCTCTACCACTCTCCCCAGATTTCCTTATTCCTTTCCGTATCACCTTCCTGTCATGCTGTGCTTTGCGTCATAAGGTATCCCCTGAACTTGCCTTAATAATATAAAAAAAAAATCAAACTTTCTTGACTTTAGTAGAGGTAAAGTGCGTAGCGCTTTATGATGACTTCGTTAATTTGAACAGAATGTGTTTCCCTATTTTTACTAACTAAAACGGATGACTCGGAAATTTTACACTTCCATTATTTACAATCCAAAATAAAATTAATAATTTAACACCTCGTTTGACTTTCGCGAGTGGCAAAAGTTGAAAGTTGAGCAAATTTCTTCGTTCCGAGTGGTAGCCAGTCACTTATCTATTCGACAGGTATCTTTTAAATGATAAATTTTGTGCATTTCACATTTGCGAGTGGTAGCGATTGTCGTCAAACGTTTGATCTGTTTCCAGCTTATACTGTTTTTAAACCCACATTACGCGCCCCCTCCTCACAAGAATCCTAGATCCGCCCCTGCGTTTGTATCATTAATTACGAGCAGCTCGTCTTGTGAAGATGCGCTTTTACAATTAGATCTTGCTTTTTTATTCAACTGATGCCGTTCGAAAGATTATCAAAGTTTTGATAATCGGCTGTTTATAAATTCTTCCGTTGTTTGAGTCTGAAAGATAAACAATATTACAACATAGTTTAAATAACTCTGTTAGTGCCCATCTACTTACAGGCCTTAGGTAAATAAATGTAGTTGTGCTGGATTGCAGGCAAGGGCCTGTAAGAAAATGGCAGACATATGGCAGTAATACAGCGAAAATTAAACATGTGATTCAAATCTTATGCGCAAATATTCTGCTATTGAAAACAAATTTACTAACAATTTTGTTGCTTTTCGACGTATTACTGCCTTTTTAAACGTAAGTCGGAAAATGCTGCAGTCGCTTTTCAATAATCCGCGCCTCCTCAAAGCAATTTATTATTTGTACTTTTACACTGCACTGGAAAGAAAACCAATCTTCTGCTGGTTGGGAAAGTGGATTGTTTCGGATATTTTTTACTTGCAGCTTATTTCTCGGCCATCGCAAGATATTATTATCTTCCCATGAAGATGGCAAGGCCGAAACTAATTTTTCCCCGTTTTCTGCGGTAGATACCACTTCAAATATTTTAACTTCTCGCGTAATGAAACTCGACATCGCACGCAAGAGGTATTGAAGTAATCTGTCAAACTTATATCAGTCGCATAAAAGTCGGAGAGAAGACGCAGACAGTAATGTAATATAAGAGTGGTGCAAGAGTTGTTTATTAGTCATATTTTCTAATTTATTAATGGAAACTATCTCAAATACAACTAAAGCTAAATGCAAGATTCTTGAGCTGTATATACGTCGCTATACCGTCACAAATAATTGTGCCATATTGTTGTGGATTGAAAATCAAGAGAATTAAAAATAAGAGAACCATTTATCGGTTAAATTGAAGTATTTTCAATGTGGAAAAGGTAGGGTTCTAATTCACTATGCTTAAAATAAATTTTGTAGTCAAAAATCATTTTTTTATGTAAATTTCAATAAAGGATTATGTAGACTTATATAGTAATAAATAGAAATCGCGTAATATTTACGCAACTGCACAATAAAGTTTTCTCCGAAATACATTTCAACATTTACGGGAAAAGATCCAACTCAATCACATAAATAATAAGAGTAATTATGTGTATTATAAATATTATACTTAGGATTGTTTTTGTAAATAGTTTTTATAGTTTCTAGGGGATAAGTTTGCATCTTAATTTTGACTTTAAAAAGACCAAAAAGTTTTATGAAAGTTATTTCAAGGTTTTGCTATTGTATGCTAATATGCAATTAATCAATCACGCCGATAACGTAAAGCAGATGCGAAAAGGTCTTAAGCCTGTTAAATTGTCAAATTTAGAACCATCCTCTGATACTTATTTGATTTTATTTATTTAGTGACAAAGTCATATTAGTGGTTACAAATGACCTATCACAGCGTCCTATAACTGAAATACGATTCCCCAGCTCAGTTTTGTGAACGTTTTGTATATGATTTAATCACGTCTTACGTGTAAGTCCTTATGACTATGGTCAGTCATCAGAAAGTGACACGACTTTCTTATGACTCGATTGTAGTTCTTGGGTATGAAGAAATTGGAAATTGGATGAAACATTTTAAACGGCTTGACTAATCTTTTTATACAGCTACAATTTCTCTGTATAAAAAATAACTTTTGGTTGTTTTACAGATATAGTTTTCTAGGTTCAATAGTATCGAAGTTGCTTGCTATTGTAACCATTGCACTATATTTTTATCTGACAGCAAATATATCCTTGTTTTTTTTTTATTCCTGTAGTCATATGCTCCTCTATCCTTCGTAGGTGGAAGGGAACCAGGCTTAAAAGAATTTGCTCTTATAGTTTCTAGCAAAAAAAAGACAAACTTTTAAGTGTAATAATCAGTGGTATGGACGTAAAAAAGTTGTGAAAGTATCATTTATGATATAATTGATCTTTCACACACTGCACTTAGCTCATTACCACATTTCCACCAAGCTCTAAATTTGTGGTATGAACTTCTTCCAGTATATAAATTAAAATCATAGACGAAACCGCTTGAGGACACTGGCTTCCAAGATTTATATCCAAATTTTACAGGTTTTCCGTGCATATATCACATTTTGGCAGAATGCCATCCTCTATATGGTATCATTTGCTTGTCGATTGAAAGATGATGATGATAGATTCTAAATTGTTGAAATTTATTATTTAAAATTTTTAAAAACTGCCTAACTTTGAACAGTTTATCAGCACTGTCGATTTCATTGTTATTAGCAAGATGCAAGTTTCTCTTTAAATTGATATGAGTTTTCCCCGTCATACGTGATCTAAAAAATGGTCCATTGACCAATACATTTGCTCTTGTGGTAAGCTGTAACAGTACGCGGAGTCAAGGTAGCTTGTGAGTGCTGCCAAGATAGCATTATACATATATGGAAAATCTAGCATTCTTGTGGCAACAGAAGTGTAAACATTTTTTAAGCACTTGGCATTATTTTCAGCATTTCAAAATCGCATGGAATAGTGTTTTTCTATAAAAAGGGTTCAACAAGGGTTTCAAAGCATTGTGAACTTATGTGTTCTATCTGCGCTTGTAATAATTTCTTATTGTGCGATATTTTTATGGAATTATACAATTTTCAGTATTTTATGTTACTGTGATTCCTTTTCTTTTTTATATTCTTTTAAAACAAATACACATAATTGGACATTGTTTTAACATTTTGTTTTTATTTTCTAATTTTTAAAAAATCAAGTAATTTTATTTGATGTAAATTAAGTATGTACAAGGTCTGTAAACAAAAACCTTTACTTACGCAAAGTTCCAGTGTAACTACTGTCAGTATTGTTAACAACAAATATAAAATGTACTGCCAAGGTAAAAATTTGGTAAAACTAAAGGAGGTGATGCAGTGGCAATATTTTTATTACTATAATTGGCCCACATACATGCATAAATAGAAGAGCAATTGAATTTCTAACATGTTATTACAACATTGGCTTATTTTCTTGGATTTCAATAATCACTTAAATTAACCACTATTACACTTACATTATCCGTTTAGTTCACTACATACTATCACTTAATTCCTATAGAATGTGTAATTATTTAAATTTTCAAAAATAATATCAAAACCAAATTCTATAAACAGAAGATAATGCAATTATTAAAAGTATAGAAAATTTGTTACAATTTGATTTGCAGCTCGACGTTTGGAACTTGATTCAATTGATATTCTTATAGTAGTCGATACCCACGTTAAGAATATTTACTTTAGTTGCTATAGATAGGCAAAAAAATCCTTGTTCTAGTCGATACCCAGAATAAATTCTTTAATCTCAATCCGCAACCAAACCAAAGTATTTTCTTGTTAGTATTAAGAATATTCTTATTACAATCGATACCCGCAATAAGAAACTTTGTGTTAGTTGCTATCTTATTCTAGTCGATACCCGTAGTAAAAATCTTTAATTTCAATCCGTAACTAAAATTGTTTTTTGTTTGATTTTGTTAGTACTAAAATATTCGTACTGCAGTCAAAACTCCACAGTAGGAAACTTTATTCTAGTTGCTATCGAAAATAAAGTCTCTATTCTAATTCCAATCCGTAACCAGAATAAAGTATTTATTTTGTTGTTAGGATAATAATTTTTATTGATGTCGGTACCCATAATAAAAATCTTTTTTTTGTCGCTGCTCAAAATAAAGTCTTCTTTCTAGTCGATACCCAGAATAAAAATCTCCATTTTAATTGTCAACCAAACATAAAGTACAGTTTGTTAATAGAAGAATTGATTCATCAGGCAAGCAATTTACCAAGTTGAACGCTGAGTTGTCAAACTGAAAAAAGAAAGCGAGTCAAGTCAGATTGTGGTTTTTATAGTCATAGTTTGGCACCAAAGAACAGTATTCAGAGGCCCATGGCCATAATAATGGTATAGCGACAATAGCTTAACATAGCAGCTGCATCTCGCCACATTCCTTTGAACGGTTACCGTTTTTATGTTGTTATAACACATCGTTCCTACCTAGTTATCTTATGAAAACATTTTGACTAAAATTCAATTTCGTTACCTAAATAAAATATAGCCACAACTAATGACATGTTTCACTTTAGTCAAATACACTTTTTACAAAAAAATGGGTGGTTTCGCATCAGCAGAAACCGTATTACTCATTAGTACGGCTTTGTTCCTGCCTACCGTATACGCCAAAGATAATAGCCAAGCTGACCACATATATGAACTTAAAAATAATTTTTAAGTGTGAATTATAAATGAGGCGAAATACTACGTATTTACTTAAATGCCTAGCAGGACTTACCTATATCAGGATTAGCATTTTTTCGGGAGTTTTGCTATGAAATAAATACATAGAGAATTTATTCAAAATTAAATTGAGCGAGTTTGTTCACTTGTAAAAAGAGTTTTTTTACTTAATTCTAGTGCTGGATTTCGCAGCAAACTCGGTAAATTTCATTTTGACTAAATTCGCTTTGAATTTATTTCATAGCAAAACCCTCTAAATATACTTCTGTGTGTTTATAATTATTTACGAATAATATTAGAAATAATATAATACCACCGTGTTAATGGTGCTGCGTTTCGTTCCACCAGTTGTGTCCACTTCTGCATTTAGTACGTTTTTCTCTTAAAGTTGTTACACTTGCGCGGAATACTCATATTGACTGCTGAAGTTGTCAAAGTTCTATTGTTTGAGCCTAGTGCAATCTGTGTGAGAAATTCAATTAGCCGACTTACAGATTTGTATGGCTATCCTACATGAATGTTTACTGTTTGAGAGCAATAACCAGTACAAAATGCCTTTACGCCTCTGTTTAAAACTACAAAAGCAGGGGGTCTATTATTGAACACGAAACGAAATTTCGGACCACTCGAAATTTATGTACGAAAAAAAACTATATTCGAGCTATGATTGAATACGAACCAACTCTATGTAGAGCATTACCATATAAAAAAGAGTAATCTAGTACGAAAAATCGATATGTAATAGATTTTCTGTTAATTTAAAATTGTCATAGTGATGTGTTCATTCCTTTCAGAAAAAAATTCAAGTGTAGTTATTTTAAAAATGGATAGTATTGCATTATTTTTGAAGAAGAGGAGGAGGGAAATTTAAGGATTATTCGCAAGCGAATTCGCGATCATTCGAAAATATTTAAGACACCTACGAAACAGTTAGGCTTTGCAAGCATTTACGACAAATCAAATTCATTTTAATCTTTCAAGGTTCATGAAAAACTACTGGCTCTCAAAGGATGCATTTAAATATTTATAAGACGAGATGCAACATAAATTTAAGCCAACCGTCCACTCTACATCATTACCACCGATACTAAAAATTGCTGCGGCACTGAGATTCTTTGCTGACGGTGGTTATAAAGGTGAAACGGGCCAAGATCTAAATATTGGAATGTCCCAATCCACTGTATCTGTCGTGTTATCTGAAATTTTAGATATTATGGAATTGGAAGTATGTCCAAAATGGATTACTTGTGAAATGAGTGAAGAAGAAAACGAGCATCCACATCTCATTTTTTTAACGTTACGGGTTTTCCTGGAATAATAGGCTGTGTGTTGACGGGACTCACATAAAGGTAATTGCCCCATCTCAAGATGAGCATTTATACTTTAATCGAAAAGGATATCACAGTCTTAATGCTATGATCGTAAATGAAATTCTAAATTCCACCTTTTTCCAAGCATCCGCGGTTCTTATTGGTGGTCCTTGGGAGTTTAGATCCTCAGTTAATTTTCCCCAACGGGCCATTGTTGTTGCTCTAGCTTCACTTCCCATTGTGTAACCGTGTGCCAAATCTGAATGGCTGATCATAAAATTAACCAACGTTTTATATTGATTTGTATTCGTAAGCTTGGCCCTAAAAATAATGCATATTTATTATCTCATAGTTTTTAAAAGTAAAAATCTCCATACAATTAATAACAACTACTTACATGATTGATTGTTTGCAAAAACTATTCCGCACTTCAATAACTCGATAAGTGAAATGTCAATGAGAAAATGTCCGAAAAGTTCCTGCCTTGCCTTTTTCGTGTTAAATGGTGCCAGATGTACGAAAATTTCCATTCGAAATTTCGTTTCGTGTTCAATAATAGACCCCCAGGAGTACAGTTACTTATCTTTTGTAGCTCTCACATCATTGATAATTCAGAAATTTCATCCGGATCCATTGAATGACATTAGCTAATATTTGTTAACCATTTCTTTCTTAAGAATCGGTTTTGTTGGTCATTTCTCTCCATTTCAAGATTGAGGATCCGTCATCAGTAAATAATTGATGAAAATCTAAAGACATGCAAAATGTGCAAGCAATCTGAGAAGTTGGATATCAGATACTGTCAATCACTTCATTAATATTAAGCCTAAATGATATCCGCCTCTAATTTCTAGATTCATTATTTGGACAATTTTATTTTAGCTAATCTGCATTCCAGATCATAACAGCTCACATTTTTCCTCAGTTTCTTCAAGAGTAACACTCGCTCTTACACATGTTTCTTGTATAAATTTCCTGCTTCCTCTTTATTAGGTAAACCTTGCAAATTATAAAATAAAAAATGGGAACACAATTTTAACTTTGTTTTGCTCCGCTCAGTGGGAAAGGTTCCATTTGAGCCACACGTATAGGTACTGAGTGTAAAAATGACTTACGAGTATAAAGCCATGGTCTGCTTTTGCTCGATTCAATAAGACATCACACTAATAATTTGGAATTATTTTTTAAGACCCAAAAGGGCTAGTTTGAAATTTTTGCCGGGGATGGGTCGAAGACATAGTCCGACCCTGCAGACTATAGTCATTTTCACACCTCACGTATTTTGGCATATTATAAGAATCGAACGAAAATATTATTATAGAAAAAAGTAAATATCTACATTAAATTTCATAATTTTTTTTATTTAGTTATTAATCTACAAAAATAAATAACCGGCTAAGTGCGAGTCGGACTCGCGCTCGATGGGTTCGGTACAATTGTACAAAATTTAACAATACATACTTTTTTGTTGTTGCTTTCAAATGAGAGTAGCCGTCATGTGAAAAAATAATAATAATGCTGTCATTGGAAAAAAACGCCTACGTATGATAATAATAATAAATTAGAATAAAACGCGGAAAAAAACGCCGAAAAATCACGTTTCTTGTATGGGGCCGTCTTTAATTTTATTTTTATTGTTTGTTGTTATAACGTCAATAGAAATACCCAGTCTGTGAGAATTTCAACTGTCTATCTATTACGGTTCATGAAATACAACCTGGTACCGGCCGGACGGACTGAGAAGTCTTAGTGATAGGATTCCCGTTGTTACCCTTTGGGTCAGGAACCCTGCAAAAGAGGGTTTCATGACCTGTGGTATTTTTATTTTAGGATATCTAAGGATACGTTTAATGAGTAATTAGTAAGGTGTAGGTAGGTATCGGAGGAAGAAAGGGTTAAAATTCTCTTCTGTTCTCGAAGATAAAATTTCTTTGAACGGTATTGGATGGTGCCGTAAGTCGCTTGGTTCAGCCACGCAGTACTATGAAGGTTTCCGCATGGTGTGTCAATTTTTAGTAAACTTTTATACAAAAAGTAATTTTTTTATAGAATAGTAGTTTAGGGTGCAAACTATTCGAGTCATTTAAACCAAATTTTTCTCAGTTTTTCACACTGGCATATATCATATGGACTGCTTGATATGTTATTTCATGCGGGTACAATTTTTTGTGTTAAAAATAGTTCTTACGTGTCGGTGCCAGCATTGAAAAAACCATTGGCGAGAAGTTGAAAAGTAATTTTAATAAAACCTTTCGAAATTCTGTTGAGTATCTATGAATATATTGCCTTTGGTAAAACACTTTTTATCACTAATTAACCCAAATAATTAATATAAAAACATTTATTTCGACGAACCCTTTATTTATTTGTTGTTTACAGTTCTCCCTCTTGGTGCTTAGACCAAAAGAGTCAGCAATATAGAGCCCACATTCTGCAGTATATTTCTATTAACGTAGCCAGTCCATATTATACATGTGGGTGGTTTTACATAAGAACACTGCAAATATTTTAAATTTTTAGGAGTTAGGATTAAGTTAAGGCTCTGATGTGGTAATAAAAGAGTCTTTTTCGTGGCTTGGGAAGTGTTTTTCTAGGGTTTTGGATCACCCAAAGTTGGGGTCCCAAACTCAAGTTCAGAGAAAAACCTATATTCATACATCACATGCGATGCGTACAATAAAATTCATTGAAATAAATTCTGTTTTTTTTAAGTTGTGGAATAAAAAAATTTGTTTGAAGTTGAATTATGTAAATAAAAAAACTATAAAATAATAAATACATTTTTTCAAATAACTCAATTAATCAAATATTTTTTTTTCAAACTTAGGGGACGGGGCGTCATGACCCCCACGACCCCCACTCCTGGATCTGGCATCATGAAACGATTGTTAAGTGTTTTTTTTAATCCTTTGGACTGGTTCTGAGAAAATGGGCGGGTCCGAGGGAAAAGTATTTTTACTGCAGTAGAATATTGTTAGCACTTTAGCATTAGAATGGCAGTGAGTTACGCTGCAAACAGCCTAAACGAATTGATAAATCGATAGTATATAAGATTAAAATCTTCTGTTATACCCAAAATAATTGGTCTAAACGTGGACGAATTCCATAAAAGAATGTTATCAAATCAATGACAAATGAGAAGTACTTTTAATTAAAAATATGGCACTTTAAAATAATATTAAAATCTGAGTACATATTATGCATATTAAGGCTAACAAAATAAATTATAAATAACTACAAAACTAGATGTACACCACAGTTGCTAGACCCATGGTCACTTAAGTGGCCCTCGCATGGTGGTCAGAAGCTTATCAGAAGATAACTGAGGCTATGCTTGAAAAACCCCAGCGACTTGCTTGTTTAGGAGTAACTAACCTTACTAAACGTTCCTACACTGCATTTGCAGATCAAGAAGGAAATGCTTACCAGAGCTATTAGAGTGTAGAAGAAGAAACGGTTAAAGCTAGGCCATCTGGCTGGTCATCTAAGTATCTTAAGACAGACAAGCTTCAAGTAGATGACGAACATAACTGATATACTCACATCCAAGGTGGATTTGATGTGGTGTGGGGAGACCGACAACAAAGGCGTTCCACTAATCCGTCCTTGCAACAAGGATCAATGGTGTGGTATACAGATGATTCCAAAACAAACAGTAGAGTCGGACTGGATGTATATGGCCCCAGATGACATATATCAAAGGCCCTGGGCTCTATTATCTATATCCTCTCGGACAGTCATGCTGACCTCAAGGTCTTAAAGGCCTATACTATCATGCCAAATATTATCTGGAAATGTCTGCTAACCCTTA
The DNA here is from genome assembly GCA_963930735.1 of Dioctria linearis. Taxonomy (NCBI): domain Eukaryota; kingdom Metazoa; phylum Arthropoda; class Insecta; order Diptera; family Asilidae; genus Dioctria; species Dioctria linearis. Next base: position 286,816,523 of record OZ005740.1, read on the forward strand.
AAAATCTATCAAGGTGAAATAAAGTCAGCCTGGACATTAGGGTCATAAAGGCAATGAAATTGCTGACGGCCGAGTTAAATAGGAGTAGAAACTTCCTTTGTCGGACCAGATCCATTTTGTGGCACTTCAAAGCGTTACCGCAGGGGTTTCTTAAATAGCTGGAAGAACAATCAAAAATTCCTCTATTGGGGAAGGCCACAGGGACTCCGTCAGGAAAAAAGTTTATCGATAACTCTGACAGAAAAACTAAAGAACTCGTACTTCTTAGGGGGACAGAGCTGAAAATGATCACACAGCTTTTCTCAGGCCATTGTCCAAAAATTGTACCGGCTACACAAGATTGGTTTATCTGCCCCCTCTGCGAGGATGCTCAGGAAACCTCGGAGCACCTGCTCTGCATCTACGAAACGTTGGTCAGTCGGAGATTACTTCACCTCGAACATGCTTTTCCCCACCAAACTACACGTGTGGAACCTAAATCCCAGAATGCTCCTAGACTTCATTAACAGTTTCAACCTACAAATGCAATAAATTTAAAGGGGACTCAAAATAAATATTTCAGGTCGCAGTGAATTTGAGGAAAATGGCTGTACACCCCTCCACAAATCCAACCTAATCTAATCCCAAATCTTCTTCATGAAAAGTCTTGAATTGATTGTCAAATCGTTTTGATATATTTACTCAGTATTGATTCCCACTTCTTAAATATAAAATATGAAGAGCTTGATAAATCAATAAGTAGCGAACAGGAAGGCTCCAGCACAATCTGGAAAAGTATAAAAAAGTTTCGCGCCTTATAGTTTATCAATCCTAATTTAATATTGGTTCTCTGTACTCTGTTTAAAAAAACGTTTGATTAATATCAGAATATAATCAGAGATAAAACAGAGAGTACAATCGAAATTGTCTTAGGTAATGAACTCGTATTAACACTGGGACTATAGTAAACACTTCTCTATACAAAAGTAAGTTCCTGAGTTCGAAACCTCTGCAATATGAATACATGGAGAAAAATCATATATGTTTTGACATTTTTACATTTCAGTACAGTTAAAGATTATAATCATTCCCTTGAACTGCCAAAATTTTTTATAAGCATAAATTGTCATTTCTTAGAATTTTCTTCAGACTTGTATGAAATTTTGATAGCTGACCGAATTTACAGTCCATTCTTTGCCAGAAGGGATCATTCTTCAGCATCTTATCTGTGGTGCTTGAGACGCCAAGAGTTTATTTTCATATACAATATTTCATTTTATTTCAATAGGTGCTCTTACAGGAAGGATAATCTCACGAGGCAAAATGGCACTCGCCAGATGGTGGTCGTTCAGCAATAATGCATACTCTGGAGATATTTTGTCAAGTAACTACTTAAGATAAAAAAAATGCTCATCTACGCCCACAAAATTGTTGGCGGTCCAAGCAACAGAATCAAGCGAACTTCCAACAATAACATTAAAATAAATAATTAGAGGAGGTAAACACAAAACGGATAGCACTTCGTTTATTACTTATTTATCTTTCGTTACTTCATGGTAATACCTTAAGATAATAAAAATAGAAATAATCAGCAACTAAATTGAAAGCCACAGAGTGGCCAATTGTAGTCGAAAATAGTTTGACTATTTGGGGTGGTTAGGCCGCTAAAAATTTCTATAATTGTTGATTTTATATATTATAAAATTTTGTTTTATAGCTTAGTGGGCAATAATTTTTCTTTATAGTTTTAATGCAATAATAATTTAATTGATTCGGATTGGTTGCGGCTGATCCTGATTAGAAGTATCATAAAAGGGAGATATTGCAAAAGTGGTCGAAGCGGATTATCTTTATTACTTTTTTGTAATATAAAGATGAAATCTAAGTGAATATAAATTCGTATAAAGCTTGAAGCTGGTTATATAAATATTGACTTTAAATTAGGCACTGGCTGTTGTGAAATAAGCAAGAAATTTATGAAAAGTATACTCCTTTGATCATGTCCGTATCCAGACCTGTATCCTTGTGGGGTCACAACTGAAATGTTCAAGGGATGTCGAAAGAAGTCACTCTTAAAATTTTGTAAAATATAGATATGCTTGCCAACGATCATAAATATCTTTAGCGACCGAATGCACCTGAATCAATATAACCGCTTAGAACCGTGGTCGGCCACCAATAGCGCTTGAAAAATCTAAAGTAAAATTGTCAAATCATTCTTAGAAAACTGAATGCTTTTGCCCTTGTGGCCGAAAGAGTAAACCGCATGTTTGAACCGTTGTCGGTGAATAGTTTCTCATTCAAAATCTTAACAACAATTTGTAAATTTCTAAGTAAAATTTAATGCTTCCCTACAATCTTAAAGTTTTTGAACAACTCAGCCTTGAATCAATATCGGTATGAAAAATCAACGGGTGGCAATTCGTTGATTCCATGGAACTAAAGTTCTACTGGAATAACCCTAGAACAAAGTTTGTTAACTCAGTTTGTTTGCTCCTGTTGCGAGATCCCCAGCAAGTTGTCCTGCGATCGATTTTATGTTGGAAAATCAGATAGGTAAAAAAAAATTTATGATCGCTGACCAATTTCTTAGAAACAATTGTTGTGTGTTTTTTTTTATATTATCGGTCAGGGTCAGGATCAGAAGTAATTTCCGCATTCAAATATCTCGATAGAGATATGATTTAAAATATTTTTGGCACAATACAAATTTTCAACCACATTGCATTGGAATAATGAAAAATTTAGATAAAAGAGTCGTGACCGCCGTGACCCTCCCCCTTCATACGCGCTCGCCTTTGATTCGATATTTGGAAACTCCTTTCTTTGTACGCGCAAGTTATATACAAATTCTAAAAACTCACAGTTATATGAATAATGGTGATATGAATGTGGAAGTCGAGGCTAGCATCAATATTAGAACTATTAAAACCATGTAAATGTCACACTGAAGATATTAAGTACCTACATAGTACACAGAAACTGCCCACCTAACTACGGAAAAGATTAATCAATTGTTCACAAAAATTATTGCTGTGAACTTGGGACTACTGTCGTATCTTTATCTGAACCATGTTTGAAGAAAACGTTACACTATATGTTCAGGAAAATATGAAAGAAGCAGCATTACGAAAGGAGATACTTGCTGCTCCTTCTGTGCTGTGCACATTCGAATGTTGGTCGTTATAGTTTCATTTACGGGACTTCCAGTGGAAACAACCCAGCGGGAAGTGGATGCAACACCGCATCGAAGCCGTACTGCACCACTGGCATGCATCATCGACCCATTTCTGCACCGAAACTTCGATGAATTTTACACACGATGTCCTACGGAGGGTGCGATGCCTTTCCGCAGGAGTAAGTGTCGAAGAAAGCGTCGGTGAATAATCTTCGATGAAAACGTCAAAGAAATGTCCTCGACGAAAACTTGAAAGAATAACGATCGATGACAAAGTCAAAGAATAATCAATGTTGAAAACGTCAATGAATAATCTTCGAAGAAAACCTCAATAATATCCGATGAAAATATTGTAACTTGAATCGAGTAATGTTGAAACGACTACAGCTAAATTTAAAATATATCTAATAAAATTTTTTTTTGTATGTAGAAGTCGTTTCGACTTTATTTGATTCAAGTGATTTAGTAGCGTCACAGCAGAAAGGAATGGATTTTAGATAGAAAAGGATTTTTAATCGGTTATTACTATACCAGCAAAATAGTATTTGGAAAATAAAAAAATTTCTTTCAAACAATTAAACGTATATTTCACATGATCTGAGGATAATTTACAAAAAAATTAAGGAGATAATGCAACAAATTTAGTATCTAATATTTGATGTAGTACTTTATTGCAAAAACAAACAAACAAACAAAATACGTAGCGAGCACTGCACACGAACCAGTAACCAAATATTCCTATTACTAAAGAAAATCAGTTTTTTATCACACGCACTTTTTAATTTTCACTCGTACTAAATCCAACTTGAACTAAACACCTGAAATGTTGACCTGCACTGACGTTTACGCAAAGAAATATCAAACAAAAGAGTAAAAACGAAGAGGGGCATAGAGGTAGGTAGGTATACATATACTTAAGTTATCTTATATTTATTATTTGCATTTCGAGTACAACCAACCGTGAGTGAAGTAATTTTGTTATATTTGTGTGTTTGTTTTAACCCGGGTGCATTGAATATCAGAACTGAATATACATATTTTTTAAGTGTTCGGTGAATAATAGGCCAAAATTGTTGTAGTGTTTACAAATTATTTAGTTTTGAAAACGGACTTCATTTATTGAAAATGGGACGTGTAAAAGACATTAGTGATAAAAAAAAGGCAAGTTATCCTATCCTTGTTGAAAACTGAAAGGTTTTCCAACCGAGACATTGCAAGACAAGAGAATGTTTCGGCTTCTACTGTTGACAGACTGGCAAGAGTTGCACCTTCGGGACCTTCTTCGGTAGTAAGCAGACGCATAAACTGCCGTGAAATTAGAAAAACAACAGCAAGAACCGACAGGAATTATACATTCTGCTTTGCTACAATGCCGAGCATCCGCACGTGTTTTAAGAACACAATTAAACGAGCAGGGAGTGGAAATATCAGCCATGACACTGAGGCGAAGATTTGACGCGACACATATTTCAAATGCAGACGCCCAGCAAAGAAGACTAAACTCACGGAGCAAATGAAGAAAAGACTATTGATTTGTCAAGACTTCATCGGGACCTTACAATTGATGATTGGAAGAAGGTTAATAAACTTTTTTTCACTGCAATATATTTTCCCAAACATTTTGCTGAATCAACCAATTTTTTTTAATTCATAGGTCATATTTAGCGACGAATGCCGCCCGGAGGCTGTAACATAATCGAGCCAATTTCTGAGGAGAAGACCAGGAGAAAGGTACGAAAACAAAAACATTATAAAAACTATAAAACATCCACCATCTGTAATGATTTGGAGCTGTATTAGCGGAGAGGGTCCCGGTCCGATATATTTCGTCGAACGAACGATGGGTCAGGATCAGTATAAATTAGTTTTATCCGATGTTTTGCTGCCATATATGAACTCCTTGAACTATGTTCGATCCCACTACATGTTTATGCAAGATAGAGCTCCTTGCCATACAGCGAAGTCTATTGGTCAATACCTGACCAGCGAAAATCTTAAAATCCTCCCTTGGCCAGGCAATTCTCCCGATCTAAATCCGATCGAAAATTGCTGGGCTTACCTGAAAACAAAAGTTTACAGTGTTCCCAATTCGACAGTATCAGTTCTCAAAATGAATATTGAAAATGATTGGAATAACTGTGAGAACATAAAAACTCCCCCCTTAACTTTTATAACACTTTTGATTCTCTTCGGCATACTGCAAATACTAGCATTAATCATAGGGGGGGTATAACAAAATATTAAAAAATACATATATTAAAATGTCTAGGGGGAAACGGCTTTTAAAATAAAATATATTTTTTTTTAAAACATGATGCCTTTTAATGCAAATTTTTCTTATATAAATGAATTTTTCTGATTTCTGCAACTGCGTCTAATTCGTTGAACACCTACTGTACATACAGGCACCCCGGTCCCAAATTGATTTGAACTTGCTTCGCATCTTTTCTGCATGACATGTACACATATTTTTCATCGATACTGATTTCCTCGACGAGTTCCTGCATATCTACTATCATATACGATCATTTTCCCGCTGGGAAATGTTATTTATATTAAATAGTGTAGAAACAGATAAGCTTTACACGGGCTTCCATCTTACATCTTTTATTTCTAAAATTTAACTTCATGCTTACTTAACAACTTAAATATGATTTTCTTGTTAGAAATTACTATTTCTACGAGAAATTTAAAAATTCCAAAGACCTATTCTAATCTTCAGTAACTATACACAAATACTCTTATATATATAACTATATCTCAAAATATTGAATATTTGGACATCCTCTCTGGCCCTACTCTCCCGTCGAAAGAAATATCAATGTGCCAACTAAAAAATCACGCATCAAAATTACGGATTTGCTAAATCGCCGAAATACGTGATCACGGATAAGCGTAGTTGGAGTCGTATAGATGTGAAATAAGTGCACGTGTCGTAGCTCATCCGTGACCACGGGAAATATTGCATGCTTACCTTAACTTTAATGGAATTTTCCAAGAGAATGCCTTCAGTCTCTTTTGGCACTCCAGAATATTGGCAGTATAAAATGACGATCCTAGGCTTTAAAATAAATTAACCAAGGCAGACACGCACTTTCTCTATATGGGTGATTTGAAACTATTATATATGTTAGAATTAAGCTAAATCGATTAATCAGAATAGTCCTAAATTGTAGCCAACATATCTAGATAAATTTTGGAATAGGTTAAGTGTACATTAATTTATATAGGGGAAAAACTATTGAAAATAACTGATGGGTTTTTCATAAATGAAAGCGAAATAACGTGCTCTGAAATATTTCGGACTTCTATAAGTAAGTGGATTTCATTACACCAAAATATAGGAGCAATTTTGCAAAGAGTTATGTAAAAGAACTAAGAATTATTGAACAGACTCATCTTTAGCAGGAAACAAGATAAAGACAACCAATTCATAGATCTTAACACTTTGGTTTGGTCACCTGAAATAAAACTGATTGGAATAACGATGAGAAAATATTTATCATTTCACGCACTTTCTATATGAGCAAAGATGATGGATGCAATGATACTTCCTAGATATTAATATGCGTTGCTGTAATCAGATTTGAAATTTAAGAGGATGTTTTCTGCAGGATAATATTAAGAAAATTTTTACAAGATAATCGCAGAAACAGATAAAGGATGCATCGAAATTTCATTTAGTGAAGAGCAAAGCAAGGAAACATTTGGGTAAATGTACATCATAATCTGTCACCAACTGCATAGCAAATTAACATTACCGAATGGCACTTTCACAAAATCGAAAAAACATATTTTTCCAGATTATTGGAGGTACTGTGCAAATTAAGCTTTACACTAAGATAAATGTCATTTCATCAATTGCGGAAAACTTTGGAATCAATTCAATAGTTTTGAGATTGGTCAACCAGATAACCATATGGAAAAATCGTAGGCATTTCATATCTGGGCCACAAATACACTCCAAAAGATGAATATCCCTAAGGTTTTTGTAATACAAGACTTGGTTTCCAAAATAAGGAAACATTTTGATTATAATTAGTGTTCAGAAGTTGTGCAAAGCCTTAGCCAAAGAAAGACCATAATTATTGCATTCAATAACAAAATGATAAGAGCAAACTGGTTGGATCCAACAGTTTCTGATGAAAAAATTAAATAGAGTTTTTCAAGAAAACAAAATTTCCAAGAATCATCCTAAATGCTCGCAGAAAACTGACATCCAAGATGGCTAGATTTTCACTCTGGATTTGCTGAGGCCTTCTTGGGATAACTTGAAAAGCTCAAAATATGATGCTCTTGATGTGCAAGACAATATCCATATAAGGTATCACGTATGGACCGGATGTATGATATTTCAAAATTACATATAACAAAACACATAGCATACCTACATTAGCTTATGTAATAGAATCAATGACCGTGCACATCAATCGAACGGAAACTATGGAATTGTTTATAAAATCTCTATTGCATTCTCTTTATTGAATCCAACACATGTAAACCCAAGCTAATATTTGAGTACCTACATATATTCAAAAACTTAGCATTCTAAATTGTGATCACTTTGATCTGAGTGCATATGGGCATATCTATAGAGATATTACAGGAGGTAAGGCAAAATAATGCTATCTACATAGGAAAGGATCTGAGATAGAGCTAAACAACACTAGCAATTTTCTGTGAGGGATTCCTATTTCGGCTGCATAACACAAACAGTACAAATGTGTCTATAGTGTGTCACTGGGAAATCTTGTTATGATATATAAATTGTCTGTGGACAATCCCGTCGGGTCTCAGTTAACAACTTAGGACATCCCTGGGAGAGACGAATATCCGGGGTTGGGATGTCTCACAGGATTTACTTAGGCACATTTAACGCTTTCAATTATGCAAAATTCCTGAACCTAGGACGTCTTACGGATCTCCTAGTTTGTTGGCAGAATTTACGGGGGAATATCTGAAGATATTCTTTGAGAATTTCTGGGATTGTAGAATTTGTGATTTTTATGGGTAGACATTTGTAAAAATAATATATACAATGGCTTGAAAGTATATGCCAGAGGTGTATGCACTTGGACAAAACATAAATCCTACAATATATATACAATACAAAAATGACTAGAAATTCACGTTCTGAAATGTACAACTATCAAACTTTGCCAAAATGAGAAGAAATTGCAGAATCGAATAGAATTCTAATACATATAGCTTCACGCAGTAGCGTTTCTAGAGGGGGGCGGTAGGGCAGTCATTCCCGGGTGACACATATTTTGTGGTGCATTTTTTATATTTTGGTCTAAATTATTTAAAAATAAAAATTAATAACATAATAATGTTGTAGTCCTCAAAAACATTTATTATAGTAAGTATTTAATTTAACTAAACTGCGTGCTAACCCCGGCAGTTTGAATTTTCATGGGCAATGAGTGGAGCAATAAACATTCATTTCTTCTTAGGAATTTACAGAAAATATTTCGGGAGATTTTTCATTTACTTTGGTGGTCGACTGGAGTTATTTTCAGTCAAATTTTGCAAAACAAATCATCAACTTTCTGATTCTTTCTGTCACTAGTGAAGGTGTTAATCGCAGTGTAGAAACTCGTTGGAACACAACAGGAGATGCAGTGACATCTGAGGTAGAAAATATTAAAACGAGATTAGACGTTGGAATATTACTCAACTCGATGCAATCTTTGTCTTTTCTGTGCTAGCTCCATTTATGGGAATCCGTCCTTTTGGAAATTAATGACGGGCTACAATACCTCCAAACATGATGATTAAATATCTATCAATGTAATATAAAATTCTTTACAATTTTATTTCAATGGATAAAGGGCTACCCTAGTGCAAAAAGCAGTTACAACAGCCAGCAAAATATGTGAAGAGTTGGGATATCCATTGAGCATCGAGTTAGAAGGAAAAACATTATTAGTGGTAATAAAAATTAGTATTCGTACCTAATACCATCTAATTTTTTAAGTTAAAATTAAATTTTTGTTACGTAAGTATCTTGGCTGACATTGAAGAAGAACAGTTTCATATTGAAAGGAAAAATACTAGAATTTTATGTCTGTAGCTGATGTTAAATAGCAAGCAAAAGGTTGAAAAACGGGGAAGAGCCTCTTGAACTTTTAATATTTATCCAAAAATAAAGGTTGATGACTCCACATAGTATTATTATTAAAAAAAAAATTTAACAATACCCATCAGTATCGCTAGTTGTGAATGGGGCTTTTCCAAATTGAAATACTGTCCATAGAAAGATAACTAACAGATAATATAAATTTTGACAATGTCATTCAAGACTCTTGTAATAAAAAAGCAAGAAAAATAAGTATATAAATCACCATACGTTTTATCATAATGTTATGTATATAATATGCTTAAACAAAATAAATAACTAAGCTAGAAAGGACGGCTCTAGCTACACCAGGCTTCACGCATCTAGTTGACTTAAATAAAGCAGTTCTCATATGCCTTCTGTCAATACATATTTTGTTGTTCTGTTTTTGTTCTTGAAAAACGACACATGAAAGCACTCCAAGCAATAAATTATTGCTTTTACAAGATAATCACGAGAGTCAGATAATATACCGAAATAAATTTTGGAAGGGGGAAAAGAGACTTTCCCATGTTTGTCCCAAAATTGTCCTGCACCTTCCGTATGTATTTGTCTGTAAAATTATGATAATGTTCCCGTAGATAGTGTGAGATACCCCAAGGAACAACTTATGAGAAATTTCTAATAACTGCTAGAAATAAGGTCCTAAGTACATACTGAATACTTCCTGTTTATCCCTGAAAAGTTATCGCATTTGTGGGACAATAAGGGATGTCCTTGGATAATTTTTAGCTGTATGGGATGAAAATCAGTGGGAACGAGCGAAAACAAAATGAGGCTCTACTTAACAAATCACTGAAGTCTGAGAAGATATTCAAGATAATTCTTATAAAAACCAGTTGAAAAAAAATTCCGAATTTGTAAAAGTTAATACCTATCAAGTGTAGCGTTTACAGGGCTACTGACAGGACACTTCCGAGTCACAGATCAATTTATTTATGGAAACCAACCACAGCCAATGTATACAATGTTTTTATTTACCGTGCAAAGATCACTGTACAATCTGCAGGTGTACGATGGCCTCCAAATTACTAAAAATAATAATAAGACTAAAATTAGATTTGACTGAGAAAAAAAAAAGAAAAGGCGAAAAAGAAATATATTCTATATGTGAGCTATGAAATATTTACAAGAAAAACATTAAATTCAGTCAAAGAAAAATACTTAGATAAACTTAGATTGAGTGGAGCAACATTCAAAGATACGACAACAATCCGATTTAAAACAAGAGTTAATGGTTTAATAAGTTTTACAAAAGTTGTACTGTTTTTCGTGCACTGAATATCATTTGCCATTTACGAGCACATTGGACAAAGTAAGAATTCTGGCCATATTGAGAACTACAACGAAGGATTAGGAGATTCCTATGTCTAACCGATTACAGGAAGTTAAGCTTTTGAAATAACTAGGTACGCGAGCTGTTGGCTATTAATCTGTGAAGAGATTTTAATCTGCGTTGGGTTAGGTATGCATCCAGAAAGCATCCAAAGAAGCATATTGAGAAAGAAAATATATGACGGAAGCGAGGCAATTTAAATACAAACCGGAGTACATGTCGCACCAAGAGCGTCCTTCGATGAGTCCAGATCTGAAAACCCCACACTACCATAGGTGCAGTGAGGGACCACTAAAGACTTGACTAGCTTCATCCGCATATGAAGAGAGAGAAAACTAGAGTTTAACTTTAATTGCCGCTTGCATACATATATTTTACCAATTGTAACTCTTATATTATTACAGCAGGTGCACTTTGAATTAAGTTCAAGGCCAAGGGCTTTAGCTGAATCAACCTATACGGCGTTATTGATGAATATTGCTGGGACAATATTAGGATCAATTCCATTTTTATAAATCGCTAAGCAATTTGACTTATTGGGATTCAACTCCAGGTTATTTAGCAGTGCATGTCATCACTGAGACGGCATACGCAGTCCTCCATCAAGCGAATTGGTCTGCTTCAATACATTTGTACGTCGTCAGAGTATTGGTGAATGGAAACATATGATATTACGTCAATAATATCATTCAAGTAGAGGCAGAATAGTAAAGGGCCAAGAATGGATCCTTGAGGTACTCCAGATTATAGAGACGTTTCACCCGAGCACACCTCATTCACCCTAACAAACTGACTGTGTCCACGTAAAAAACTCTTCACCAGTTTTACTGCAAACAAAGAAAATAAAAATTCTTTTGAAAGTTTTCTCAGCAGCTTGCAATAATTGATAGAATCGAATGCCTTGCTGAAATCAAGCAAAGCAAGTATTGTAAGTTGGTCTTTATCTAGCGCTTCTTGTATATCAGATGTTAGCTTGAACAAAGCAGTATCGCAGCTATGATTTGGTTGGAATCCAGATTATCAACAAGGCAAATATCCATTTAGGTCAATGTATCTCACAGCCTGTATATAAACTATATTTTCAGTTTAGTTAAATATTTTTACAACACCAATAAATCTGACAATAAATAGAACATAAAAACTGGTTCGATTATTTTTTGCAATTACCAAATCTCAGATTCCAGTCAGAGTGATAATATGGAGGGTGAAACGTCGAAGAAATAAAGGTTTTTAATGCTTAACGATGTAATCTTAAAAAATGATTCTATTTTATTGATTGCTTAGCGATATTTTCTTATTTTTAGGTTTGTCTTTATACAGAATTGATAAGGAAGTGTGTAAAATATTGATTCATTTTAGAACTTAGTACATTACACTATGGTCAAATAGATTACAAAACATTAACAAATGTGCCTAATTGATGCCCATTTACAATAATTGAAATGCATCATCTCCCCACTACCGATACTAAGGACTAGGTACACACAATTCGTATTACAAGTTGCAAGGCAAAGAAAGAGTTTCTCGTTTTATTAAAAATTCAATATTATTTGAAATTACTTTATCCCAGAAATATTTATTCAGAATTTCTTAAAGTAAATACAAGCAATAAGCAATACAAAGTCCTCCACAAAACAAATCGTTCCCAAGTGCAGTTGTGTATTATGCTTATCGCAATCGTCATTGCAATCTCAGTAAATCTATTGAAGTATAAAATTTTAAGATACCAAAAGAAAATTTTGAAGACAGAAAATCGTATGGTTCCGTCTACAGTTGTTTTCTTGACATACATATAAATATACGAAACGAAACGAAAAGAAAAGTTTGAGTTGAAGTTGCGAAGTTACGGGTTCAGATCCTCAGACCCTCTTTGATTCGTACGTTCAAAGCCAAATATTCAACTTTGCCTGTACATTCCAATAATGCAGTCAAAGAATGATATTTTTCGAGAACGATATCGTTTTACTACGGACGAATATTGCAGCAATTCGATAAGATAAACGTGACACTACATTTATATAGAAGTCTCACAGTTGGGTTCGGCATGAGGCCAATGTGAAAGATAAGCATGCGAAATTTAAAGTTAACTTAACAGAAACTATGTATGTTCTGCCAAGCAAATAAGGGGGACTGAAATGAATAGAGATGTGATGCGCTATATAATAACGCCATAGTGCTTATCACGTTATAACTAGGAAAGCGTAAGCATAATAATCTAACGGGCCATCATGTGATGACAGGAATGTAAAAATGTTTATGCGAAGTTAGTTTGATGTAGAAATACTTTTAGGGAATACATACTATACATATTCCCCAATGTGCAGGAAGCAGTTAATCATTCATCAGACTGGACTGCAGTGTGGTGAAAGCTTCTGTCCGCACACATGAAATGCGAATGAAATATGAACCCAGAAGTTGGGACAATAAAAGGAACCACTACCACCAACTATCGATTGGTCCGAAACTTCTGTCAGCCATCACCGAACACAACGAAAACTTTATTCATTCTATGTTCACATTATAATGGCTCTACCCTCATAAAATATACGATGAACCATATCAACAGAAACTTCTGAATAAAAAACTTTGTCCTTAACTTTCAATAAAACTTTCACGAGTCCTCGTGACAATTCTACTCGACCGTAACACTCTGCTGACACTCTTGATGGCAGTCATGTAATTCCTGTCGTTTTGAAATGTGTAATTATGCTCGGTAAAACACTAATTCCAGCTCTCAGAACTTCAGAAAGTAAAGGTAAGTTACGTGCCGGTGTCATATCACACGCCGTTACGTACTGATACCGACAACATTACCAGGTTTCGTGACAAACAACCAATGTGAGTTGTATGAATAACTATAGTCTAAATCTACAACAAACTGGGGCCTCGTATTTGTGATTTGTTTTAAAATTATATATTTTGCTGGCTCTATGTCGTTTGATTATTCTGGATTTACGCGGTTTGCGGAAGCATAACAACTTCTTCGTACTTTTCCGTTTATTGCGGGTATGTGAAGTTACGTTTTAAAAATTGCGTGCCACAGTCACTGTGACTACTGTCAACACACCGCTCTAATAACAATCCATCACCACTGTATATATGTACATATGTATAATAAAGTGCGTAGATCCCGCTGTGTTAACATCGGCCAAGCGCGCCTACAATGGCAACATTTTACACATAACCTCCTGTTAATGCCGATGAAGGTTATGGAGATGGGGGTGGGGGTGTTAACCCTCCTACATACGTATTTCATAAAACACCTCAGAAATAAGCACTGGGGGTAATGTCGAGGCAAACATGCCCCGATTCGTCTTTAAGCGATGTCCCCCCTCATTGCCAGTTCCTGAGGACGCACCACTTCCCTTCGTGATCCGGTACATAAATTACCATAAATACGACTTGTTAGCGGCATAATACAAACAATGAAAAATAATTTTAATACATTTGCTCTTTTGTATTTCTGTTGTACTATTATTACCCAAATTATACAAAAGTTGCTTGCATCCTGGATGAAATGAGACATTCAGTGGAGCCGTTATGGCTGCCATTTGTTCCCAAATGGTTAAATTGTTTCGAATTAGGGTAATTGACGGAACATTAAAAAGCAATATGAGAGCATTTGCTGGAGAAATTCTATTGGCGTGCGGCCTCCTTATTAATAAATTTTTTTTTCCATATTTCGCAGAATTGCTTTTAATATTGAACTTTCAGCGCGCTGTAATAATAATAAAATCGGCAAATAAAGAGGGAAATAAAGTTTACGATTTGCTAAGAATTTCCATACTAATTAGGCATTTGGAATTTTTCTACAGACACTTTATTGGCTTCATTAACTCTTGCTATTTTAATAATTGTTTTTTTCTCATAAATTCATCAGATTGAATTTTTCCACTAAATCTTGAAGCAGTGGGATAATTACAATTTTGCTTTTTATACAGGTAACTTGATTGCAGATTATTTTTTAAGATATGGAAATACCAATTATTAACAGAAATTATAATTCGCATTTATGCACAGCATATCGTCTGCATAGTGACTAGTTCATGTGCGATGATTGAAGTTCAGTAATTCTTTGTCGGTTTCAAATTCTGCATCAGTTAATCAGTTCATCCTGGACACGTTTATTTAGAACAGTGGCAAAGCTTTGTGAGATTAAGACGATGTTAGAACTAAGCAGGCCCGCCCACACGGGAGGAGTTTTGGGGGTTGCAACCGCCCATGGATCGAAGGAAACACACTTTTTGTTGTTAATATCACAGCAATAGAAATACAACATCAATGAATTTGTGCGCATCGTATAGCACCGAGATTCACCGCCACATATTACTTTTGATGTAGTGACGAGGCAGCTCTCGCAGATTATTTCTTTGTAAATATACTTTAATTTAGTTAGGTAAGGTTAGGTTAGAGTGGCGACCATCGTGCCATTGCTGCCCATTGTCACACCACCTTGCTGGGAACCTGCTTGGGAATGATATCACAGTTTTAGGGGGTGCGGTGAAACCAGCCACAGGAGTTAATGAACCTTACCCGGTCCCCCAACTCCCTGTTTGTTAGCTCCCCAATTCGCCGAAAAATTAAGTGCCGAGTTCATTCTTCCTACGTACGGCAAGGCTAGGGAATTCACACAGCAGGTGTTGAACGCTCTCAAACCCCTCCTCATCAATACAGCTTCTTTATGGGGCTGCCATACGCTCTGCATGCTTACCAGAAAGGCAATGCCCTGTAATAACTGCGATAAGATTACGCACATCCTTACAGCTCCTCCTCGGCAGAGATTCAGTCTTCATAGGACAAACCTCGGGCCACAGCTGTCTAGAAATCGCACATGTCGTCAGGTCTCCCCATCTGTGATTAGCAAGCTTCCAGTCCTGTACGTATAGAATCCTTTTCACTGTTCGCGGTTGTTGTGGCCGTAGGTAACACTGTCTGATTCAATACTCTGATAATAGCACTCTAGTACCTGCATTTAAATCCACAGTAATAAATGATATTTCATTTGTGCGCTGTCTAGGAAATGGTATTGGCGCCTCTTTGAGAATAGTACCAAAACCTTCACCCGTTTCTCTCCATAAACGTTGTTCGAGGACATTTTGAAGTATCTGAAGTCCAAAAATATCGAAACAGATGGTATTTATTGTCGAAAAATTAGTGAAAGCTTTAAACCGATTCTATTTTTGTTTTAAATGTCTCAGCGAATGTGCAGCATAAGTTAGTGGAACTCACATTTAACCCTCTGGCGCTTTTATTAATCTTTCATACCTATTGGGCGTGAACTTAGAAATTCAGCTAAAATAAGCAGCATATAGCATAAGCATATTTCAAAATACTCAAATCTCTCTCCGTTTACTATCGAAACATAACGGAGATTCTTGGCTATATTATGGCTTTCGCGATAAAATCCATAACAATTCTTATAAAATATTTAGAAGAGATAAACCTACCGAGTCTCAAGTTCGTGTGTTCAGTGTTTCATAGACTTAAGGTCGATGTACACTTACCGGCACAGACAGGCATTGACTGGTACCGGCGTTTTTCGTGCACATATAACGGCATAAATGGAACAGAAATGAAACCTGCAATTAAGGCAAGTATCGCGAGAAAACCATCGAAAAGTGCTAAATTCGCAACTAGACTAGCAACCCACGCTGGTCTGTGTTCTAGCCACCGATAACGATCCACAATGAAGTTTCCGTTACGTGCCGGTATCTGACGGTGTCGGTTGATGTGAATTAGTTAGCTTGGTTTCATACAAAAATATTTTGCCTGCCTGCTCCGGTTCGTGCTGTGCCGGTAAGTGTGCATCGACCTTTAATGTCGCTGTAAGGTCGCTGCATACTTGTGGCGACGTGAATGCACTTTTGGTTTTGTACCCAACTGTACCTTGCCGGAGCTGCTGTATTGAACTGAACATTAAGGTGGTTCCTAAATTACGTAGTTTTCAAATCTTCACTTTGTGCGGCCTGAGTGAATTTTTATGTAGCGTTAAGCAGGAGGCATTAAATTTAAGAAATCTAAATGATGTCAATATTTAAATTAGCCTAAGATTTCCGGATTAGTCGCGTTATAAATAAATTATTTAATGAGTGCTGAAACAAGTACTCACCCCGAACGTTTCGCTTCAAGTTACATTGAGCGTGGTCACCGGGTTACCCGGTAATGCGGCTAGTCCGGAAAATGTATTAAAAATGCCAGTAAGCAACCGCGAAAGCCTTAAAAGTTACATAACCTAAGATTCTTCACCGCAGAGCATGCACAGCTGAGGATGTATCCTACAAAGTTAATTTATCTGAAACAGTTCAATCAAGTTAATAACGAAAGCCAAAGAAGATTTTCTTAATAAATGTTTCATTATTATAAAAGAAGAAGATCCTGTTCAGGAACGTGCTTTGACTTTTCTACTTCAAGAGACATAATTTTCTGACAGAACCTCTGTGAAGATCCCGGGCAGGAAGATTCTTTGACTTTCCTACTTCAAGAGGCGTAATCTCTTAAGAGGGCCAGTCAAGAACATTCCTCGACCTCCTACTTCAAGGAGCGTAACTTCCTACGAGGTCCAATTTAGAACCTTCCATGATCTTCCACCACAGAGAAGTTATTTATTGATGAAAAACAGATCAAGGCAACAACGGTTGTAGGTGCTATTCACACGCTTACCGGCACAGTTAGGCAACATATTTTTATAAGCTAATTCACATCAACCGGCACCGGCAGATACTGGAACGTAACGGAAACTTCATTGCCGGTCGCTATCGGTGGCTAAAAACCAGACCGGCATTTGCCATGCTGGTCTCGTTTCGAAACTAACATAGGATCACTTTTCTATAGTGTTCTCTCGAGATATTTGCCATAATTGAAAGTTTCCTTTCAGTTTTCTGTTGTTATATATGCACAAGAAATGCCGATGCCGGTCGATGGATGTCTATGCCGTTTCGTGCTGTGCCGATAAGTGTGTTACTCGTAACTTATATATATGAAAGCATAGTTCTAATGTCGAATTATCCTAACCAAATCATTCGATTCTGAAGCTGCACCTTTCAACATTCACACATTATCACATTTACGATGCAAAATAAATATATGTATGTAAATAAGCTCTACACGCCCATTGGCATCTAACACTCACCTTTGCCGCACGAAGTTTTAAAAGTGAACTCTTGTTCAACATTTTCCCAAAATTCCTTTTTCCATCCTTTGCGTAGAACGCTAAAATATACGGTAAAACTTTATGAAAGTTTTTATTCAAATATTTTATCTCGTTTGATATGCAATGAAACTTTCTGTACTTAATTAGACATTTCATCACGGAAATTATATTGATCTTGCCGGTGCCGGTAATTATGAAAGGAGGTCAACATAACATGAATTTCAACAGCTATTAAAATAACGGTTAAGAAAAGACTGCCACTTTCATAAAATTCGCGTGCATTTTATGTTCGTTATCCTTTCGCTTTTATTAACATTACATGCAATGGAAAATCCTTTTTTTATGTTATGTTTGCGTTCATTCCTGAAATCAACAAAAAACTTTTGTTTCTCCAATTTTAAAAATCTGAGCATTAATTAAATTTCCAAACATTATTCGTATGACAAAACTGTTAGGCAATTGATTACTCTGTGTATAGCTTGTATCATTTGCACACTTTTCAAAGACACATTTTAGTGGAACATAATCGTGTGCCATAAAATCAGTATCTAACAAGATAAAAGTGTTATATAAGTTGATATTGCCCACTTTGTAAATAGTAACAAGGAGATTGCTTTTACGTTCCAATCACACCTTCGCACATTCATAAATAAAGCCGAACATATCAAGCAGGACATTGTTAAATATCAATGAACTGTCCGAATTTGGGCGTGAGTCCATTCAATATGAGGACTTTGTCTACTATATGTATATTGTACATTTATTTATATACATAGATAGTAAAATGGTCTCAACTGACCACAAATTATCCCCAAGCCGACCAGGATATTTGGTCCCCTTCCATAAACAATAGAGCTCTGAATATCTCTAATACACATGAAATGAGATTCCTGTGAGTTTTTCTTGAACCGGATTTTGTCCTCTTATCAGTTAAGGAAGCAAAAAGGGCGACAACAAAATACTATTTAGGGGGTGCTTGAAAGACTCTCCTAAAGTGTCGCTTTTATTTTCCATTTAACGTGCTCACCGAAAGCCTATAAGATAAAGTCCACGAGTTGAATTTTCTTTGGGTCTTAAATGACAACGGCCGTACGTTTGTGTGAAAATTCTTCAGAGAGCCATTTTTTTTCTGTGGAATAATAAATGCCCTGGAAAAAGGAAACGAGAAAAGGAGTGTTTGTGTAAAAGCATCTAAGCGTGCAATTATACACATATATACATCACACGGTAAATAAAGATGAGTTCACACGTTTGCAGAGTTTGATGTGCAGGAAATGTGAGCTTTAGATAAATTCTCTCAGTTTTCTGCGTTTATTTGCTTTTAGTAAATGTCTACGGATTTATTTTTAGACGCAGACATTATTTTAAAGAATATCGATTCTTCCTTTAGGTTATCTGTACAACAAAAACGACAACAAAAATATTCCTCTTTCGTATTTGCTCTCGTTTTTTGCTAAAAGCACTCTCAAAGAAATTCGTCACGAGTTTGTATCTAGTAGTTAAATCTGAAAAAATATATATATATAAGAAGGGAATGGCAGCAAAAAGTCTTTCAAGTACTACTGACTGGAAAGTAGTAGAAAGTTGTGCTTAAGAAACAATAGAAACAGACAGCAAAGCACGTATGGTAGCTAAGACAGCAGAAGCAATATAGAATTTTTCTATCCACAATTTATTTTCAATTCCCTGCCACCATTCTGGCTATCTATATAAATGTATAGCACTCGACCAGGACCAGCCATTTGTCTTGCAATATGTGAAGTTGGTAAATCGATATGCCGACATTAAACTGAGTAAAGGCGATATTCTAAGTCCTTTTCTCTTCGAATAGTATTATACTTGTGGAAGCCTCTTGAGCTTTATCCAATTTCAGTTTACCTGCAACTCGTATGCCGCTCTATGTTAGATGGATAAAATTGATGTTGTGGCAAATCCTGGCAACGTACTTTTGGGGAGTCTAGTTAAATCCATGAATCCCAAATCTGCTATAACGTTTTGGGGTTTATTTGATATATTCACTAAAGTGCTGTTAAACTCAGCTACACAAACATGAGAATTATATATATATATATATATACATAATATAGATGGCAACATATTAGTATATAGAAGACCAAGTTGTTCTTTAACAATGGCTACATAGGTAATATAAATCTGTTTATCATCAAAAGCTGTTTTTCTAGAATTAGACGCTCCTCTGATTTTCTTTCCGTGATAATAAGATAATGGATACATATATATAAGTTCTCGTTTTTTACCTTTATCTAGAGATTTACTTAGAGATTTACCAAAATATGTGCACGAGTATATCGGTCCTTTTATCGGATTGTTAATGCTATTAAATTACGTTTGATGTGCTGTGAAATTGGCCGGATAAACTACTTTAAAGCAGATGAAAAGAGCTCAGTAGCGATAACAATTTAAATATCGAAGATACTTATGTATATATCCATATAATCCAGTAGCAAAATAATATCTATGCAAATATAAGACATGTGTTGCCATGTGGTCGGCTATAGTTAGGTACTGTGAAAAACAATATCCATTGTTTAACTGCAAGCAATATCATTCCACAAATGTTGATTACCAGGTATATACGAGTATATATTCATATGTACGTATACGCGGATAAAGTATCTTAAGAAGTACCGTAATCTTTCATGAAGGGTGAAAAATCTCAAGCAGAAATTTCGAGATGAAAATTTGTTTCATGAAAATAGAAAAGGATTTTCTTAAATTTTTTCGCTTGCATAGGCTGAATTGCTGAGCTTATTGTGATGAAATTTAGCAAAATAATGTAATTCTATGGAAATCTATAATGGTTCGAAGAGAGTGTTTTTTTTATTTTTTTATTTTTTTTTTATTCAAATTGCATACTTATGCAGTATAGTTTAAGTGAGAGAAATATTTATTCCAACTTTTAGCAACATAACCAGCATATACAGTTTCATTGATCTAAGACCAATTCTAATGATACGCTAGAGGAATGCCCGTATGTAAATTCGTATGGTCACACATTTGTGCAAGTTTGATTTTTGAAGTGGTTTTTTAATATTTCTAGAATGATTAGTGGGACAGAAAAAATTATTATAACCAATTTTATAGGATTTCGTAGTCTGAAGAGGTTTTTAGTACAATAAAAATTTCTAGGACTGATCGTTTTCACAGTATATGTAAAAAACATAAATCTGTATATGGCAATACCAACAACGGGTTGCCCGATTTAGTCCATTTTTGAAATTTTTGTTGCTATTTCTATGAAAACCATGTACCAAATTTTAGCTCTCTATGTCGACGCGTTCTCAGGCAGTGTCCTAATATATAGTGGAAAACGAACTTCTTGTATGCTAACCCCACAAACGAGTTGCCCGATTTTGTCACAGTATCGAAGTTAATTTAACTTTTTTATTTTAAAGTCCGTCAACAAAATTTCAGCTCTCTAAGTATACGCGTTCACGAGTTATCGTACGCACAGACAGACAGACAGATGGACGGACGACGAAAATCCAAAAATCAAAATATTTTTTAATATGTATGCATAGATGTCCAATCCATTTTGCTCAACGATCAACATTTTTCTGTGCATTAAAAATGGAATGACAAACTTAGTATATCCTATAGATTTCATCTAGGATATACAAACAAGATCCAACCCCAGACTTCCAGCATCATGCAGTCTCTACAGTAAAATGAATAATTTATGTTTTTTATGGATACTGTGAAAACGATCAGTTCTAGACATTTTTATTGTACCAAAAACTTCTTCAGAATATGAAATTCTATAAAATTAGTTTTAATCATTTTTTCTGTCCGACGAACCGTTCTAAAAATATATCCGAAAAACCACTGAAAAAATCAAAATTTTTCAAATGGGTGACCATACGGCATTAATCTCGGGTACCTATCACAAGAATTGGTCTTAGACCAATTCAAGTCTTTTAACTTGTTTTTATTATTGGTGACAGTAAAACTGAAATTACTGAGCTTCTTGTTTGTACGTGAACGCAGACGAATAAAGGAATTGTTCTGGATACTCTACTACATCGATCAGAAAAAATCAAATCCACCATAAGCGACTAAAAAGAATACCCTGAAGACAAAACTCTTAAATTTGTGGTCACATTTTGATCAGATTAATTTGCTGGCTGTCAAGAGGCAGAAGGTGGATACCATAGAGTATTCAAACTTTCTGTGTGGAAATCTACAGCTCAAATGCATGCTTTTGATCATACTGGTGGCTTAGGAGGATTCGACTTAGCTGTCGAAGTGTTAAAAAAGCGTACTTTCCTCTTTGTTTCGAATACTAGGTATAATAAAAAAAAGAACTACTTCGAAGGTAAACTTCACCCACAAGCTGACCGTTTAACAAATAGGGCTGATTTTATTATTGAAAAATGTGAGAGAACTATTGTTGTTGAGACCAAGAAACGCCAAATGGCGATTGATGAACTTATAAACCGTACATACCGACCAGATCCATTTAAGAAATGTCAGAGACGTATAAATATCGAGGATGATGATAAACCCGAACAGGAAGAAGGAGCAGCAGTTGCTGCAGGATCATTAACTTTTAGTAAAAAAGAAATAAAACCAGCTATAAGAGCCATTAACTTTATTCCATTTCGAAAAACACCAATTTAACTAGCTTGATACAAGAAAAAGAAAAAAGAAAATCTTCCCACCCAACAAACAAAATCATCGCTGTCAGTTCCAAAAACAAAACCCACTATCTAGTTTGCTTTGCTTCTCTTTAGAACAAGCTCAAGTGAGAAAGGCCTTCTACTTACAATCGACCATCCTGACCATCGCCTCGAGTTGCACAGTGTCCATATCTTCACCTGGAGAAAGCACAACTCCAACCTTCACTAATTTCGCTGGCTGTTGTGTCTGATACAATTCCAGGCTGACACCATGGTCTTATTCAATCCACATATAACTAATAACAGAATGCAATAAAACTGTTACCGCAAAGCCCTGTCGTAACTCCTAATAACATGCATTAAAACCGTTACCGAAAAACCATGTCGTAACTCGTAGCAATATGGACTAAAACCGTTAACGGAAAGCCCTGTCGTAACTCCTAATGACATGCACTAAAACCGTTACCGGAAAACCATGTAACAACTCGTAGCAACATGGATTAAAACTGTTACCGGAAAACCCTGTCGTAACTCTCAATAAAATGCATTAAAACCATTACCTTTTGCCTCATAGCGACTAGATATCAGAAATTATAACATAACTCTGGAATTAACAGTATATAGTCCAATCTTCGAAACATTTTCTTTCTGCTCAGTGTAATTGTTCAATTCGCCTGTACGGTTCATTTCGAGGTAGAACAATTCCGTTCCAGATAAACTGATAACAATTTGCATTTGATCTACTGCTCAGTTTGTAATTGACATTTTCCCAGGGGTTTTCCACCCATTAACATGCTTATCGGCACAAATATGTCGAATCCCATCTGGATAAACCTAGACAAGAACATCATCGTATAAAGATGAACAGCCAAGTATGGGAGTTGTGGCCAAAATTCAATCTCTGTAACTTCTTCTCTTCGACAGTTTTACCAATGCTTAAAACCAATGTAGCATTAAGGAACGAACAATTATATACGCATGGCATCTATCTAAGTAGATAGGCAAGATGAATTGAATAAATTTCAAAAATGTTGCTTTTCTTTACGCACAACACCAATCAGTCTTCAAAAGGTTTTACCATTTCCATTTAATATTTCTAGATATGTAATCTGTTACAGGGCATGCTGTTGCATTATAATATTAAGAGTTTGCGATATGCATTTCCGTTATATGTAAAAGATTTTCTCCATTCCTTTGATTCACAAATATAACATGTGTCAAAAATTCTGAAATTTAAAAAGAAGATATTTGAGTTACAACAAATACATACGTGAGTCAAATATGAAATTGTTCGATCCTCCTCTATAAATCGAACCGGTTACACCTCAATGTGCCATACGAGTGCATCAGCTTCAGATCATTAACTTTTAGTAAAAAAGAAATAAAACCAGCTATAAGAGCCATTAATTTTATTCCATTTCGAAAAACACCAATTTAACTAGCTTGATAAAAAAAAACAACAGAGATAACCTTCCCACCCAAAAAACAAAATCATCGCTGTCAGTTCCAAAAACAAAACCCACTATCTAGTTTGCTTTGCTTCTCTTTACAATTCAATTCAATTCAATTCAATTCAAATTTTTATTTCCTGGCAAATGGTACAATAAGACTTACAAAATCTTTTACCTGCACCGACTGATACTGTATGTATTATATATGAAAATCAAAAGCTAATGAATAAACTTAAAAGAAAAACAAAATGAAATTAAATAAAGCTAAAAAGTTAGAAGATTAAGAAAAAGAAGAATTAATTGAAACAATAATATTATAAAAATTAAACAAGAATAATAGCAGAATTCAGAATGAAGTATATAAATTCAATAATAGCAATTAAAATAACATAGTTGTATTGATTAAAGAAAAAAAAAAACAAAGAAAAAAAAATAATTTAAAAATTAAGATCTCTGACAGTTACAATTAAGTCCTTTCTGTTTTGAGTGAGTGCAAAAATAAATAAGTTATGTAATCATTAGTTGTTAATAGGCGAGTATTGGTATAAAAGTTCCCTGAAAGCCCCAAACGCGCTGGATCTTTGAAAGTTGGCAGGAAGTGAATTCCACAAACGTATTACTCGAACAAAGTAAGAATTCTCCATTATGGAATATCTGTATCGCGGAATTAAAATACTAAGATTTCTAGATGAACCCAGGAAAACTAACTCGTCATGTAAGTAAGAAGGTACACGGTTTCGATATGTAATTCTATGAAGAAAAATTAACTGCCTTCGAACAAGAAAAGTGTTTAAAGAACATCCAAGAATATGCAACCGAAACGGAGAAATGTGATCAAATCGTTTCAGCCCAAAGACAAATCTCGTGCAATCATTAAAAGCAACCTCCAATTTTCTAGCGCAAGAAGAATCTAAACGGGGGTAAATTAGACAACGCCCAATAAAATATGGCAATAAAAGCGCTTTAACTAATTTTAAACGTAAGGGCTCTGTTAGTATACTAGCTGATAACCACAGTCTCCGAAGGCCACCATAGACATTACGAATTATTCCATTTACATGGTCACAGCAGCTCATTGAGATGTTCAGAGTAAAGCCGAGATTTTTAACTTTATTCGCATAAGGCAGGGCAACTCCATCAAGAATGACCGGAGGCAACTCGCTTATATCAAGCTGTTGTCTATAAAAAACCATTGATTGGGATTTAGTGGGATTTAATATAAGCTGATTTTCGGACGCCCATCTTGATACTCGCTCCAAGTCAGAGTTGAGGTGGTCTACGCAGTCTTCCATTAGACCAATCGGCCTATTCAGGTATAGTTGTACATCGTCTGCGTACAAATGGATGTTACAGTCCTGGATGACATTAGGAAGATCGTTAATGTACAGACTAAACAATAGTGGTCCAAGAATAGATCCTTGGGGTACTGCGCAATGTAAAGGTAGTACTTCTGAGAGACGCTCATCAGCAATCACCTGTTGGGATCTATTTTCCAAAAAATCAGCTATTACAGGAATGGCCGACGTAGAAAAATTGAATTGTGAAGCTAATTTTGTCAGTAACTTAGGATGATTGACACTGTCGAAAGCTTTTGAAAAATCCAGTAGGGTCAACACTGCAAGGTCATTGCTATCTAAACACTTACGAATATCACTGGTGACTTTTAAGAGAGCGGTTTCACAACTATGGAAAGCACGGAAGCCCGATTGCCAGCGAGTTAGGAGTTTTTTGCTTTCCAATTGTTCACTTATTTGGGAATAAATTATCTTCTCAAGGGCCTTTGAAAAATAGCATAATACACTTATTGGCCTGTAGTCAGTTACGTTACTTGGGTTACTAATTTTAGCTATTGGCCGCACAATTCCGACCTTCCAACAGGTGGGAAATTCAGAAGTTGTCAAGCAAGCATTAAAGATATGCATGATAGAATGAATTATATAAGGTAGAACTATCTTGAGAAATTGGGAAAGAACTCTATCTGGACCCACTGCATCAGATTTTGTTGAATGGAAAGCTTTACTGACTTCTTCGATATCAACACAACGGAAACTAAGACCGTCCGTATGAGCTTCACCTGCATTTCCGTTAACAAAATCTTCAGAAGAAGTGGCAGAATTCACAGCAACAGATTGTGTTGATGTAAAATGAATATTCAAGGTATTAGGATCTAGTTCACATGTATCTGTATCTTTTTGAAAAATACCTGAGCGTTTTAAATTGTTCCACAGTCTTTACTTTATTTCTAACTGTCTTATAACGATTACGGCTTTCATTAGTTCTTAGTCGCAAAAATCGACGATGCAGAAAATCGCGCTCAACAATCAACGAATGAACCTCTTGGGATAACCACGAGCAACGGTTTACTTTGACCGACCTTGTTCTGAGGGGTGCATATTTGTCGTGTAGATGGTAAATCAGGTTGTATACGATATTTAATTTATTGTTTATTGATGGGGTTAGATAAAACTCATTCCAAGGCAGTGCGGCACATTCTTGAGCTAACTCAGCCACATCAATATTTCTGTAATTTCTAAAAGAAATAGTATTATATAAATTATCCGGTTGTATTAAGAAATTGTATGTTAAGAATAAAATATCATGATCAAATATAGAAGCAAGAAGTAGGTCTAGCATTGATGGATTAGACGTGTTAAAATAGCTAGGTTGATTATTTACAAGACTTAAGTGTAATGATTGCATTAAGAAGTCAAAGGTATTAGCAGAGTTGTTCGCACAAAGCATATTAACGTTGAAATCGCCACCGATGATCATAACATTGGGGTAGATCTGAGTGTACCTAGAAATCACTGATTCAAATTCAATAGCAAGCTCAACATTAAAAAGTGCAGGTGGGCAGTAAACAGCTATAAGTAAGCATTTTTAACTATTGGAACTAACTTCTACACACAAGAATTCAAGGTCACGCAAGTGTGACTGGTACATTGATTTCGACTTAAGGTCAGTTCGAACATAAATAGCTACACCTCCGCCGACTCGATTTTTCCTATCATTGCGATGCAATTTATAACCTGGTAACGAAACCAACGAAGATGGAATTCCTGCATGCAACCATGATTCGCTTATCAATATAACATGAACACTCGACCCTACGAAAATTTCCTGCAGTTCATCAATTTTTGGTTTCAGGCTCCTAGCATAAATGGAAACGACATTCAGCCCATAAGTGCGTTGGCACAGAATATCAATCATCACTCTTACCTTGTTCAAGCTGGCACCATTGTTAATCATGAAGAGAAACACTGCAGCCGCGGCAGAGGCTTTCAGAGAAGTTCGCCATACAGAGAATTACGAAGAGAAAAACACATATTGCACTGAACTGAGAGATCTTAACTTGCACAAAATAAATGGTAGGAAAAAGAGAAAAAAACAAGATTAGTAAAAGAGAAATATGAATATTAAAGAAAAATGCTACTAAAACATCTAAAGCTACACAAGCACTAATTGGGTGCGTCTGCATACTAATTACGGTTTCGTGATGCTATCATGAAGAGATGCCTGCTCCCGAGTTGTCGATAGCGGGCCCGCACATATTTGTTAGCTGAACAGCCATATTAATGTAAACAGCTGGACCATCTTTACTTCTTTTCACAAATACCTTCCCATTTCTGATGAATACAGCTTGAAGCTGATTTTGTTTGAGCAAACTCAGAGCATTACGGAAGAGCGCATGATCTTCTGATGTCAAACTTACGCTTATATATACTAATGTGTCAACTGAAAAACCTTCAATGCTGCTTAATTTGATTGGTCCATGCTTCTTCAGTGCTGATAAAAAGGAACGATGTCACTCTGGCGTTGAAAACGACGGAGGTCATTGACTTGATCGGCAAGTACTGGGATCCGATTTTGCAAAACATCCAAAGAGCTTTCTAATCCGGCAAAACGAGTGTTACAAGACTTAACAATATCATCCAACGTAGAATAAAATTGTTTTTCATGTTCCCTCAGCATGAAGTCGATTTTGGTGACGACTTTTTCATCCAATTTAGCGTATAGTTAATTCTCGTGTTCTTTTAACATGAGATCAATTTTAGTTGTAATTCGGGCTTCAAGAGCCACCAAAAGCTGCTCCATGTTATTCTCACTTGAGGTCAAATTGCTAGTGTGGGTTGGATTGGCTCTGGTGTTACGCTGATTTAGTGTGGTAGGAGTTGAATTGTCGCCGACACAACTCTCTTTATTGTCTTTGTTGACTCTTTGTACTTTTGACATAACTGAAGAGCACCTCGGTGTAATTGCCGGCACTAAGTTGATTTTCAATAACTAAAATCCTCACTAAGATAATTTCTGATATAAATATCAGACTAAATAGCGGCGGGAGGAACAAATAAATAACAAAAAATAGTCCGGCGCACTTTTAGGGAAGAATTGCGTAAAATTTTGCGGAAAAGAACTACCGGAAAATACTAAATGCAAATTAAAACGCGGGAGCAAAAATTCTCGTGTCTACTCACTAGCTGAGATCATACTTACAACAAGCGCCCAAGTGAAAAAGGCCTGCTAATTAGACAGCCGATACAGAAAATGCGTACCAACAATTATCCGATGTGAAGAAGTTTGAATATTTATTGGACATGTCCATGTGGATGTTGACTGAAGAAAAGAAGAATGAACTTTTAAGGCAACGAGACAGTAAGCTTGCAGACCGAAGCTCTCTTAAAACTAAAACGCCAGAATTTTTTTGGATATGAAATTGAATTAAATGGAAGAAAGGGTAATGAGGAATTGCGAATATATAAGAAGCAAGTCAAGGCCCCACAGGCTAAAGCAAAAGCACCAGGAAAACGAGATTTTCAGGTTCAAGGTGATGAAATTTTCTGCTCACCCAGATCAGCATAAAAGGACCAAATCCATTCACATAAATACCAGAAAAAAAGCTAAATAGTTGTGCTTGATTTATTAATTATTTATATTTTTATTTGGAAGTGTTTAAATTAGATATTAGTATGTACGAATATTTCTCTATGTTTAATAATATATTTTCAAGCTTTATACTAGTTTTAGTTTGTTTTACTAAAACAGAATAGCTACCGAATATTAACTGTATGTGCCAAGTTAGCACCATAATCGTTGATTGTTCTTTACACCCATTCAAAGTCTTTCTTCTTTCCAAATGACTAATAGTACAACTATTCGTCAACATATAACATGAATAGATGCCACCTGGCCAGCTTAAAAATTAGCTGTATTCCCGGCCAATTAAGTGATCTGAATCTGCAGCTGAGACAATCCCCCGTCGTAGACGCCGCTAGTATGTATCCCTATAGTTGCATAAAAAAAAAATTCGAAAAAAATCCTCTTTCCGAGTGTCTCTCATCAACGAAAACTTGCATTATAGTTATACATACTAGCGGCGGGTACGACGGGGTAAACAGATGCTGGTGAAGCGCAGAATTTGATATTTATAATATGTAGATATAGTTACTTTATAATACGATTGTTTTTTTATGTTGTAATTTTGTCTAGGTCGACGGAAAACAAGTACGTTTCATGATAATGAAACTACTATTAACCGACGACGCCAGCTGAAATCAACCGAAAAGTAAACTTTGATTTTAATATAGATAAACGAGCATTGAACACCACAATGTATCAGAGAGAATGCAATGACATAGGAAGCATCATTAGAGGAAGAAGAGTCTCAAAGAAAACCCTACTCTGGTCCAATAGTCTAAACGAGTGGATTATATCATCTTCCTGTTACAATTCCTAGCTAATCGTTTTACCTCCTTAATGACTATTCTTGGTTTAACTAAAAGTGTACCTATACTATAAATAATTTGGCCGCTTCCTTTTGCAGGTAGGTAATGAAAAACTGTGGCCAATGTAAATACTGTTGCCCTCCACTCTTATGCAGGTTATGATAAAAACGTGGCCCGCTCTCTTTTGCAAGAAATGATAAAAAATCGTGGCCCGCTCTCTTTTGAAGGTAATGAAAACGTGGCGAGCTCTCTTTTGCAGGTAATGATACAAAAAACGTTACTCGTTCTCTTTTGCAAGTAATAATGTTTGTAACGTCGGTGTTGGTGAGCGGGCAGTCAGGAGATTGTCCAGGGCCGTTTTCCGACGTTGCTGGGTTTCAGAGCGCTGTTCTAGCTCTGCGGTTCGGGCGGTATACGGAATACACACACACCACTTAATCTACACTCACTCACTTACTTATACTAACTTAAGACTACGCGGCGTAGGTGCGTGGTAGGAGCGTGCGCTTATTATTCCTTAAACCAGCACGATTAACGTGCGCTTGTCGTTAGGAGTAGCCAACACGGGGCATGCGGGACGGAGCGTGCGCCCGCTATTCTTCTGACCAACACGATGACGTGCGCTTGTCGACAGAATAGCCAACACGGGGGATGCGGGACGGAATGTACGTGTGCGCTTACTACTCCTCTGACCAACACGATGAACGTGTGCTTCGTCGTCAGAGAAGCCAACACGGTACGGGGACGGAATTGATATTCGTGCGCTCGCTACTCTTTTGATCAACACGATTAACGTACGCTTATCGGCAGAGTAGCCTATACGGGGGAACGGGGACGGAATGCGTGCGCTTACTAATTCTCAGGCCAGCACGATTAACGTGCGCTTGCCGTTGAACTAGTCAACACGACTTGCGGATAGGACTGGACGGGAGATGTTTCTAGTCGAGCTGCTGGGAGGCGACTGACTAATCTGTCGGTGCTTGACTGACTTTTATAGCCAGCCTTCTGGTATTCCACTGGTGGGGGTCAACTCGGTTTACGTTGAAGTTGTACACTCGCGGTCGGATATTTTGTTTGAACGGTTACTAGTAGCTTTCGGATGATTTCACTTCGATGCTTACTGATCGACTGAGTGATCTTGCTACTGGCTGCCGGCTATTTATAGGCAGGCTGGCTGATGGCGTTGGCTGTAGAATGCTCCCTTTTACTATCACGCCACCAGAACGGGACACTACTGAGCTGCTTATCAGTAGTGTGCTCTCCTCTCGGCGGCTGGCTTACTTTGTTGCGGCTGCTAGACACTCGTTTTCGCTGGTGTCTAGCTGAAATATATTGTTACGCGCCACAAAGTGATACAACCGACATCTATTGGGAATGGAAACAACTTTAGGTTAGTGACATCCTAGTAAACTGGGTTTGGAGAATGGAATATTCAGGAAGGTTCTAGGATAATTCGTAGAGTATAAATACGGCGCTGTTCACATCCAGGAGGCGAGTATTATTTCAGACAGCGAAGTGAACGAAGTAAACTATTTGGATTGCGATAATTAGAAGTACAGTACTAGCGATAAATAAAGAGTTGATTTGATAATTATTTGTGAATTTGTGAGAGTAAACAGTAAAGTTAAATAAAGGAAGAACTTTTGAATTATATCTGAAATATTGTGTTTTAAATAACGAACTAAGGCCACGCTCGTAACAACTGGTGTCAGAAGTAAAATAAAATCGCGAAATAAAGTGGTGGCATTTGAATTTGAAATTCAAAGAGTAATTAATTTTGTGAAATCGTGTGTAAAAATTCCGAAAGATAATTTTATATTAAACTGTGAGTGAATTACAAAAGACGCAAGAATGGGACGCAAGCTAGAGGAGCTTCGCATACAAGAATTGAAAGTGGAGTTGGGGAAGCGGTCATTACAAACGACTGGCCTAAAGAATGTTCTAGTCGAGCGACTTAGACAAGCTTTGATAGAGGAAGAAAAGAATCCTGAGACATTCGTTTTCGAAGAAGAACCAGAAATTGAGGAAGAGCCTGCAATGAACATAGAACAGCTTTTAAGTACTTTAATGAGCAAAATGGAAGCCCGTTTTGATGAACAAAAGAATTCTCTCCAGGAACACAAGAAATCTATAGAAACCCGTTTGGACGAACAAAAGAATTCTCTCCAGGAACAAAAGAATTCTATGGAATCCCGTTTAGATGAGCAGAAGAATGCTTTGGATGAACAAAAGAATTCTATGGAATCCCGTTTAGATGAGCAGAAGAAATCACTGGAAACGCGTTTGGATGAACAAAAGAGTTCTCTGGAGAATTGTCTAGAAAGTCGCTTAGAGGAACAAAAGAATTTCCTGAAAAACTCGTTAGACGAACAAAATTTAAAAATTGAAGGAATCGAGCAAGAAGTGGCGGAAGTTCAACAAAAAGTGACCGAACAGCTTGACAACTTCAAATCAGATTTGGAGAAGATGAAGCATCGACAACCACGGCACGAAGGAATTGAAATATCCAATGCAGGCAGAATGAAACCTCCAATATTTGATGGACAAAATTCGTGGCATATTTTCAAGAGACAATTCGAGGCTGCTTCCGAAGTAAACGGATGGAATGATGCAGACAAAGCTACAGCTCTGGTATTAGCACTTCGAGGTTCTGCATCAGAGCTTTTACAAACTATACCGATAGAAAGGCAACGTGATTATACTTCATTAGTACAGGCGATAGAGTTACGTTATGGAGATGAACACATGCAGCAAGTATATCGCCTACAGCTACGCAACAGGATTCAAAAGCATGGCGAATCACTACAACAACTGCAGGGTGATGTGGAAAGATTAGCTTATCTCTCATACTCTAGCGTAAATGCAGATTTCCTTAATGAAGTGGCAACAGAAGCATTTGTGAACGCTATTGCAGATCAAAATTTACAACAAGCGTTGAGGCTAGCAGGAAAGAAATCAACAGCAGAAGCACTAGGCTATGCACTAGCGTATGAATCTGCCAGGCAAGCTTCCCGAAGTGCAGTACGAGTGAGAGAAATTTCGGTGGAGGAATGTACTTGTAATAGAATGCAGCCATCACAGAGCAATTCTTCACGTGGTATTCTGCGATGCTGGAATTGTAATAGACCAGGACACCTCCAAAGGGACTGCAGAAAACGCCGTCGAACAGAATCACCAGAAGAGGAGGTCAGAACAGAATGCCAAAGATGTCGAGCCAGGGAGCAAGCTATTCGGGGAGAGCCTAGAAATCAAACAGCGACTAGTCGCATCAGCTCCCCTGTTCAGCAGTCGGAAAACATGTAAAAACCAACTTCGGGGGGCAGAAGTTGGTTGGTAGAGTCGACAGCCCCGAAGTCATCATTCAGATAGCCCAGTTGCAGAGAAATAATAGCAGTCTTGTTATATATGGAAGTGTAGGAAAAAATGACTGCGTTTTCACTATCGACACTGGAGCTTCGAGATCAATTATTAGAGCGGATCTTGTCAAGAACAAATGGCTTCACAACACCACCAAATATTTACTAAGAACAGCAACTGGAGCCGCAGCACAGGTGTTTGGAGAAATAACTTTAGATGTTCAACTAGGCGAACTACTATTTCCTCACACTTTCCTGGTTTCAGACATAATGG
Organism: Dioctria linearis; assembly: GCA_963930735.1. Taxonomy (NCBI): domain Eukaryota; kingdom Metazoa; phylum Arthropoda; class Insecta; order Diptera; family Asilidae; genus Dioctria; species Dioctria linearis. The sequence goes on from OZ005740.1 coordinate 286,849,731, forward strand.
ATAAATGCATCCTTGGAGTAGACTTTATGACCACATATAAAATAAATTTAGATGTCGGAGAACGAATACTCAAATATGGCAACATAGAAATTCCTATGAGACTAGGAGGAGGAACAGATTATCCTGCAAAATTAAGGACGATGGTCTGTGAGAATATGACTCTCTCTGCATTCTCGGAGACGCTAGTATGGACAAAGCTTACTGATGACATCGGGACCTGCCGATTCTATCTGGTGGAGCCTAACCCTACAAAAGTAACATCGAACATCATCGCTGGTAAGACTTTAGTGAAGGCAGAAGGCGCAACATTAATTCCAGTCAGAGTGCTCAACACATCCGAAAATGAGGTACAACTAAAAGAAGGTGCTATAATTGGAAATTGTGAGCCTGTTTATCAGATTGTTAATTTGGAAAATGGTAGTAATATTAAGGAGGCAATACGTATACCAGCTACTACTCAACAGGTTCAGAAACTTCTTTCATCTAGTGCCTTAAGTGAACAGCAATACAACGATGCCAAAGATATGATCGATGAATTTTCGGAATTATTTGCAATGAATGATGATGATTTCGGCAAAACAAATCTTGTCCAGCATCGGATCAATACAGGAGATTCTAGGTCCATTCGGCAACCACCACGAAGACTACCATTAGCCAAACAACCAGAAGTTGCAGATATGATAAATTCCATGAAAGAACAAGGCATAATTGAGGAATCTAATAGCCCTTGGACATCGCCAGTTGTTTTGGTCAGGAAAAAGGATGGCAGCACACGATTCTGTGTGGACTACCGCCAACTAAATAATGTAACAAGAAAGGATAGCTATCCGTTACCAAGGATTGATGACACATTGGACACCCTTTCCGGAGCGCAATGGTTTTCCACATTGGATTTGAAGAGCGGTTACTGGCAAGTGGAAATACATCCCGAGGACCGAGACAAAACTGCTTTCTCAGTTGGAAGTGGCTTATGGCAATTCAAAGTTATGCCATTTGGATTATGTAATGCTCCAGCCACATTCGAACGACTCATGGAATGTGTTTTACGAGGATTAAACTGGAAAACATGTCTTGTCTACTTAGATGACATAATTGTGATCGGAAGGACATTCGAGGAACATAAAAACAACTTACGGGACGTACTTCAAAGACTGAGAGATGCGAAACTGAAGCTCAGTACGAATAAATGTGCTCTATTCAAGAATGAAGTAAAATATTTGGGGCATATAGTTTCATCACAAGGAGTAAGAACTGATCCAGAGAAGATAAGAGCTGTGAAAAATTGGCCTGTTCCAAAGGACAAACATCAATTAAGGAGTTTTCTTGGATTAGCTACCTACTACAGGCGATTCGTAAAAGGTTTTGCAGATATAGCAAGGAGCCTACATCAACTTACAGAAAAAGGAAAGCCGTTCATATGGTCAGATAAATGTAACGAGAGTTTTGCAAATTTGAAGCAACAGCTCTGTGGAACTCCAGTGCTTCACTATCCAAAGCTGGGAAAAACTTTTATATTGGACACGGATGCCAGCAATGTAGGTATTGGTGCAGTGCTTTCACAGGAGGAGGATGGTCAAGAGGTGCCAGTAGCTTATTTTAGCAAAGCACTCTCAAAATCAGAGAGAAATTATTGTGCTACAAGGAAAGAGCTACTTGCCATTGTAAACTCAACCAAGCATTTCCATAAATATCTCTACGGGCAGAAATTTATCCTCCGCACTGACCATGCAGCGCTTAAATGGCTTTTGCAGTTTAAGAACCCTGAGGGGCAAGTGGCGAGATGGATAGAGCGACTCCAAGCTTATGACTTTGAAATCCAACACCGAAGAGGACGTATCCATGGAAATGCAGACGCCCTTTCACGACGTCCATGCAAAGTTGAATGCAAACATTGCGTTCGGCTGGAAGAAAAAGAAACGGAGGCAACTATACAGCTAATGACGGTGGAACCATCGACAGGTTGGAACAAGGAGAGCTTGCGAACAGCTCAACGGGAAGACCCAGACATAGCACCTATTCTTGCTTGGAAAGAAGACATGGAAAGACCACAATGGCAAGATATCTCGGAGAGGAGTGAGAAACTGAAGAGCTACTGGGCTCAATGGAACTCTCTTCACGTTGAATGTGGTATATTAAAGCGCAAGTGGGAATCAACTAACGGCGAGTCATTCCGAATGCAAATAGTCGTGCCAGCATCCCAGGTCAAAGATGTTCTAGAAGAAATGCACAGTGGATCATCTGGAGGACATTTGGGGGTGAATAAAACAATTTCCAAAATACGTGAAAGGTTTTATTGGTTACATATGCGGGAGGATGTTGAGGAATGGTGCCGCAGATGCACTATCTGTGCTTCTTGCAAAGGACCACCACACAGAAGTAGAGGAGAAATGCATAAGTATAATGTAGGAGCCCCATTTGAAAGGATAGCCGTAGACATCGCTGGACCTTTTCCAGAAACAGATAACGGTAACCGTTATATATTAGTTGCTATTGACTATTTCAGTAAATGGCCTGAAGCTTATGCAATCCCTAATCAAGAGTCTACCACAGTAGCGGATCAAGTAGTAATGAATTGGGTCAGTAGATTTGGTGTTCCTTATGAACTTCATTCGGACCAAGGACGGAACTTCGAATCACGGACTTTCCAAGAGATGTGTAAAATTCTGGGAATAAGAAAAACCAGAACAACTCCTCTGCATCCACAATCTGATGGCATGGTAGAGCGCTTCAATAGAACATTGGTCGAGCATCTAAAGAAAGTAGTCGACTATCACCAACGCGATTGGGATCGACATATTCCCATGTTCTTAATGGCCTATCGATCAGCTGTACACAACACGAACGGACAAACTCCAGCAAAAGTGATATTCGGAAAGGAGATGCGTTTACCTAGCGATCTCAAGTTTGGTACACCCAGAGGTGAACAAAAGTTACCAGACGATTATGTATCGGAACTTAGACAACGATTAGCTGATGTACACGAAGTCACGAGAGCAAAATTAGCAATAAATACCGATCGGATGAAGACCCGCTATGACTTACGTGCTAACTCAGCAGGATTTCATGAAGGTGACCTTGTTTGGCTGTACAACCCGAAACGACGTAAGGGACGTTCTCCCAAATTACAACAACACTGGGAAGGACCGTATTCAGTAGTGACTAGAATAAATGACGTAGTATATAGGATTCAGCGGGGTACAAGAGGCAAACGGAAAATCGTTCATCTAGATCGTTTATGTCAATACTGCGAGCATCAAGACCGTGGATCACCTGTTGTTCGGGACGAACAATTTTAAGAAGGGGGCAGTGTTACGCGCCACAAAGTGATACAACCGACATCTATTGGGAATGGAAACAACTTTAGGTTAGTGACATCCTAGTAAACTGGGTTTGGAGAATGGAATATTCAGGAAGGTTCTAGGATAATTCGTAGAGTATAAATACGGCGCTGCTCACATCCAGGAGGCGAGTATTATTTCAGACAGCGAAGTGAACGAAGTAAACTATTTGGATTGCGATAATTAGAAGTACAGTACTAGCGATAAATAAAGAGTTGATTTGATAATTATTTGTGAATTTGTGAGAGTAAACAGTAAAGTTAAATAAAGGAAGAACTTTTGAATTATATCTGAAATATTGTATTTTAAATAACGAACTAAGGCCACGCTCGTAACAATATGTAACTTCGTTACATGTTGTAGCCCATCGTACAGTCGTGCTTTCCTGTGGAGAAGAGCACCACAGGGGGAAAATTCAGGTAGGATAATTTAAAAATTAAACACTCTCCTCTCTAGGAGAATGGATTTAATTCCAAAAACTTTAATTTATACTTTTACTTTATTCTCAACAAAACTTGGAATAATTATTATTAAAAAAGGCTGACTATAAATTATAGAAATTTTAATTAATTTCGCCAAGACTTCCGATCGTGTATGCACTTGAAGAGTGCTTTTCCTGAACTCAGCTTTCTTAGCGTTGCAACATATTCTCATCAAAAAATAAACTGACGCCCTCGCGTCACAAAAAACTCTATGGATTGCTATGGATTGACCAATCGGATCACTAGTTGTGAAGAACATAGCGAGAAACGAAAAAAATGATCAAGAAGTAAAAAGATCATGTGAAGGCAAAACATGTGACTGTAATTTATTGGTTTTGCTTTTGAGAAATCTGATACTTGCTCTTCAGATTATGAGCAGTATGCAATTTAAGGCATAGAAACTTAGTGAGTTATGTGCACAAAAATGTCATGTGATACGTATTTTGTTTATTTTAGATATTGGGCTATTTTAGACAGTTGGTAATTTATGGTAATAAGTAATGTTAGTGTTTGCTAAGTACGCAATTCACTTTGAGTTGGTCCTTTTGCAAGGACTTAAAAATATCAAATACTTATCCGAAGGAAAAGGAATACAACGATGAGATATCTTCCTCACCGATAAAATCTTGTCAAATATTTGCTTCGCATTTCGCATATGTTGACTCTAATAGCATCATTTGTACTACCTCTGCCACAATCTCAACTATCAACAACCTCGCTAACATTAGATGTATCGGAAATATTAAATACCTTCAATTGTGACATAAATGCAAATCCTGATAACATCCCAAATATGTTATACATACGTTGCTGTCTTACATTAGCTTATCCAATAAGTTATTTATATAATTTGTCAATTATTAATAAGACTTTTTCTAAGATCCATTCCCATGTTACACCGATATTTAAATCAGTCAAAATCCGAGATCCATTGTGAACTACCGTCCAATTTCTATTTCCAATGTGAAGAAAAAAATTGCAATTCATCCAACTAAGAATTTTATCTGTAATATGCAACACGGACTTTTCTCTGGTAGGTCCACTATTACAAACTTAGTCTTTTTTCTTACATTGTTGCAGTAGCTCTTGATGACGGCCAGCAGTTGATTTTACAAATCTTGGTAAAAATGGAACATATTGGTATGCATAGTGATGCTATTGCATGGTACTCTTTCTAAATCGGACAGGGAAAATAATAGTCTTCAATGGATTTCAGTCTCCTTGATATGTCCGTCAGGAATTTATATTAATGATTTTCCCTCCCAGTTAGTCTTTAAGTGTGTACTCCATGTGGCTTACGCAATCTTTTGAAAGTTTCTGTTACATGAAAATCAATTCTTAATCCTTTGGTTAAGGAGAAAATTTCATCACCATGAACCCGGAAACCACGTTTATCTAGTTCTGGGCCTTGGCTTGCTTCTTATATACTCTCAATTCCTCATTACGTTTTCTTCCATTTAATTCAATTTCTTATCCAAAAAATTTCTGGCGTTTTAGTTTTAAGAGAGCTCCATTCTGCAAGTTCACTATCTCGTTCCTTTAAAAGTTCATTCTTCTTTTCTTCAATCAACATCCACATGGACATGTCCAATAAGTATTCAACCTTCTTCACATCGGATAATTGTTGGAACGTCTTTTCTGTATCGGCTGGTTTTCTTGCTTTTTTTACTGAAAGTTGAAAATTCTGCGGCATCTTCCTCTTCGGGTTTATCATCGTCCTCGATATTTATAAGTCTCTGCCATGCCTTAACTGTATCTGGTCGGTATCAATGTTTTATCGGTTCATCAATCATCATTTTGCGTTTTTTCTTCTCAACAACAATAGCTCTCTCACATTTTTCAAGAATAAAATTAGCCCGATTTGTTAAACGGTCAGCTTGTGAATGAAGTTCACGTTTTAAGTAGTTCTTTCTTTTACTATATCTAGTATTCTAAAGGAAGTGGAAAGTCTTCTTTCAACACTTTAACGGCTGATTCGAATGTTCTTAAGGTGACAACAAATCTAACTTCAAAACAAAATTGCTTGAGATTACACTTTTTTTAAATATATCAGTAACCAGCCGTAACCGCTTCGAATATGTTTTTTCCAAAGCAGTTGGAATTTCTTAAGCTGGGATGTATACAGATTTTCTGTTAAGTTTGTTGGTATTTCGCTGGAGAATGGAGATATATCTGAAGTTCGTTTGACCCAGTGTTGTTATTAAAGGAGACCATTCTTTCATTTTTAAGTTAGCTCAATGGTGATATATATTGCCTTCTGATCTTGGCTTGAAATATCGTCCTACTCGGAATTGCTCTCAAAATAAAACTTCTTCCGGAGCGTTATAATTTAAATTCCATTTTATTTAAAATGAGTGCTCCATCGCACCGAATCGTTACTCCAAGGTTTTGAAACTTAGTGAACAGTATGTGAAGTAGGCATTTTATGTATATTGACACAAGAAATTATATCAGGTACTGAGCGGTTGTTAAATAAATAATACCACAAAAGTGATTTATAGTTTGTGGATATGCTTCTACTTATTCATAATTTATAATGAAAATATGGTTTCTGAAAATAATTCGTAAATTTATTTCAGCGTGTTGAAAATGAGAATTATATATATAGATTTCAAAACTGAATTGACATTATTTTTACATTTGACAAGACAAAAAAAAAAAACAATAAACATAAAAGTCAATTTCTATACAGCCTACTAATATTTTAACACAGCCTATTATACTTTTTATGCAATGTATCAAACAGATGCGCTTCCCTAGTATCTGGTTATGAAATTCATATAGATCAGATCCGCCTTAAGCCACGATAATACTTTGTTATTAAATAAAATTCGGCTAACCTAACCCTTGCATTAAGAAATCTTTAATAAAAGTATGCGAAACTTGCCACGATGACGTCATGCAATCATATCAATAGATAAATCATTCCATATTACGTATGTGCGAAAAAAGCAGTTAAAATCCATTGAAAAATATAAATCTGGTGACTCTTCATTGACTGGCAGCATATACCCACAACTATGTTTTTATACATATAATCAAATCACAATCCTTGAGTAGCATATTTGGGCATATTTGCATATTCCGACATAGGGTAAATATTTTGACAGCTGTCAAGATCCCTGCACGTGCAGCAGACGGAGTGTATGACATGATGACAAGATAAGTGAAATTTCATTGATTTGGAGAAAATGCTCTCCCTTTTCTGGAAAATGTGCACGATACGACGACGATGACGGGATATTGGAATATTCTGGAGGAGATAACGTTGCCCGCTTGGCGACGCATGAAATTGATTAAAATTTATCTAGAAAAGCTTTTAAGGTCGAATCTATTTTCCATTTTATAATTTGACTGTGTCCGTTAGTCTGATTGGCGTTAAATCGGAAATTTTCCCGAAAGTTTTTGAACATTGCAATGCCAGAATAAAAGTCAATTAGCAGTAGAAAGGGGAGTGTGGGAAAAATTTGTAGGAATATATAACTTCCTAGGGGGAGTATAAAGTAAAATTAAGTAAAAGGGGGAATTTCCATCCATTAGGTCATTTTAAAATTTTTAAGCACTCATCCTCGAATACATACATAGGAAATTTTTCGCTCCTTTAGTCTGATTTCTGTTCTATTTGAAACCCGTCACTATATAGAATTCTAAATAGCATTTTCTCCTTCGCCAGGTGAATGACAAATTTACCTGAGATAAATCTACAAAAGTTTATTAAGACAAATGGGCTCTGATGCGAAAAGTCTCTGTTGTAACATTCGCTTTAAGTTTTTTTTTTTTTTTTTTTTAAGAGGAAATTTCTGCCAACTTTCACGAACTTTAAAATCGGTTTGTCTTGAACTGCGCTGACAGTTGACAAAGGAGGTCATTAGTTAAATTCAGACACGGTACGTCTTAAATTAACTTACGATGTTATCTTGTTTTCTTTGAATTTAAAATAGAAGCTAGTCACTAATTAAATATTTAATGGAATTATGAATTACTTGAAACAAAATCTGTGTAAGCATATAAGAAGGTTCTTTCGCAAAATATTGAAAACTGCCTAATATAGTAGTACTCGTCAACAATCTATTTACTTGTAGACTTTATACCCACAGATAATATCCGCTATAACTGAATAGCTTTTTTATGATTAATCCTATTAAATTTTAATGAGATTTTTACTTACCTTCCATAGAATTTCTATGTTCACATCATTAGTCAGAAAAAATATCAGAATGAAGTAGAGTAACAGCAGAAATCCCTCTAGACTGTAGGAAGTTATTTCTCTCAGGCTGGTAGACTGTGTATGTATGCGATAGACGTTGGTAACCATATGCTTTGCATCAGTGATATGTTTTTCGGTCGCCTTTAATAAACACCAGACATTTTCTTTCACATCATTTCGTATAGTAAAATTTTGGGACAGATTTAGTTATAGTTTATGTTTTAATTTGTGCATTCTCTTGAGTTTGTAGTGCTTTTATGAAATTGATATTTTTGTGAATTCTGGCTTAGGCAGGTAGCTCAGTTAGCAGAAACTATGGCTGCCATCTCCGAGGTCGTGGCTTCGAATCACACTTCGACATGTCTTACCCTTTCTGCTCCTATCTAGTTTTCTTTCTTTCTTTTGTAGCCTTTTAGGTTCTCCTACTGTTTGCGCAATGGCAAAATACTGCTTGTAGGGCTGGTTTTAAGATACTAAACAATTCGCGTTAACCTTTAATAAACTTATTTTAATTTTAATCTCTCTGGGCTGATACAATTTGTTGCGCTCGTGCTTTATTAACGACTACTTCGTTTTCTTCTTGTAGGAATTTCGTATTTTTATTTCAAATGTTACGCTGTTTTCTACAAACTAACGTTTATGCTGCATCGACGGATTCCGAAATCATGCGACTTTCAGACACCAACTTACCAATGGCCTCCGTGCTTGGGATCTTTCGTCCGCTTGCCATGAAAAAAACAAATGTATAACATTTTTTTTTATGTTATTAAGCCAAGCTTAGGGGATATCCTATGATGCAAAGCACATCATGGGTGGAAAGAGATAGGGAAAGGATTCGGGGACATAAGGAAAGTGGCGGAGGTGCCGATGTATGTCACTCTTGAAATTTCGCAGATTGTAAGCCCGAGAAAATACGGGATGGTAGACTGTTCCACATTCGCAGAGTTCAGGATAAGAAACTTCACGGAATTTTACCGTACGGCCGAAAGTATTTTGAAGGGTGAAAGGATGTGCGCGGCTTGCATCGCGAGAAATGTGTGCAGGAATTAATCTATATGAAAAGTTATTGCCAAATAGCCAATGAATTTAAAGGTTTTCTTTTGGACAATATCCAATGAAGCCAAGGCTGTACGTCAGTTCCATCCTAGATATGAGAATTTTATTCCATTCTAGGTCTGGTACAGGACTTGTAGAGAAGCTCTAGATTTGATAGGCTGACATATTTCTTACACCTTTTCAGAAATATAAGATATTTGGATGCTTCTTTTGCAACAGGGAAGATGTTGTGTGTCCTGCTTAATTTACTGGAAATGTTAATGCCAAGAATGCTAAGTTACGGTGAATCTGAAATTAAGGCTCCATCAAATGATATGGGAATGGTTAAAATATATTTTGTTTTAAAGAAATGAAACAGCTTTGGGTCTTACATACATTGAATTCAAGGCTATTCAGTTTGCCCCAAACGAGAATAATATCAAGAATATTAAGAGGATGGGGAGAAACCAAGTGCTTTAAGCATGGCTAAAAGGGCAGGATGCTAGACTCTATCAAAGGCCATTGAAATATCCAAAGTAGTGGTTTTGAATGCACCAAAATTGTGGAGACTACGGTTCCAACGATCCGTAAGAAAAGCCAGCAAGTCTCTAGATGAGTGTGATATCCGGAAAACATATTGGCGATCGTTGATGAGTTTCCAGATGCTTCCTTAATTTGAAGTTAACGATAGATTTCAAAACTTTTGAAAAACTTGGTCGATAATTTGAGGGATCGCTACTCTCCCCTTTTTTGGGAATCGGCTGAACGTGTTGGAAAGATTCCTGTCGAATAAGACAAGTAGAATAGTTGAATAGTACAGCGTTCATAGGGTATTTTATTTTTTCCAATTTTAGAATTACATAAATTTCAAAACAAATATTTCAAAAAAAAAACTTTCAAAATTCCAGAACATATTTCTTCGACTCATTGCAAAAAATGCAAAGAATTTTACCGGGGTTGCAATTATTCCAGGATTTTTTGTTCAGAGAATTAGAAATATTCTGAGATTCTGCGATTTCAATTCATGGATTGAGAAATTACAATACTTCAATCCGTGTGTCCAATGGTAAGCAAACTTCTCCAACTGACTTCCACAAGTGACTTGCGCAAGTTTTTATTTATTTTTTATTGAAACAGTAACCGCAAGTGAACTTCCAGAAGTTTTGATACTTGAGGTATTTACGTGCAGAAATTCTAGAAATCATGTTAAGACACTTTTTATTTACTTTCAGAAATTAGTTTCAGATCTTGTTGTTCGCTACAAATTTTTAAAGAATTTGCAGAAGTATGTGTGAAAAAGTTTAATTTTTATCAATTTTTATTTTGTTTATGATTATAAGATACAGTGGTTTTTCGCAACTATTGTAGGAAATATTTTATTGAAGCAACTACTCCAGTCCTTCGAATGTAAACATTCATTGACAATATCAACTACGTACTCTTTAATATCGTACAAATACGAAACAAAACAGAATTTTAGGCAATCTTTGTGTAATAAATTTGCGTAAAACTAATATAATAATAATTATGTGTTTCTCTTCTTTACTGTGGCTAAAAAAAACATGATATCGTAAGCCTAATCTTAGTATGCCATTACTTGGCCTACTGACCGATAGAACTTTTTATTTTAGCTGGATCCTCTATTCTCAATTCGATCCACAATTTTGCACTTCTTGTTCGGAAAATTTTTGTTTAGAGCCTTTACTCACGAGTTCAATTTCCTGCGGCAAGAAATTCTGCTACCTCAGCAGAACATTAGCGAAGACGGTACATCCTAATGAGGAAGTAGTAATGGGGACGATTTGCTACAGACGAAATAAGAAAACCCCAAATCCTATAAAGGGAAGCGGTGCAATGAATTATGAATGAGTTATCATTTTAATGACTTCATATTAGATGTCACGAAACTATTTCAACTGTATTTTTGGGTGATATTGAAAATTTTTACGTCTCTTCTTCCAAGACGGTTAAATGCTTCGGCAGCATTAAGATGTTAAGGAGAGATCTAGATCTTCTTCTTTTAGGTGAGAATTTCGTTCGTTTTAATTAGTAGAAATTTGATGAAAGTATTCATAACAATTTCTGACTTAATTAGTTAATACTCCTGGCGATCAGGGCAGATCAAGCCTAATAGTTCCCTGGATATATGGTGACTTAAATTAGTAAATTATTTATTCGAAAATCTGGTTTGCTTTTCAGTAAACATCAACATATTTTATCCGCCAACATATATTTTCACAATATTAGCAATCAACTAGATTGCTAATCTTTTAATTACTCAATTAAGCTACCTTGTGTGCAAGGTATAAAAGGAAGCTTAAGGAATACTGAACAAAAATTAAAAATCTTTAACTTTTGAAAAATCTTCTGTAATAATACCAGTCATGCCCTACGGGTAGTCTGTAACAATTAGCCTAGAAGTATGACTACCACCATGTGGATCTACATTTTACAAATTAGTTTAGATAGTCATATCCAGTTAGGTTCAGTATATAATGCAATATAGTCAGGGGCATTTGCATCGTCAACTAAAATTACATCCAAAATATATTTTGGTACATAATAATTGCCCTGCTAGTGAAATTTGTACACATCTCAGTGAACAGTATGTAGATATTTGATTAACTCAATAAATAATTATCTAATTTAGTTTTATTTCCGGCGGACACTATCTATAATGGATTATTTATTAATATTTTGTTTTTAATTTTCCTTGCAGATCACATTCGAGATTTTAGCTGTGGGAAATTATATTACAAGACATTTCATTTTGACGAAGTTAACAATGCCATATATGTGGGAGCAATGTAAGTATAGTAAGAAAATACTTTTTCCATATTCTCTTTTATTTATTAGTATATAACTTTAAAACTTTCTAAATCTCTGTACTTCTTCCTCTTCAAAATTTTCTGTTTGTTTTTGTTTTTATTACAAAAATGTAAAGTAATAATTTTTAAGCCTAGAGGTCAGAAATCTACCATTGTTCTATGTCCTGGTCTAGGTTCCCTTATGAAAACCTAATTTATTTGTTATTTAATATTTTACTTAAACTCTACCTTAATGTACTCTGCTCTGCATGCGCTAGGTAAACAGGATATTTCAGATAAAAATGCCATCCTTGCAGGAAGTGATAGGGAAGCTCGAGAAACGAAAAAATGTATGGACCGATTTCAATCCTTCTAACGGAATTCGACTTAAAAGGGATATTGAATTTTCAAGGCGCAGGATTTTGCATTTTTGTTGGTATCTTTAAAGTTACACAACGTCGGATAGAGAGCTATCTAACACGCATTTTAAAGCAGGCAAATAATTCTTGAATTGAGATAGTTTTGAAGGCTTTACATACATAAGATGTCTGTCGAGATATCAAAACTTGAATTCAGACTTTCTCCATACGAAATTTCACATTTTTTTGTACTGAAAGTCCATTATCTCAGAAAATTCTCTTATAATTTTTTTTATTTTATTCCCTTAAAGAAAGTTCAATTCGGTTTTCTTTTAAGTTGTTTTTGTTTCATCCCGTTATCTTTCGTTATCTTTGTCTATTCAAAAGTTACCGAGCTTATCGCGTGACCTTTACTTTCCATTTAAATCTCCTGACGGTGATGGTATACTTTCAGTGTTACTGCAAGAAGCGCTGGATTACAGTCAGCAGGATGTATTCTGACTAACTAAGGCTCTTTTTGTACCAAAAGCGGAAAAAAACCACCCAGCGAGGCAAAATTATACAGGCCTATCAGTCTGATATCATTTCTCCTGAAAACTCTGTAGAAATAGTAGAGTAATAAGCAACTATATTCAAAAGCTGTCCACTCAATGCCAACATATGCCAACAAAGCCTCACAAAAAACGGAGGCCCTGGTATGTTCCCTCATGGACAAACAAGGCGCATTCGACAATACTCTCTTTGACGTGATCAAGAGGGTATTCGAAGACAGAGGTATAGAAACCTGCATCGTCAGATGGATTGGCAATATGCTTGAGAAATGCTGCATAACAGCTATCCTAACCGACAAATTCACAACAATTATGGCCACTAGAGGCTGCCCGCAGGGCGGGGTTCTATCCTTAAACCCGGACTCTTGCAGTAAATTTAATAGCTCATCCATACCTAAGAGCCGGGTTTAAGACCGAAGGATATGCTGTTGACATTGCCATCTATGTTAAAAGAAAGTTTGAATCAGCTTTACCCGAACTTATGCAAACTGCGTTCAACATAGTTACCGGATGATGTCAGAACATGGGACTATCTATAACCCGAAGTAAAAGAGTGCTAGTTCCCTTTGCTAAGAAAATAAGTCTCCAAATTCCATCTCCTAAGTTAAATGGAATTTCTATAGAATATTCAAAAGAAGAAAAATATCTTGGAATAATCCTAGATAGCAAGCCTACCTGGAATCGCCACCTTAAAATGATAACTAACAAAGCCATGTGGGCATTCGGGAAAAAGTGCGGTCTGAGCCCCGAAATGACCCTAAGGATCTTCTAGTGTATATAGTCAGACCCATACTTTCTTACGAGCCTAACACATTGCAGGCAATCACCAGGAGAGCCCTTGATATGGTGCAAAGGTTGGCATGTTTAGGCATCACTGGCGCCTTCACACGGTGTCCTCAATGTGCACTTAAAGCCATTTTTGGCTTACAGCCACTCTACCTTCTTATCCAGAGACAAGCAGCGGCTAGTATGCTCTGCAAGGAAAGGCTAATGTATCGCTTTTCCTCCAATGTGGGTCATCTCAATATCTTCGAGAACGTCAACATTAACGAACTAGATGCTCCAACGGATACTATGCCTAACAGACTTTCCGTTAAAAGAGGTTACCAGGAAACCGTTATTGAAAGAAGCCAGATACTAGACGTAGAGCTGCAGTTCTCGCAACGGGCCCAAGTCTATTATTCTGGCGGATCCCCGAAGGATTGAAGACAGGCGCTGGGTGGTTACTCCAGAAGTGGAACTATACATTCACCTTGGTGTCTCACCTTCCATTTTTCAGCCAAACTACAGCTGCTACTCGAAAGTCCAGCTACTGTCTAGGGACAACCAAGTAACGTTGATTTGGAGTCCTGGATACGAAGAAGTTAACGGTAATGAAAAAGCGGACGAACGGGATAAAACCGAAGCTGAAGGTCCGCATTTGACTTATCAAAAAGCCACTTTAAGGGGGAAGTACTTAAATGAGAAAGCAGTTATGAGGGAGGCGAAGAAATATTTCAATCCCTCTCCTCTCTAAACGCGCCAACTTGGACTTAGCAGACAGTCGCTCAGACTGTTTGCTTACGCAGTCACTGGCAATGGCCCCTTCCGTCACTTCTTGAAGAAGACAGACAAATCCGACAGTGAACTGTTTCGACTGTGCGAAGAGAAAGATGAAATCTCCGTGCATGTTAACCACCCTTAGAGGAATGAAATAGAATAGATCAACTATGGTCACGGTTTAAGCATGATCCTGGAAACCAAGTCTCCACTACTCTTAACATTAGCATTTACTTTCGATCTCTATTTAAAATCTTACGACTAGTTATTAAAATGAATTATTGGATATGTTTCACATGTATTTAGTAGGTACGTCGCCAGAATTTTAAAATGTATCAATAATCGTTATTTACTATCTTTCAACTAACTACTTAACAATCAGGTAGAGAGTTCAATTGCAAGCCAATGCTCTACTTTTACTCTGCATGTTTACCTAAATTATATGACTGTTTACGTAAATGGTTTGAAGGATATCATGCACGTCTTATTTAAAGCTAAGTTGGTAGACTGCTGGAACCTGAAATAATGAAACAAAACGGACTTAAAAGAAAACGACATCAGGCTGTATTTAACGTAATAAAATAAAAACAATTATAAGAGAAATATCCGAGAAATTGGACTTTCAATAAATTGTGAAGACGGTCTAAGACTTTAGCCTGGAAGACAGTGGTGTGTTTTCCAAGTGAGTACTCCCAGTATCGGGCTAAGGAAAGTAGGCGCCCGCCCTAGTTCCCTCATTAGTGAGAGAGCCGCCGGCGAACATTTTTAGAGCGGACTGGGGAAACATCACTCAGTCCATGATTCCCTTACACGAAAGCTCAGAGAGAAGCGACGCCCAAAACGAAGCTCAGGTACATACCATCGCATCATAATTTTATAATGATTTTCTATTTACCTTTATTTCTGTATGTAAAATTTACTATCTATAGGCAATTAACTAAATAGATAAATAAACAAGTAAAACAGCTAGAATTGGTCTAAGAACAAATTCTTATGATACCTACCCTAGTAGATGAATGCCCGAATTAATTTTTATGGTGATCCATCTGTGGAATTTTGAGTTTGGAAGTGATTTTTCGCTTAGATTTCTAGAACAGTTCATCGGTCTGCAAAAAATGATTATTACAAATTTCATAGGATTTCATAATCTGAAGAACTTTTTAGTACAATAAAAACGTCCTAAATTTTTAGATGGCAACACGAAGATGGGGATGCCCGATTTAGTCCATATTTCAAATTTCATTTACTATTGCTATGCAAACACCACGTGTCAATGTTCATCTCTCGCCAAATCCACGCGCTCTCAGGCAGTGTCCATATAAATAGTAAAAAATGAAATTTTTGTATGGCAACTGTACGAAGGAGTTGCCCGATTTGTCCCATTTTTTAACTTAAAATTACCTTTTTTGTTAAAAAAAAAGCCCACATGCAAGATTTCAGCTCTGTAAGTGAACACTTTGTCGAGTTATTGTGAGAGAGAACGGACAGACATACGGACAAATGGGCTGGCAGGCAGACGGCTGGATAGACAGATCGACATTCACAAATCAAAACGGAAGGACAGACTATAGATTTTATCTAGGGTATAATAAATTTTAATATATCAATCAAATTTGCGAGGTACAAATCATGTAAATGACTTCTGCATAAACTCAATTCGTGAACTGTAAAGAAATTTATTTGAATTCCATACAATCGACGTATATTCCAATTGGGACATGTAAATAAATTTAAGTTTACGAGGACCACAGAAATCAGATAGATTTCCTTTTATGAAACACGTTGGTCTAAGGCAATGGAATACATTTACTGAATAAAAAGTATTGAAATAAACTCATATTGAAATACCACCGAATGATATACTCTCTGGGATTTTTTAGCACGATCTGTGTAACAAAATGGTAATTCCGAACTGTCTTTTCCTACGCTTCGCCGAACGAAAACATGTCTTAGGACAACCATGCCCAAACAAGATTGAATGGCTTGGCACTGTTATCCAACCCCCATAGAAACTATTGAACATTCAAAAAGCTTGGATAGCACCGAATGGTTCTATAAACTGTTTTTTTTTTTATTGTTACAATAAACTTTTTTGAATATTGTGTAATTTTAGTAACCTATGAATAATACATGTAACGTTTCTTAATTGATGAAAAATAATTATGCCTTAAAGCATGCCACACAATTAATATGATTTTTGAGTCTATAATTGTGGAATAATTTATGAAACTGATTTTCCCCAAAGGCGACTTCTTTATCTGCCACTAAAACAGGTCACCAGCTGTCCTCTTCGAACATGACGGACATAAAACCATTTATCATAGTCAGACTTATTGCGAGCTTTACTAAAGATATATTGTTGACAAGCACTTCTTTCTTATCACAAAGTTTATAATTTTGATATGACTCAAGTCAACAAACAATAACAAAGTAAATATAAAAACGGCACGAAGGAAACAGATCCAAAACCAAGCCTCAGCTACAGAGGGCGCAATTAAAATCAACCAAGTATTAAGCCTACTAAATGGCTCTGAACAACTGCTGCAGCAGTAAGTAGTAAAGTAACACAAGCCTCAAGTATATTGTCAACAGGGTCAATAAAACAAATTTTTATGGTACGAACTTCTAAATCAGCAACAACAATTTTTGACATTTTAAAAATTGTTAGTAAAGTTGTAAAACAAACAAGAAACAAATTTAGTTTATTTTTTTTAATAAGAAAAATCAATTTGTTCATGCAACCTCCGATAATCATATTAAAAGTTTGCCATTATTTTTCCTTCACAAATTTTGGTTCTGTTTTTGTGACATTGCTCCTGACATATTTCTAATTAAAAAAATATTTCATTCAGTGTTTATTATAAGTTTACAAAATATACAACTTAAGAAAAAATGCATAATATAAATCATATTGTAGAATATTAGGGGCTTTCGGCAAGCACTGTCTCAGTGAGACAACTGAGACAAAACTTTAAGCAACCGTCTCAGTTGTCTCAGTTTAAACCAATCAGCTTATTTGCCAATTTTGACATTTAAATAATTTTGACCACAGAAAATGGATAGTTAATAAATTGAGGAAAGTGTTGTTAGTTCAATCAAATAGCTCACTAAACTTTAATTAGTAATTAAAATCACAAAATAACGAAACTGAGTCATCTGAGGCAAGAAAATTCAGTCTCAATTGTCTCAGTTGCACAGTGATTGCGTTCGAATTTTGTAGCTCAATATGGAAGTAAGACAGTTCACCGAAAGTGCAGTCTCAGTGAGCCAAGTGAGAAAATCTCATTTGTCTCACCTGAGAATGTGCTTGCCGAAAGCGCCTATTGCAAGTGGCCAACGATTTGTTCAACGTTTGTAGAAATAAGTGCCAAGTATTTTTATCCATATTTATTATTTATGCCGAACTTCCTAAGCGGCAGAGAGACTATAAGAGTAGCGTCTTCTGATGCAGAAAAGTATAGGCTTGGAAGTAGTGGTTTCCGTGAGGAATTGTTCTTACAGTAATAACTCGTGCTGAAGCCAAAGCGCAGCCAATATCTTCGGACTGAAGGATCGTGTTAGAGGTAGGAGCTCTTGGTCGAAACTAGAGCACAGCTGATGACTTCGGCAGAGAACTGGAGGATTGTTCTTGAGTTGGTAGTTCTGGTCGAAACTAGAGCACAGTTAATGACTTTCGACAGAGGCTTGGAGGGACCATTTATTTTCTTGGAACGAATATCTTCACCAGAGAACTGAAGAACGATTTGCCTTCCCGTGATTGTGCTGTCCCTATGACAGACCGTTCGTGGAATTACTTATGTTAACTGAAACGGCCTGTCCTTATGACAAACAGTTGGAGAACTATTTCGTATCGGTATAGTTGACTTGTACACCATCAATGAGAGTAACGTAGTTCATATCGTAGCTATGTCGACTGGATGGATGGGGTTTACTACCACAGAGTGCCTTCAAGGATAACGTCAGAAACCAGATGGATACAGTTGTTGCAGTTAGATAGGTCTTCTAGTAATGGAACAAGGTATAGCACAATTATTGCTAGCGTCAACCTGAGGTAAGTGCCCGCCGTCCACAGAATGCTACTTCTCTAGTATGGGGTCGTCTTATTAACGATGTCGTAATCAAGACGGTTCAATGGTGTTGAATTGCTGGAGTGCGAGCTATAAAAGAAAAAGATTATCTACTCCCTGGAATTAATATAAAAGGAAAACATCCATTCTTCTTATGCAGCGGAATCGGTCTTTCCTTGTTTGAATTTTATATTACTCTTTTGTAGTTGTTTGGTTTTATAATTGCAGAAAATCCTTTTTTTTATTCCTTATATTTCTTCTGATATGAACAACTTTCTAACGCTATTTACATTTTTTTTTGTTTTTTGCAATATTTTAAATTAATCTCCCTTCTGTCATCAACCAAAATGTTTCAAAGTACTTTTTATTTAAAATTTCTCTACAGCGTTTACAACGGCCTTAGGCTTATCGTCTACATGGTCTGAAATGAATGCGTCGTCACATATCTACCCCCGATTTATGGGAATTGTAGCCATTGGCTTCTGGTTATTTTATGATCTACCTCACAAATGTAATGAATTGTGGCAAAGAACATCTGTTAGATGTTCTTTGGTTATAGACAGCAAAAGTACCAATTTACTCCTTCTAGACATATTTGAACACAATAAAACTTTGCCATTGTACAAATCAAATATTCAAAAATTCAGGTAGAATGATTCGTTTGCTTGTGCATATGGTTCCAAACACAGTTTTTTTTGCCATCAATAGCATTTCCTCTTCCAACGTTAAAAAAAATTGGTGGCATATATGCTGCGACTGAACACTAGGTATATCTTCCAACCAAATCCACAGCGATTTTCTAACCTTGATTTATCTCGAGTTCGTGCGCTCTGGCATTTTTCCACCATAAATAATGCCCTGAAGTAGATAAAAAAAAAACTTCGAGTTACATAATCAGCATACTTTTGTTCCATATTTGGCCGATTTAGATGGAATATACCTATTGTGTAACACCTGTGGGGCCTTGATGTAGAAATAATTGTTCGTCGACGGTCACCGAACTGCACAGAGTGTAAGGTGCTTCCAAATTACCCTGTAACATTATGTAGCCAAATATCATTGATGGCAGCAGATTTGCTGATGATTAATCCCTCCGTCCGTGAATTCGCATTATCAAACCGAATAAATATTCTAATGGTCACAAAACGATCATGTGATAAAGCAGGTTTGAATATTGGAGCATGAATTGAGTCCCATAATTCTTTTACAAGCACGGTGTTGGATTTTATTAGCCCCAGCATATGATATGATCGCCACAACATCAAACTCTTTAAGGATCAATGCTTTCCATTGCTTCTGCTTGGTGGGACTTCCTTGATTTCATGTAGCTGCTACCTGGTTAGCTTTGCGATTTGTTTCGCATGATAATAATCTGTGCGCAATGTCTTCGGTGATAAGAAAACGAAAGATTGACAGTGGATCATAAATCATCTTGTTCCGGGGCCTTCGTTTTCTTTGTTTGCAGTCTATAATGTTATTAGCATGAGCACGACTACCAGTTGCTTGATCCTTGTGCCATTTCATGCCAGTTTTGAATATAAAAGCAAGCAGCGTCAGGCTCAGCCTGTGAAAAAGCAGCAATAGCAGTAAAAGCTTCTTGACGAAACATATCGTCTTCATCAAATTGTTCGTCATGAATTTCAACATTTGCTTCGTCTTCGACATCGGACAAATCAGTTTTTATATTCTGGCCGATATATAAGGTTGGTCTCGTCATCGGCATCGTCAAAAATTTCATCGCTCATTTCAGCTTCCATATAAGCCTGACATTTTGCATTCGCCTTACGTTTCTCTTCCGCCTTCAAACATTATTAGCTCATTGAATTATTTATATTACTATAATTATTATTATATTATTATAAGTTCAACAGCATCCAAATCTTCGACTGCCATTCTTGTATAAAAAAAACGCCAGTCGCACAAAATGAAACACAAAAGAAAAAAAATTAAACAATCAAAATAACCTTATAGACAGGAAACAACGAAAAAAAAATTGTACACTCGAACAATTAAATAGTAAAACTCAAAGGAACACCAAAAAGTGACTGGCAGCTGACTGAGAAACACACGCAAAAGGTTTATTTCTACTATCACTCCTCTACCTCCAAACAATTGGAAGAAATTACGCCGTAGTGAAATGAATTCGAAATAGAGGAAACGCTCGTAGCTCTCGAAATCTCTTCGATTTTTTTTTTAACTTTACGAAGCTTTCCGCATGCCGAAATTTTCGAGAACTCGAAATAGATGCATCGCTTATATCCCGAAATTTCTTCGATTTGTTTACTATGTATTAGCGTAACTTCTATATATAGTAAACAAATCGACTCTTGTCAATTTCTGAGGAAGTCATTCTAAGTTGTGATTTTATTGAGTGAATTCCAAAGTGCAGTTTTACTACAGTTAGTATTTATTATTTATTTATTCGATATCGTATTTACTTAGCATTTGCAAAACGCCTTAAAAGAGAGGTCGATACCAGATTGTACTGTTAAAAAACATCGAATCCAAAACGAACTACCAGCACATACAAGAGTTTCGAAAGAAAGTCGAGTTCGCGAACCACTGTCAGGTCGCCAATACGTTTCAATTGGCTGTGTTCTTTTGGTTTCGTCCAGTGCACTGCAGAATACAGGCGATTGCGAATTGAATTGACTTGTAAGGTGCATAGAAGTAGAAAAGTTTGGAAAGTATAGAGAAAATGATCAAATTGCCATGACTTGAATCCTTACAAAATGTCAAAATAGAACTTCATAAACTTCGAGGGGCAAAATTTTACAGATTTAACGTTTTGTAAGAATTAAGGTCATGGCACCTAGATTATTTCTTTCTAAGCTCTCAAAAAAATTGTCTAATTTTATGCACCCTAGAAGTCAATTCTATTCGCAATCTCCTATGTTCTACAGTGCACTTGCACGGAACCAAAAGAACACAGCTAATTC